>CM038794.1:114947398-115295224 GCA_021764765.1 Vicia sativa | reverse complement strand
TGACCCTCGATTGTTGCCTACGAAAATGATGATAGTCCCTTGAATGTGCTGGGATACTTCCTACAAGATTACTTTCTATGACCATATGATTTCCCTTGAATGTCCGCTTACATCCATGCGATAGGGTTACCTACCAACTAATGGTGTAGATAGCACTATTCTAAAGGAAAATAAAATAACAAAACGACCAATTACGGTAGGTAATAAGACTTTGGTTGCTTGCTCAAATCAAAATACTTTTCACACCACACACTTTTGTCAAAGTTCAAACTCTTTTCAAAGCGAAACATTTCCAAACACTTTGTATACATTCCACATGAATCATTACAAAGTCAAAGCGAAATAGCCTTTTCAAAACGTTTTTGTCAAACACACAGAAAGCCTACAATTTTAAAGTGATCTAAGAGCAACTAAGAGCCCGTAGATAACTACGGATGAAAAGGGTGCTAATACCTTCCCTTTTCAACCTTCTCCTTACTCAAAAATCTAACGAAGGTATTTTTCTGTACTTTTTACCTTCCCTTAATTGGATAAAAGAAAAGTCGGTGGCGACTCTTGCTATCCGCACATTTGCGATACAAAAATATCAAAGTCAGTTCACCGTATTACACACCCTCCATTCACCTTCTCCTTCCATGGCTTCAGTAAACAGACATAGTATTTTCTGGGTTTTTTTTACAGTTTCTACATTTTCATATTTTCAACTCCTAGTTCCTACTAGTTTAGCAATAAACACCAACAATCCATACTCCCAACCTAACCTTTCTAAGTTATTTGATCAATCAGTCAACCAAAACTCATGAATCAACCTATCAATTTTCCCCAAATCCAAAATATATCACCAAACCCTAACTATAATGAAATGGAAGATCAAACCACTTACCTCAAGTGTTTGGATGATTCTTGATGATTCAACAAATCCAACCCTCAAGCTTGTTCTTGCTCTTCTTCTTCTTCTTCTTCTTCTTCCAAAACCCTCTATTTCTCTCTAAGTTTCTAAGTTTGGCTTTGTGTTGGAATGGAAAGAAAAATGAGGAAAAGTGTTTTTATGTTGTTTTCTACTAGTAAGCCAATGGTGTACACCCTAATTCTAAACAATTAGTCCTCACACCCCTAACTTATATTATAATTAACACACTAATAATATCTAATAGTATTATTAACCCAATTAATTAAAATAATTCCGGGGAATTAAATATCGGTCTGAATAATATTTTATCGAACCGAACGGAATAAAAACCGGACCGTACTAAACGTCGCCAAATATATTAATAGATATATCGATTAATATAATTATTCTCCGTAAAATAATCGTCAAGCGGTAACTCAAAATATTAATATAATATAATATTAAATAAAATAGGGCGTTACGGTCATCGTCCGAACAAAAAGCGCTTCAAGGGCTTCTACTTCTGAAAGCAAAACTCATCGACCAACTTACACATATAGGAATCAGAATTTATCACCACTCCAAGTTTACACGAGGCGAAAACCATTTATGCTTCCTAGGTATATTCAACCTTGTCTGGTAAAACCCTAGGTTTCATGGGACCTTTGATTTCCCACGAGCATAGATAAATTTGCTGAATTTTTTCCTGTTCACCACAAAACAAAACCCATAGCTAATAAAACATAGCCACCCAAGAAAAAAATGATGAATCTAATGTAAAAGCCACTAAGATTCCCAAAGAAAAACACGGAAACCTCGTAGTTCAGAGGCTAAGACATAAATTCTCCAATTTGAGTACATAACTGAAAACTTCAAGCCTTTTAGATCATGCTCCTCGTTATAAAGATCATATTTAGCCTGGCTTACTAAGATAGAGAAGAAAAAATCCAAGGACGGGAAAGATCTAGGCATTTTCGACCTAATTCAGATGTCAAAATTGGGCTTTAGTTATAGCTAACCCTTACTACTAGCATCACTTTATTTCTGGGATGCCACCTATAACACTTTCTATCTTCCTTGTGGAATGATGACTCCCACTCTCTTCGATGTTGTTGCAATCACCGGGCTTCCTCCTACTAGAGAAGATTTTAACGTTAAGGTAGATGCAGATAACACTATTATTTTTGATGTAAAAAATGCTAGCTTTTCCACATATATAGGCCTCTATCATATTGAAGGCGAAGAAGTGTCAGACATTGAGCATATAGATTTTCTAGCTCTATGGCTTTCAAAGTATATTTTCTGCTGTAAATCCCTGCAAGTGGCCAAAAGATTTATAACCCTAGCGAACCAATTACACCTTGGTCGAAAAGTGCGTCTGAGTGAACTTCTATTAGTTGGGCTCTATGAAAGCCTGGGATCTTCCATTTCTAAACTAAAAGAACACCAAGATGGAACCAATTTACTTCTTGCGGGCCCATATTGGCTCATTCAGTTGTGGCTGAACGCAACTTTCAAACCATCGCTTCATACTTCTAGAAATATGGATGAGAAGGACCCTGACATCTTAGATCGAACCATAGAGGGAACTAGGCTCTTACACCTGACTCCAAGCGATGAGAAAAGGGAATCTTCAAGCCTGCTTTACCAATTACATGATGATCTTTTTGAAGAGTCACAAATTTTACCCTTCGATGGCTCCTTTGGCCAATCGAACTCATGGACCCTCATGGTTTACTACTCCCGTTGAAGAAATTCTGAGGACGGAGAATCCGGAAATCGAAGACATATGGCACACAATTCTTTTTCCTAGACTCCTCTTTCTCTAGGATCATGCCAATAAAGAGCCATGTTTGCTTGTTGGCTTACCAACCTAACTTCGTATCTTGTCAATTTGGGTTATGCCAGCTTCTTCATGAGCCTCTTTTTACTCGAAAACGAGAAATATGAGTGGCAGGAATGTATTATCCTCTCAAGGATATTGTAAAGTATCAAGGCTATCATGCCAACTTTGCTGATTTTAAACTTATCTCGTATCAACCTGCTTTCCACATGACAAAAAGCTTCTAAGCTTGGTGTTTAAACTGGAAAATGGTAAACAAGCGCTGGTCCTCCCTAGGTCCAAAACTAAGGGTTACTCCCAAGATCGACCAATTGATCTTAAGATGCGTGCTAAGATTTTGTATGTTATACTGACTCTGTCGAAATATACCTTGACCAAGAAACAATTTTCGAAGACCAAGGGGAGCAGTACAATGGCTTTCCACACAGAATTTCGGCTACCTGCCTAACCGACAACAGGTTCTGGACAAAACAAGACTCAACTAATTACTAATTGGTGACTCGTGACCAACAAGTGATGTTGAAATTTTCATGTAAAGTTGTTTGAAATGAAACGAAAGTAAAGACAGTAAAGAGATAAAATTTAAACATAAACTGATTGCATTGAAAGTAAAGATGGTGATTCACGTACATCAAAAGCTTAGTGACTCTTTCTTCCTTTAGCGCAGAATTGGGCAGAGTGTTGGTAAGAAATTTGAGAATACAAGTGAACACACAAAAATTACAATGAAGTAACTTATTTATAGTATTTTACAATATAACCGCTGGACCTAATCAAAAGACAAAATGAAACTAAAATATAACCGCTACATAAGATCTCGCCAACCATTTAGCGCTTAACAGCCACGATCTTTGAGATAACTGCCCATGATCTGCACATTTTGACTCTTTCCCGCTCGTGCTTCAAAAGAATTAACCGCTTCTATCTTCGATGCATCTCAGGAAAAGAAATATTTCTCTAAGTCCCCTAAACCGCGCCCTCGACAGCGTCATTTAAACTTCGACCAATTTTCTTGCTTAGCCCATAATATAGCCGTCGACCAACCTGACTTGTTTGCTCCTTCAATTGACGCGGTTCATTTTTGAGACACTCGTCTTGTGTTCGTCCCTTTTGAGTGCAATTTCTCCCTTTCCAGGTTCATTTGACACTCTGGTCTAATTGATCGACTCTCTGGCTCATCTTCTTAGTCGACACACTTTTTCTGACATTTCTAACTTGGTTTTAGAAATTCTCCTAAAGAAACTATATTTGTTTAGGATTGGCCCCTAACTTGTAGGGATGTTTTCCTTTAACAATGCCCTTAAACGTATTTAGGAATTTCCAGTTAACAAAATGCCCCCCAGAGATGCCACTTTCGAATTTCCTAACTCTGTCGACTATATGACTATATGAGACAGTGGCATCTATGAAGCTTTACATCTTCGATCGACTTAATTGTTTCCACTACTCTAAAAAGCAGTTCACTGTTCCGATCGTTTGGTGACGTTAGGTAATCATGGAAACGTATCCGGTTTTCACTTTGAGACGTGGGATCATTTAATGTTGACCATCATTACTCTTTGGTGGCAGACATGGCACACCACACTCTTAACTTAATTCGGCTACACGTGTCCTTCGACGAACACGATTTCAAACCTAGGAAATCACCCAAAAAAATTTCTTTGCCTTTCATACTTCAGTCTTAGCCTATAAATAGGAATCTTGGTCACTTTTTGTTTTCTTCTTTTGCTCCCTTCAGTTTCTTCTACTTCCAAGCTAAAACCCAGAAAATTCAAAACCTTGTTTTCCACCATTTTCAAGTTTTTCTTATTTCTCAAATGGAGAATCAACATATTGAAAAGGCTCCAGTAGAAACTTTTCTCATCTGCCATATTGATGGCAAACCCTACGTGCCAAAACCCCCTTTTTCCATAGAGAAAACCAAAATCTGGCAGTCTCAGGTACTTATTCCTTTTAAACTCAACAATGACCCTTTGGCTTTCTTAGGTCCATTACCTGTAGATGTTCCCTCTGAAACCTATATTGACGATGAAGGCGCGTTTTTTCCCACTAGTAATCGTAGCCTTCCTCTGACCACGTCCCCAAAATCCATCTCCTTACATTTTGTTGACAGAAATTTCCGTACAACTCATCCTCTGAATTGGTTACACGACTACCCAGGCTTTCTGCATATTGACCTTAAATACGTGAGAGAGCTTGTCGTAGTGCCTAATGGTAACCGCCTCTGGAAAGTTCAATTTCCTTTAAGAATTCGACTCACATCCTTATTTTACTTAGCTTCTTTTCTAGATGTACCCTTGCCCCAGGTAATCGTTCCCAGGAAGGAGCTTGCTGTTGAGAGTTGGGAAGGGCCATCGACTGAGTTTGTTGATACTGGCACCAAGGAAGGTCCTTCACAGTCAAAGGTACATTTTACGCTCACACCCCTGTTCATATTCCTTCTATTCAATGTCCCTTATATGTTTGACATTCTGCAGTTCAACCTCATTCATACTCCATCTGACGAAGAACCAATCTCATCATCTCTTAAGAAAACTGATTCCTCTGTAAGTGTATATGTTTGTATTTAGAGCATCACATGTTTCTAGGACTACTAATATTATCTTCATGTAACAGAGTCGAAAACACCCAGCGCATTCGGCTGCTCCCTCAAACATATCCAAAGAGTCCAAGAAGGACAAAAAATCTCGCCGTAGTGAGAGAGCTGAGGTAAGCATTACTTAAATCGGGATGCCTCAACCAAAGTTAGGATCTCGACTAATAATTTTCTTATATTTATAGCCATCACCTGATGAACAGTCTCCTCACTCTCGAAAATCCAAAGATCATAACAGGAAGCACGCTTCCTCTTCTGAAAACAAGGTGGCTTAGAAGAAAAAGAAAGCCCACTTGTCCGAAGATCTTAAAATAAAGGTCGACAACAAAGAGGAGGTAATAATGGATGCCGACAACCAGCCACTTGTTACGAGACTGAGAGGTAAAGTGCTCATGGCTACTTGTTGCGACGCTGCCTTATTTTTGAGTGTTGACAATATCATCATAAATACATCTGTCGTCACTCCAACCCCAACCCCTAAGCTTGATGAAGTTAAGGAGCCAGAGGGAGACACTGTTGTCGCCTCAGTCGGGAGGGATGAAACAATAATCCCAAGTTCACCACCACAGGTATTCACCATATTTTTCTATCTTGTTTATTTCGTCTGTCAAGTTTATCTAGCTAATACCTGTTTTTCTTTCAGGTCGAAGCTTGTGACCTACAACACAGTGTGCCGGATTATACTCCACTGTTAGAAGCTTCTTCACCTCATCATTGATAAGCCTTCGATATGGTCGCTGGTGAGTTTGTTGACCTCATGTTTGACTAATCTTAGTGACTACGATTGAGTCTTAGTCACACTTAACATAGTGGTTATGTTCGACTAGCTCTGACTCTAGTCTTTCAGATTCCATGCAGGATTCATAGACTCCCAAAAATGTTATTAACCTACCATAATCTCCTGCCAAAGGCACCTTCAGCACTCCTCCTGAAAGGGAAACTGTGTCTTCAAAATATTTATATTGACCAAAAATTATGAAGTTTGATTGTATGTTGACCACAGTTGACTTTTTGTCCAATACCACTGATTTTCAACTATCTGAGCCATTGGATGAGCAACTTTGACTTGTAAGGCTTGAAACTTGACATGATGATCCCTTGAGGCATATGATGAGGGATGATAACCACTTGAAGCATTAGAAGCCCATATTGATTGGAGAATGAAAAAATCCTAGCTTGGATTGATTGCTTGGGAGAGGGTTTGTGTGGTCAACCCTTGTGAAATCCTTAAGTATGGAGATGTGAATGGTCTCTAGAAGTAGGAGGGAAAATTTTGGGGTATAACAGTTACCCTTGGGTACTATGGCAAGCTCTCTCACATATTCAAGGTCGATATGCAGAAAGCTTGGGTAGTCATGCAACCAATGCTTCGTCGGAACCACCCAGTAGACTTTCTTTTTGTAAGCATTTTAAATATTCGATCAAGAGCTATACCACCAATCTGGGATAGGCGGACGAAAGTCAGGGCCAACGGGCTAGTCGGAAAAGGAGGAAATTTTATTTTTGCAAAGTGAAGTGCGTAAAGATATTTGTCTTTCGCGTAACTAGGGATCTTAAGTTGAGGAATCCTCTCAGTTACCTTCTCCTTTAGCTCTTGGGCCACGTCATGGATGGTTCGACGAAGATTGTTTGGCAAATACACCACTCTGAAAAAAATTTGAAAAGCTTGAATTTCTCTGATATTGGTTGCCTTACATTTCGTTGTCTTTCCCTGGATAGTATTGGAAGTAACAGTCAGTTCATTCATCTTGCCAGCAACGTCATTCACAAAAGTAATGAGATACGACTGCTACCATGTTTCAAACTCTTGGGTGCAGTAGAACGCTGGGTTAAATGGGGTGAATGTAAGTTTGGCTCGTTGAGCCCAAAGAGTGTCAATGTTTTCCCTGACGACCTCGCAGCTTCGGTCATCTAAGACATTAGTGAGTAAATCATAAGCTGTATAGAATGACTTAGGCACAATCCGACAAAGCCCAAACTGTCGAGCTACCAAGTTGGGTTGGTAGGCTGTTAAGCAAGGACTCATGTGATTAATGGCGTAAGTAAGAAACTAGGGGGGGTTAAAAAACGCCTCCAACAGACCAAAGACCTCTGTCGATTCTTTGCTTCGATGGGTGGAAAAGATTGATGGCCGTGATGGCCCTCATGTATGTCAGCAAAGCGGAGCCATTGAGGGGAAAGTCTTCTCGTCGACATAATGTTGAAAACATTTGAAGACTTAGTGTTTGGAAAGTTTTATCTATAAGTCAAAGGCAAATAACATGGCCATTTTGATCCTGTCTTGAGAGATTGAAACCCTTTTTTTGTCAAAAAGGTTTTACATCTTCAGAGAAAGTGGCATTCAGCCACAGTTGTAAAAGCCAGAAAGGACCATAGACTAATACACTCGTTTTCTTTAGATTTTTAGGGTTGAAGGTCTTGATTTGGTTGGCCACGTCGATCATAGAAGCGTACAAAGAGGCCAAAATTAATTGGCCTAAGGCAATGTTTTCACCCCTATGCAACAGAGTGGCCAAATAAATGAACTGTTTGGCTATCTTCGTCAGAAATTTCATCAAAGTCACGGTGGTGGTAGTTGATAAAATTGGCGTATGTCAGGTGTTTAGATTCGCCAACGTTGAATTTTATTTGAATAGGTTCATGGTCGGTATGGTTGAAGATTGTTCCAGCAGGCTTTATTCTTATTAAAGCGGCTAAGTCCAGCAGTGTGGGGATCATCATACCGCACTTAGTATGAAAAGTATTGGTGGATCCTTCCAAAAATGTAAGGCAGCCAATAGCATGCCGCCAAAATAAGGTTGGACGACACGAGAGAGTTCTAATAGGTCGTAAATACCAATTTCTCTCCACTGTTGGCCCTTACTGGGTTCCAACCTTTCCATCCAAGCCCTAAACTCAGGACAGTTCAGAGGGGGAGCTGTGCGGAAGTTTCTGTCAACGAATTGAAAATAAATAGGGTTTGGTGATGTAATCAGAGGACGACTATGCTGGATGGTAGGAAAGAACGCACCTTCATCATCTATATAGATTTCAGAAGGAACATCTACTGGTAATGGACCTAGAAAATCTAGAGGTTCATTATCGAGTTGGAAGGGGATAAGTACCTGTGATTGCCATATTTTAGCTTTCTCTTCAGAAAATGGAGGTTCCGGTACATAGGGCTTGCCGTCAACATGGCGAATATGAAGGGTTTCAGCTGGAGTTGTTGAAACATATATGTCAGCCATTGTATGAAAAAGAGATGAAGAGGGTGAAAATATGGAGTTGTGAAGATCTCTGGTTTTCGGATTGAGAGAAAGGCTTGAAAACCGCAAAGATTTCTGGTATTTGGGTTAAGAGAAAAACTTGAAAACTGTAAAGGTTTTGGTTTCCAAGTTAAGGGAAAAGCTCGAAAATGGAAAAGATTTATGGTGTTTGGGTTAAGAAGATTGAAAATGGCAGAGATTAGGGTTTGAAGTTTTCTGGGTTTCTTGGTTTGAACGCAGGAAAATTAAGAACGCGGAGGAAAAAGAATGACAATGGGAAGAATGCCTATTTATAGGCATGGGGATAAAGAAAGCGAAGAGACGAAGGAAATCGTGGCAATTCCCTAGGCTTGAAATTGTGTCCGTCGAGGGACACGTGTGGCCAGATGAAGCTGCAAGCATGGTGGGCCATGTCTTCCACCAAACGTAATGATGGTCAAACATTACATCTTCCCACGTCTCGAAATAAAAGCGGATACGTTTCCGCGTTACAAAAGACGGAGCAGTGGCGTCTTGAGGTGGTAAATGACTAAAGCGGAAGATGAAAAACTTCATAGATGCCATTATCTCATAGTCGACAGAATCAGAAATTCGAACATGGCATCTCTGGGGGGCATTTTGTTAACTGGAAATTTGTAAATGCGTGAGGGCACTGCTTAAAGGCAAATGTCCCTACAAGTGAAGGGCCAATCTTAAATATAGTTTTTGGGAAAAAGCTTTACAAAGCCAAGTTGGAAATACTAGAAAACATATGTCGGTTGAGAAGCTGAGTTAGAGAACCGACCAAATCGACCAAACAACCAGAATAAACTACGTCAAAAATAAAACCATTTCGACAGAATGGTTTGTTGGTCGATTCGATATAGGTTGGGTTAAATGAAGGAGTTGGTCGAAGGTTACATGTTGTCGAAGATGTAGGCCAAGGGACATAGGAAATATTATTATTCCTTAAAGGTATATTGAAACCAAAAGCATTTAGTTCTTTCTGAAGTCACGAAGCGGGAAAAAGTCAAAATGTGGAGATCATGGGCAGTTATTTCAGAAGGTGATGGTTCCGAAACGCTAAATGAATGGTGAAATCATGTGTAGCAGTTGTCTTTAGTTTGAATCTCGTCCGTTGATTACTCTTAGCAGTTATCTTGTAAAATACTATAAATAAGTCAGATTGTTAGAATTTTAGTGTGTTCATTTTCATCTTCAAATTGCTTGCTGAAACTCTGCACAATTCTGCGCTAAAGGAAGAAAGAGTCATCCAAGCCTTTGATGTACGTGAATCATCGTATTTACTTTCAATGCAATCCATTTACGTTTAAGTTTATCTGTATTGTTTATTTACTTCTGTTTCATTTCGAACGATTCCTTCACTAAAATACTTCAACGTCAATTGTTGGTCACGAGTCACCAATTAGTGTTCGGTTGAGTCTTGTTTATCCAGCGCTTGCGCTCGGTTAGCAGGTAGTTGAAATTTTGTCTGTGTGGAAAGCCATTGTGTTGTTTCCCTTGGTCTCTGAAAACCATTTCCTGGCCAAGGTCTTGTTCTTCAGAATCAGTACAATATACCAAATCTTAGCACGTGTCTTAAGATCAACTGGTTGATCTTGCAAGTAACCCTTAGTTTTAGGACTTAGGGAGGACCAGCGGTTGTTTACCATTTTCCACAGTAAACACTTGTATACTCAAATCACTTGCCAAAACTCTGTCATTCCGAGCGTCAGGAAACAAAGAGTGAAGAAGTGCTTGATGTATGTGAATCACCACCTTTATTTCAATGCAAATCTATTATCTTTCAATTGTTCCTTTTAAATACTTTACTTGTTTTTTATTTACCTTCGAGCAAACTCTTTACCTTATGTTCTAATTTACGTAAACAACTCAATACTCTCTATAGGTCACGAGTCACCAGTCAATTAGTTTATTGAGTCTTACTTTGTATAAAAAACCTGATGTCGGTCATGAGTTACCAGTTAGTCAGTTGAATCTTGGTGTGGAAAGTCGTTATACTTGTTCCCTTATCTTATAGAAAACCATTTCTTTGATAAGGATTTCGACAGAACTAGTATAATATCAAAAAACTTAGCACATATGTTAAGATCAACTGGTCGATCTTGCGAGTAACCCTTAGTTTTTAGGGCTTTGGGAGGACCAACGGTTGTTTACCATTTTCCACAATAAACAAATTGGCACACCTGGTGAGACCAGTGCTTAGTGTTTGTTATTAGATGTCATAAGTGTATGAGACTTAGAAGTGGTAGTTTAACCAAAAAGTATAATAAACCACTAACTAGGAGACATACACCTAGGATGTATAATCCTACTCCAAATATAGATGAAGTTCTGTTGCATGCTTTAGGTACTACAGATCCAATGATTTCTCAGGATGCACTTTTACCTTCTATAAATAATGTAACTTCCCCAGTGTCGACTGCAGTCTCCACGCCCATTCCTTGGGTTTCTCCGGTGAGCCCAGGGCCTACGATGAGTACGACTGAAATCCCTCATGTGCCTCATTTTAGAATTGCAAATCCTGTTTATGGAATGTCGTATTCCATGATTCAAGGTTATCAATCGACATCGAACGCGACAGTAGTGTTAGATAATGTTCAAAATTTGAATTCTCCTTTACAAGGGTCTGCACCTGGAGGAAATAGAGGAAAAAAAATAGAGGAATGCCTTCTCAGCCAATAGTACCACCTCTTACTAACACTTCAGTAGCAGTGTTAAGGCAACAAATGGATGATAGTAACCATGTTTTGGTTAATATGTTAACTAATCAAATGGGTAGTTTATTTAACCCCATAGTGCAAGAGTCGGCAAAAACTAATAGGTAGTTCGTTGAAACAAATCGAAAGGTGATCGCCCAATTAATACATTTGTGTAACTTTTTGGGTGCTCCCCCAACGCCTGTTCGATAGGCGCCACCTATTCGACTAGCTTCCCCTGGTCAAATAGACATGGGGGAAATAAAGGATTAAACTGTCCATCAAGGACAAGTTGTAGGGCCTCAAAGAAATGTTGATGTCGAACCACCTAGAATATTAGTTAATCGATAACAAGAGGTTGATCAAGTTATTGACCAAATTCGACAAGAGGACTTAGTTGTAGAAAATAATCTAACCATTATTTTCGAGAGAATTATGGTTAGGAATGGTATGAATTCCACATTACATAGGCCAACGTATTATTCCCCTCTGTCTTAATATATTTTACAGACTGAAAACCCCAGAGGCTGGAAAATTCCTAAGTATACCAAATTTGGGGGAGAGTATCGGGAATCAACAGTCGAACATATTGTTAGGTATTTGACTGAATATGACGTTATGGAAAATAATGAAAGCTTAAGGGTAAAATATTTTCCCTCATCCCTAACTACGACATCCTTCATATTGTTTACTACTTTGCCTCCAAATTTAATTGACTCATGGACTAAGTTGGAGAAACTTTTCCATGAACAATTTTATGAAGGGCATTCGAAAATCAGTTCGATCGACTTGTCAAACATTAAAAGAAGGATTGCTAAAACTATAGATGACTACCTGAATAGGTTTAGATCACTAAAAGCGAGATGCTTTATTCAAGTGCCAAAACATAAGCTTGTTCAAATGGCTGCTGGAGGTTTAGATTATTCCATTAGGAAGAAAATAGATCCGACCTTTGTTAAAAGCATGTCACAATTAGCGGATAGAGTTCGACATCATGGCCATCATAGACATCAAACCTCCATCGACCAAAAAGGAAATTTAGTCTTTGTTGGGCAAAATAAATTTCCTAAGGAGGTTCATATCCAACATAAGTGGAAAAACCAAAGTATTTTCACCACTATTTCGACTGAAGATTGAGGATTTCATCTGCCAAGAGGAACATCAAGAGGCTTTCGACAAAATTAAAGAATATTTAGTGAAGCCTCCAATATTGGCACCTCTTATTAGAAATAGGCCTATGAGGTTGTATATTGCAGCTTTAGATTCAACTATTGGAAGTATGTTAGTCCAAGAGGACGAAGACGGTGTTGAGAGACATGTGTATTACCTTAGTCGTATATTAAATGATGTTGAAACTTGGTATAGTGATATAGAAAAACTATGCTTATGCTTGTACTTCTCTTGTATAAAATTAAAGCAATATATAAAGCCTGCTGATGTGTATGTGTCTTCTCATTATGATATTATTAAACACATGTTGTCGAAACCAATTTTACATAGTCGAATTGGTAAATGGGCTTTAGCATTAACAGAATACTCTCTGACTAATGTGCCTTGAAAAGCAATGAAAGGACAAGTAGTGGCAGATTTCTTTGTCGACCATTTATGGTTACTATGCCTCAGAATTATGTCGATTTGGTTCTATGGAAAGTATACTTCGATGGGTCTAGTCATAAAAATGGAGCTAGAATAGGAGGCATTATAATTTCTCCCAATGGAATTCCAGTAGAGTTCAAGTATGCAATCGTCGACATATGTACTAACAATGAAGCAGAATATGAGTCTTTAATAACCAGACTTGAACTACTGCTAGAATTGGGGGCAAGGAACGTCGAAATTATGGGAGATTCTGAATTTGTGATTAAACAAGTATCAAAGAAGTACATATGTGTTAATGAAAATTTAATTATGTATTTTGTGATCACCATCAGATTGCTCAAACAATTCGAGCGGTGAATATTCCACATATACCTCGACGAGAGAATCAAGAGGCCAACGACTTAGCGCAAGAGGCTTCAGGATACAAGAAAGATCAAAATGGAGAACCTACTCAGGTAAGAAAGAATGTCCGAGCAACTTTGTTATCTCCTTTAGATTTGTCGATTATAAAGTTAGGAGTTGTAGATGCTAAAAATTTTCAAATTTTAACTATTGACAATGGGCAAGAGAATGATTGGTGAAAGCCTTTGGTCGACTACCTGCGTTCTCCTACGGGTTCGACGGGGCGTAAGATCAAATATCGTGCCCTCAGTTATGTTTTGATAGAAAATGAATTATTTAATAAAATAACTAGGGTATTGCTTAAATGCCTTGGAGAAAGTGAGGCATATGTGGCAGT
The DNA here is from genome assembly GCA_021764765.1 of Vicia sativa. Lineage (NCBI taxonomy): Eukaryota > Viridiplantae > Streptophyta > Magnoliopsida > Fabales > Fabaceae > Vicia > Vicia sativa. The sequence goes on along the minus strand of CM038794.1, from coordinate 115,281,614 downwards.
GTCGAGTGTGCAATTGTAAAACCTTGGCCATTTAGAGGTTAGGCTTTGTATATGATTGGAGAAATAAAATCATCTTCGTCAAAACAACAAAGGTACATTTTAGTCGACATTGATTATTTTATAAAATGGGTCGAGGTTGTACCCTTAATAAATGTCGACCAAGAAGTTGTTATTGACTTTATACAGAATCACATCATATGTCGATTTGGGATGCCATAGACGATTACAACCGACCTAGGATCAGAGTTTATTGGGCAGAAAATGCAAGAATTTACGCAAGTTGGAATCTGTTAGTATTTTAAGTTGGCATTAATTTTGGTAAAACTAGGCTATGGCAATGTCTTGATAAATGTCATGACATTCAGAGATTGAAGATAAATCCTACTTGATAAGGATGTTAAAGGACAACTCGAGCTGGAAGCTAAAACATCTTGAAATTCAGAAAATAATACGATGTCATGCGGATGTTATGACATTGATACATTCTATTATGCAGAATCTGTTTTTTTCCTGAGACTTTTCAGGAAGTTTGTTGAGCTGCTGCATTATGTTTTTCTGTTCTAGAATGCTTGCTCACGTGGCTGCTAGGTTAATCTTAATTAAACCTAAATTGGTTGTTGAAAAGACCATGTTTTAAGGATGAAATTAAGTGAACCCTAGCTATCTTTATGGAACCTGAAGTTTCGGGCTGCTTCTATAAAGGAATTCAACCACTTATCTTCTGCTGCCTTTTGTCTTGTTAAGAGATTTTGATTGTATTTTGTGTAATTCTAGTTTCTCTTGTGAGCCAACAACTATCAATTGATGAGTGCTTTGGACTGGGATTTGTTGTAATTTATCACTCAAAGCTTTGAGCACAGTGTTTGTCTCTTGATTGAAGCTTTGAAGCAAGATCAAGATAGTTTATTGAAGTGTGTCTTCTGATTCAATTATTCAATAGGTTGATATCACTGCTTTGTGATTGAGGGGAGTGAGGGAACTCGGTCTAAGTAGGACTTAGATTGAAGTTGCATTGGGTAGGTTTAAGTGAAGGAGATAGCTGGTTGGTTTATTCTGAATTAATTCTACTAATAGTGAATTCCTCCACGGCTTAGTAGCCCCGGATGTAGGTGTAGTTAGACAGCGAGCGGGTAAACAACTATTGTGTTCTTTACTTGTTTAAATTTATTGTGTGAATTGTTAGCAGTGTGGATAGTGTGTCATAACATTCTACGTGACATCACGTGTCTGCTGCCAGAATTTCAATTGGTATCGGGCGGGCACCACACTTTGTTATTTGGGTGAGATCTAGGGATAATAGTTTCGGCATGGATAAGGAAGGAGGATTTGGAGGTGGACCACCTATTGGATGGGTCTAATTATGATCTTGGAAACCTCGTATGATTGCCTTTTTAATGGTGGATATTAAAGCTTGGAAACTCTTGACAAAGGATGGAAACATCCACCAAGCTTGAGAAGATGGGACTCTTGTCTTGAAACACGAGGAAGAATGGAGCAAAGAGGAAGAGGAGCTAGCTCAGGGAACTCTAAAGCATTGAATGCCCTATTCAATGGTGATGGCAGAAATATCTTGGACTAGTTCATCAATGTGGTCGGCCAAGGATGTTTGGGACACTCTCAAAACTACTCATGAGGGGACATCCAAGGTAAAGATGTCAAGACTTGAGATGCTCACTACCAAATTTGAGAATTTGAAGATGAAAGAAGATGAGACTATTCATGAGTTTCACATGAATATCACAGGAGTTGCCAACACCTCGGGAGCACTTGGTGAAAGATGTCGGGAAGAAAAGGTGAGAAAGATTCTCAGTTCTTTGCCTAAAAGATTTGCAATGAAGGTGAATGCAATAGAGGAGGCTCAGGACATCAGCACCTTAAAGGTTGAAGAACTTATTGGATCTCTTATGACTTTTGAGATGGGAATCAGTGAAACTGTTGACAAAAGAAACAAGAGCATAGCACTTGTATCCAATACTGAAGAATGATGCAAGGTGGAAGATGAAGAAAAGATATCTGAAGCTATAGTTATGCTTGGAAGACAGTTCAACAAGCTCATCAATAGGATTGATCCCAAGTCAAGGTCAAATATCAAGGACATTTCATCTAACATCAGCAGATCTTATGACTCCAGCAGAAGATCCGTCGGAGAAAAAAAAGGAAGCGGTGGAATCCAATGTCATGGATGTGAAGGATTTGGACATATTAGTGAATGTCCTACCTTTCTTAAGAAACAAAGAGGAATGACTGTCACTTGCGATGGTGAATCAGTAGTGACTCGAAGAATCGACAAACTTGTCATACAAAGTAGTGCAATTCGATAATGACTCTAGTGATGAGGAAGTGACTTTTGAAGAACTTGTTGATACTTACAAGAAGCTGTGTATCAGAAGTGGTGAAGTATGTCAGCAAAATGAAAAATAGAAAAAGCTGATTGAGAAGTTGGAGGCAGAAAATGTGAAGCTGGAAGCTGAGAAGAAGGAAAATACAATCACTATAAGTCATCTCAACAGTGAGATTATAGTGTTGAATTTCAAAATGGATTATGACTAAGTCATCAGATCTGACTACTAGGGGTGATAAGTTGGAAGAAATCCTTGACTTGGACAAAATCTTTGAAATAAGCATGGTCTAGGATATGTGATGAACCTGTTAGTGACAAGAAAAGAAGAGCATGGAAACCAAGGTCAAGCGGATGCCCAACATAAAGCAGAAATATGTCGCTCGGGGCATGTGGTGCAAAGAAATTTCGCGATAACATGAAGAACAATGACCTAATAAGACAATGTCAGCAGATGTCACAATATTGGGTCAACATCAAGATCGGAGAAACATGAATAAGTTTCAAAGATGGAATGTCACTATTGTGGAAGGTTTGAACACATAAAACCCTTACGCTATAGGCTACATGGATACCCTAATCGACTCCCTATGTTAAGCCTAAGAACATCAAGGTACCCTACACTCAAAAGTGGAAGAAGAGGACTGCAGCATTTATAGCTCACACTTCTCTTAGAGTGTCTGCCAAGGAAGATTGGTACTTTAACAGTGGGTGTTCCAAGCATATGAATGGAATAAAAAACCTACTGAATAATGTCAAACCTCATTCCACCAGCTTTGTCACTTTTGGAGATGGAGCTAAAGGAGAAATCAAAGGTATTGGAAACTTGGACTGCTATGGAGTTCCAAACCTAAATGGAGTGTTGTTGGTGAAAGGCTTGACTGCTAACCTCATAAGCATAAGTCAACTATGTGATATGGGATTCAAAGTCAACTTCACTAGGTCCGAATGTCTTGTAATCAATGATAAACAAGAAGTAGTTATGAGAGGTCGAGATCAAAGGACAAGCTGCTACATGTGGAATCGAGAACACCAACCTCTCTTACCGTGTGCTCTGGACAAAGATGAAAATGGTGGTGGCATCAAAACTTGGACATACGGATCTCGGAGGAATGAAAAGATCATCTCTATGGAGGCATGGGAGGGATACCAAGACACCATATTAATGAAGGAAGGGTCTGTGGTGAGTGTCAGGTTGGGAAGCAAACCAGAATGTCACACCCAATGTCTAGACATATGATCTCTTCTAAAGTGCTGGAGCTGCTACACATGGATTTGGTGGGGCCTATGCAGGTTGAAAGTCTTGGTGGAAAGAGATATGCTTATGTTGTAGTGGATGATTTCTCCAGATTTACTTGGATAAACTTCATCAAAGAAAAATCTGATGTGTTTGATGTGTTTAAAGAGTTGTGCAAAAGACTTCAAAGAGAGAAGGAAAGTTGTATTGTTAGAATAAGAAGTGATCATGGAAAGGAATTTGAGAACAACAAGTTTGATGAATTATGTTCCTCAGAAGGAATTAATAATGAGTTTTCTTCTCCTATAACACCTCAACAAAATGGGGTTGTGGAAAGGAAGAATAGGACTATACAGGAATCTGCCAGAGCAATGATTCATGCTAAGAAACTTCCTATTCATTTTTGGGCTGAAGCTATGAATACAACTTGCTATGTTCACAACAGGGTCACCTTAAGAAAGGGAACATCCTCCACCCTGTATGAACTATGGAAGGGAAGAAAACCAACTATAAAATATTTCCATGTGTTTGGTAGCAAATGCTATATTCTGACAGATCGTGATCAAAGGAGAAAGATGGACTCTAAGAGTGATGAAGGCATTTTTCAGGGATACTCCACTAACAGTGAGCATATAGAGTATTCAACTCAGAACCAGTTATGATGGAGTCTATTAATGTCATTGTTGATGATCATCATCGGAACACAATGTCCATGTGATGTTGAGACATGGTTTGAGACATCACCACAGTACTGATAAGGATGATGTACTGCTCCTACTCCACCAAAATCGAACCAGAGGAAGCCAACAAAGATCCTTCCATCGAATTCAGAAAGATCATACAAAGGAACTCATCATTGGAGATCCAAACAAAGGTGTCATTACAAGGTCGAGGCTGTCTCAAACTCTTGCTTCGTGTCAAAATAGAGCCAAAAAATGTCAAAGAAGCTCTAAGTGATGAATTCTGGATTGGAGCAATGCAAGATGAATTGAACCAGTTCAAGCAACATGAAGTATGGGAGTTAGTTCCTAGACCAGAAGGAACAAACATCATTGGGACAAAGTGGATCTACAAAAACAAGTCTGATGTAGAAGGGGTTGTCACCAGAAATAAAGCAAGACTTGTTGCTCAGGGTTATACTCAAGTTGAAGGGATTGATTTTGATGAGACGTTTGCTCCAGTGGCTAGACTGGAATCAATCAGGCTATTACTAGGGGTTGCTTGCATTCTAAAATTCAAATTATTTCAGATGGATGTGAAAAGTGCTTTCCTAAATGACTACTTGAATGAGGAAGTATATGTCGAACAGCCTAAAGGATTTGTGGATCCAAGTTTTCCTGATCATGTCTACAAGTTAAGGAAAGCCCTATATGGACTAAAGCAAGCTCCTAGGGCCTGGTATGAAAGGATGACCAAGTTCCTTACAGACAAAGGATACAGGAAAGGAGCCTTGGATAAAACCCTCTTTGTCAAGAATGAAGGAGGAAAGATAATGGTGGCTCAAATTTATGTTGATGACATAGTATTTGGAGGAATGTCAGACACAATGGTAAAACATTTTGCCAATCAAATGCAAGCTGAGTTTGAAATGAGCCTCATGGGAGAGTTGACTTACTTTCTTGGACTACAAGTCACACAGATGGAAGACTCAACATTCCTTTCTCAGAGCAAATATGCAAGGAATATTGTCAAGAAGTTTGGAATGGAGAATGCCATCCATAAAAGGACCCCTGCTCCCACACATTTGAAGTTGTCCAAGGACACCAGTGGTGAAATGGTTGATCAAAGTTTGTATAGAAGCATGATAGGAAGCTTGTTGTACCCTAACAGCCAGCAGACCTGACATTGCTTTTTCTGTTGGAGTATGTGCAAGATACCAAGCTAAACCTAAAGTAAGTCACATCAACCAGGTGAAAAGAATTCTGAAGTATGTAAGTGGAACTTGCAGTTATGGTATCCTGTAGTCTCATGAATGTGAACCAATTTTATCTGGTTATTGTGATGCTGACTGGGCTGGTAGTGCTGATGACAGAAAAAGCACTTCTGGAGGATGTTTCTTCTTGGGAAACAATCTTGTTTCTTGGTTCAGCAAGAAGCAAAACTGTGTGTCCTTGTCCACTGCTGAATCAGAATACATAGTAGCTGGTAGTAGTTGTTCTCAACTGGTCTGGATGAAGCAGATGCTTTCTGAGTACAATGTCACACAGGATGTCATGACATTGTACTGTGACAATCTGAGTGCTATTAATATTTCAAAGAATCCTATACAACATAGTAGGACTAAGCACATTGACATTCGACATCACTTCATCAGAGACCTTGTGGAAGAGAAAGTGATTAAATTGGACCATGTAACCACTAAACTTCAACTGGCTGACATTTTCACTAAAGCTCTTGATGCTAGTCAGTTTGAAAATTTAAGGAGCAAACTGGGTATTTGTCAATATGAGGAATTATAGCAATTAAGATTGCTTACAAGGAATGTAAGAGATTTTTTATTAATTATAAGTGGGTCCTTTAATTATTTTCCTCTTAATTTTAAAAGTTTCAAGAATATGAAGAGACTCCTCCATATAATAGGCTCTTCATTTGAAAGTATCATATCCTCTTCATTCAAAAGATACTCTCAAACTCTCTGTCATTCTTGTTCTCATTGTCTCAACATATCTCAGCGAAATATGTCTTCATCTTCGCCTCATCCCATGACTCATTTCATCTCCATACATGAGATTAGGGCAAGTCTTTGACCATGAATGTTGAATCATGAAGGTCTCTCGCTTCAATGGTGGCGACTCCAAGAAGACCAGAATCGCATGCAAGGAATACACAAAGGTTATCGGCTTCGCCCTCTGGTAAGATCTCGACTCATCTTCATCATTCCTCGAGATAACAAATAGAGAAGGTACTATGTATGTGCAAGAAGCCATTGCTAGGATAGTCACGGGATCCTAGCGAAAATCACTGTGCACAGGTTTGTTCCCTTAACCAAGAGTCTTAGCCCTAGTTTAGCAATGATCCAGATGTCACAGAGAATGTCAAGACATCGAAGATTATGTCAAAACACATGGATTACGATATTGCTACTCTTCTGATTCCCTGTCAAAGCAAAGGGTGGTATCTCGGTTCTCAAGTTAAGCGTATGACCAAAGTGGAACTATTTCAAGAAGTATAGAGTTAAATCTTGGTATCTCAAGACCAAGAGGACACAATTGCCAAGAAGAAGAAGGCTCCGAACCTTGGTCTGATCAAGATTCTGATTTCAAGATTCAGGCTGAAGTGGTAGCTGACAATGTTGCTGATGGTGTAGCTCACAATGATACTGATCCCAGTGCTTCTCCAAGAAAGGAGAGCAACTAATCTGTTGCTGTGATGATTCTTGCTTTGTTGGTTTTGCCTTGTTGCTTCTGTCTGTTGTTTCTTGTTTCCCATTTTTGTTTTGGATGATTGTAATTTTTCTGTTGACAGCATTGTAAACTTAACATTTGTTGCTACTTCTCTAAATATATGATTGAATGCTTGGGGTACTTGTATTCATTCCTTTGGCCCCTTTCTGGCTAAAAAGGGGGAGAAGAAATACCGTGGGAAGTATTGGGAAATTTGGGAAACTGTATGGCTTTTTAAATTTGTTAAATTTGTATGTGGGCAATTGTGCGATTTTTGTATGGGTAGAATTTATCTTATCTCTAGGTTCTAGTTTCTCTAAGCTTAGGATAGCTTAGAACTAGTTTAGTCTTTTGCTGCATAGGTTCTCTGATCTGTTAAGTAGTTTTAGCCAAAAATGTGCCAAAGGGGGAGTTTGTTAGTGTTTTAAGTTGGCATTAATTTTGGTAAAACTAGGCTATGGCAATGTCTTGATAAATGTCATGACATTCAGAGATTGAAGATAAATCCTACTTGATAAGGATGTTAAAGGAAAACTCGGCGGAAGCTAAAAGTTGTCGAAATTCTGAATTAGTCGATGTCATAAATGTTATGACATTCGATTATGACATACATTATCTGAAATCTTTTTCTGAGACTTTTCAGGAAGTTTGTTGAGCTGCTGCATTATGTTTTTCTGTTCTAGAATGCATGCTCACGTGGCTGCTAGGTTAATCTTAATTAAACCTAAATTGGTTGTTGAAAAGACCATGTTTTTAGGATTAAATTAAGTGAACCCTAGATATCTTTATGGAAGCCCAAAACTGAAGTTTCAGGACTGCTTCTATAAAAGGAATTCAACCCTTATACTGCTGTTGCGCCTTTTGTATTGTTAAGAGATTTAGCAGTTGTATTTTGCGTAATTCTAGTTTCTCTTGTGAGCCAAGCAACTATCAATTGATGAGTGCTTTGGACTAGGATTTGTTGTAAGGGTAGTTTATCACTCAAAGCTTTGAAGCACGAGTGTTTGTCTCTTGATTGAAGCTTTGAAGCAAGATCAAGATAGTTTATTGAAGTGTGTCTTCACAATTCAATTATTCAATAGGTTGATATCACTGCTGTGATTGAGGGGGAGTGAGTAGGAACTCAGGTCTAAGTAGGACTTAGATTGAAGTTGCATTGGTAGGTTTAAGTGAAGGAGATAAACGGTTGGTTTATTCACGAATTAATTCTACTAATAGTGAATTTCCTCCACGCTTGGTAGCCCCGGATGTAGGTGTAGTTAGACACCGAACTGGGTAAACAACTTATTATATTCTTTACTGCTGTTTAAATTTATTGTGTGAATTGTTAACAGAGTGTCAGATAGTGTGTCATAACATTCTCTGTGACATCACGTATCTGCTGCCAGGAATTTCAGAATCAAATTGTTAACTTCTACTCCCTACTATGCTCAGGCAAATGGCCAAGTTGAAGCTGACAATAGGGTGATAATTAGCTTAATTAAAAAGCATGTAGGAATGAAGCCAAGGAATTTGCATAAAACCCTAGATCAAGCCTTATGGGCATGTAGAACTTCTCCTAAGGAAGCAATAGGGACTACTCCATTTCGACTTGCATATGGACATGATGCAGTGTTGCTAGTGGAGATACAAGTTCAATCAGTGAGAATCCACAAACAACATAAAATACCATCTGAAGATTACTGGAATATGATGGAAAACGAACTCGTCGACTTAGATGAAGAAAGGATGTTGGCCCTTGATTCATTGAAGAGACAGAAAGAAAGAGAGGCAGAGATTATAATAAGAAAGTAAAAGATAAGCTATTTTCTGTCGATGATTTAGTTTGGAAAGTGATATTACCTATGGATAAAAATGATAGAGTCTTGGGAATATGGTCCCCAAATTGGGAAGGACCTTTTAAGGTAATACAAGTTTTTCCAATAATGCCTATGAACTTGAAGAGTTAGCCCCAGATCGACGAATCTTAAGGGTAAATGGTAAGTACTTGAAAAATTATAAGCCTATTCTTCAAGAAATTACAATTTCGACAGAATAATTATTTTTCAAACGAACGAGCTGGAGAAAATTAAGTTTGAAACCAGCAAAATGTAAAGCATGCATAAACACGTATAAAGTGGAAAAGAAATGCATTACATTAAAAAAGTGGCTAAAAACCATTGTTCAAATTTTACATGGCAAGATCACAAGATAACGGTTACAATGATTAAAAATGTTTGAACTGATTCTGGAATGACCGCAGACCCCCATGGAGGCGTCCAACATGATTCTCAAAGTTCTCTACTTTAGCCTTAAGAACTGCAATCTCTGTTTCGATAGTAGAGATTACACTGCTCACGGCCACAGTGTCCATGGTGATCTTATTGACCTGTGCTTGAGAAGGAGTGGGGTAATTTTATTAATCTTCTCCTCTTGCACAGTAGAGGTCTCCAGTTCCTCGTTTAGAACGACAATTTCTTTGTTTAAATCATCAACTCGGCTGCGTATTTCAGTAGTTCTTTTCTTTTTAGGACTGAGTTCTTGTTGTTTCTGTTTGATCATTGCCATTATCCCAGTGATCTATTTATTAGCCTTTACCACCACATCCAAGTTTTCCTTCACAAAGGCCTCCTTCAACTCGACCTGCTGCTCATTTTCCCTTATACATTCGACATTTTTAAGCATAGGGACGGAGAATTTTTCGAATGCTATCATCATGAGCTTGGCTGATTCAAAAATATCAAGCCCTTTCAGTTGAGTAATAGCATCTGAAATCTCTGGGCCAAGAGCTGGATCATCATGAAGCATGTGAGGCAACTCAGTATTCAAAGCATGAGTGCGAATTTTATCCATGAATTTCTTAACCTTTGTTGCCTCAGGCCCTAGCTTGTCATGGTGAGCTTGAAATTGGTCGGAGTCAGAGGAAAGAGTGCGAGAACTCACGAAGCTTCATAGCCTTACCAATACTTCTAAAGTGGAAGCATCAATCCCCAATTTTTATGAGGGCGTTACTGAGTCGACCTTATTTTCCTCCGAAGGCATTGGTGAGTCAATTTTCGTTTTCTCAGCAGAAACTTGAGGTGTACCTTCAGTAGGAGGGAGACTTTGAGAAGTGGTGGAATTTTTATTCGCCTCTAAAACCTACAGGAAATCTGAAAAACTAGAGTCAGAGCTAGTCGAACTAGAACCTTTATGTTTGGCATGACTAGTGACTGAATTAGAGTCACTAAGAGTAGCCGGAACAGTAAGGTCAATGAACTCATCAGCGGCTACGTCGAGATTATTTTTTTAATGAGGAGTAGAAGCTTCTGACAAGGGAGAATAGTCGGCTTTGCTTTGTGGTTGTCCAGAAGCTTCAACCTAAACAAAGTAAGAAAATAGTCTAGTGAGACAAATTCAACAAACAAAAAGAAATTAAATAAAAGTTGTCAAGTACCTATGCTGACAGATCAAGATCGACGGGCTCATTCTTCTCAACAGAAAAAGAAACAGTGTCTCCCATGGGATTTTGAGCTTCATCAATTTTGGGGGCACGAGTCAGAGTGGCAATGGCTGTATTTATCACTATAGTATCAGCTCCTAAATCTAGGTTAGCTTTAGGATTTTCAACCAAGATCACTTTACCTCTCCTTCTTGTTACAAGAGGTAGATCGTCGACATCGTATGGCTCTTCCATTTTATCAGTAGGATTTAAGCCGACCTTTGCTTCGAGGTTCTGGGCCACAGGTGCCTTCTCCTTTTTTTTTCTTCTTTTTCACCACTTTGTCTCCAGTAGAGGAGTCTTTCTTCCTCTTGTGGCTTTTGGATTTGTGGGAGAGTTTAGGGGACTAAACATCAGGTGATGGCTAGGTATCAAAAAAATATATAACTCGAAGTAATTGTGTAAGTCGAAAAAGAAGAGCTTGAGTCGACAAATATATACCCCAGTCCTCTCAGAAGTGTGTTGTTTGTCCTTCTTAGAGCTTTTGGATTTATCAGAGGGAGCAGTCAAATCCACTGAGCGCTTTTTACTCTGACATGCAAGGAAAATATTAGTACATTTCAAGTCATAAAATAGAAACAATAAGAAGTGTACAAATACACCTACAGAGGAATCAGTCTTCTTAAGTGAAGAAGAAACCAGTTCATCATCGGAGGGTGTATGATCAGGAGCAATCTGCAAAAACATTAGCTAAGTTAGAAATGCCAGATCATAAAAGAAAATTGGCAAAAGTTTGAAGTCGAACCTTTGATGTAGAAGGGCCAACTTTGTTGACATGGATTTTATTTGGTGATACCAGAAGAGGAATAGCTAAAAGAAAAAATGGCAAAGTCAAATAAATAGAAAAGTCAAAATTAAAAATAAATTAAGCTTTCCAGAAGCTGTTACCATTTGGCACAACAACAAGCTCTCTCACATATTATGGAGCAATATGTAGAAAACCTGGGTAGTCGTGTAACCAATACTTCGTCGGCACCACCCCGTCGGCCTTTTTCTTATAAGCATTTTGTACGTTCGACCAAGAGATATACCACCAATATGGGATAGGTGGACGAAAAGCCAAGGCCAAAGGGCTAGTCGGCATAGGAGGAAATTTGATTTTTCCAAAATGAAGTGCGTAAAGATATTTGTCTTTCGCGTAACCAAGAATTTTGAGTTGTGGAATCCTATCAGTTACCTTCTCCTTTAGCTCTTGGGCCATATTAGAGATGGTTCGACGAAGATTATTAGGTAGATACACCACCCAAAGTATTTCTGGAAAGCTTGGATTTTATTGATGTTAGTGGCCTTACATTTACTCGTCTTTTCCTAAAAAATGATCAAAAGCTTCAATTAGTTCAACTAATTTCCTGTCAGGATCACCAATGAAAGTAACAAAATATGACTTCCACCAAGTCTCAAACTCTTTGGTTCAGTAAAATGATGGTTGGAAGGGAGTAAAGGTAAGTGTGAGTCTTTGTTCCCAAATGTTCCTGAGATCTTCTTTGATAAGTTTAAAGGTTTGGTCAAGGATGACGTTGACGAATAGCTCATGAGTAATGAACAAAGATTTAGGGACAAGTTGACAGAGCCCAAATTGTCGAGGGACCAAGCCTGGAGTAATACCGACAATCAAAGAAGACAAAAATTAGGGAATTAAAAAACGTCTCCAAGTGATTAGGGAAGTTTTCTTGTCTTCGTCTGTTTCAGGTGGGAAATCCCTAGTGAACCACTCTGGACCATCTTTTCTCTCATAAAATGGGGCCATAGAGGGCGCAAAATTGACTCTTGTCAACATGATATTGAACAACAGTTTGAAAACTTCAGGATTCAGGGAACCCTTGTCGATTGGAATCAATGGAAGAAGACGTTGCCAAACAATGTGAGTTTGATTTGAAGGGCATGCTACTCTCCTACTTTTGAAGGGCCTGATTTCTTCTGAAAAGGTGGCATTCAACCATAACTGCAAAAGCCAGAAAGGACCATGTACCAAAACATTCTTTTTATTTGAATTGGTGGGGTCGAAATTCTTGATTTGGTTAGCAGCATTAGTCAAGGACGCATAAAGGGAGGCCAAAATCAGCTGGCCCAAAGCAACATTATCACCCATGTGCAACTGGGTAGCCAAATATGAAAATTGTTTGGCCACCTGCATCAACCTTGAGCAGAAAATGAAGTGGGATAGCTATAGAGTTAAAAATGCTACATGCTCTTCGTCAGTTATGAGGCCAGAATCTTGAGCACTGAACTTAGGGCAATTCAAAGGTGGAGAACTTCTAAAATTTCTTTCAATATACAGAAGCGTATTAGGATTTGAGGAAGAAATTATGGGTCTGGTTATATTGCTAGTAGGGGCAAACGCTCCTTTGTCATATACATAAATTTCAGAGGGCGTATCTGCATGTAGAGGATCTAGGAAAGCTAGAGGTTTTTCTTCAAGAGAGAAGGGAATGAGTACCTAATATTTCCATATTTTGGCTTTCTCTTCAGCGAATGGAGGTTCCGGCACATAAGCCTTACCGTCAACGAGGCGTAGTTGAAGATCCATTGCTGGAGAAGAAGTTGGGTTGCTAGCGTTCGCCATTGTAGAAATCTTGAAGAAGTTTAAAGATGGTGAACAGTTGTGGAGTTTGTGAGTTCTGGGTTTTTTCGAAACAAGGGTTTGAAGGAAAGTGAGAAGAAAAGAAGAAAAAATGAAGAATGGGGGTATTTATAGACTCTGAAGGGAAGGAAGAAATAATGGGGAAAATTTGTGTGATTTCCTAAGTCCAAATCGTGTCACGTTGATTGACGTGTGCCGCGAGATCAAAGTATGAATGGTGGGCCACATCTCCCACTAAAAACACAATGATGGCGAAAATTAAATGCCACACATCTCGAAACTAAAAAGCGTGATACGTTCCATGATTACATGACGTCAAGGGAACAGTGGAATAGTAACGTCCATTTTTAGGAGTGGGAACGATTTGGTCGAATGGTAAAACCGACGCTTCAAAGATGCCATTGTCTCATATGAGTCGAAATTCGAAAATGGAATCTCTGGGGGGCATTTTGTTTCCTTGGAAAATCTTAAGGTATTCAAGCACGTATAATAAATGAAGGTATTCTCATAAGTTAAAGTCAATCCCCTGGGATAAGGGTTTGTAGGAGATTTAATCCAAGGTGTTTGAAAATTTGGCTTTATCAAACTAGAGAATTTAATGACCAAGGGATATATTAACGCCAAAGAAATGTGTGTGACCGGAAGGATGTAGAAAACCAAGGTTAAGATCTGTAGAAATTGGTCTAGTCGACCAGAGTATGAAGAACAAGAAAATGGTCAATGTTGGTTTTGTCGACCAACAAAGATTCTAGACTTAGAAGTACTTCTTGATTGTGCCAAAGGAAATTTGTCGAAGCAAGCCATAAGCGGTTTACTTTCAGAAGCCAGAAGCGGGAAGATTCAAAATTCAAAGTCATAAGCAGTTACCAGTGGTTCGTGTGTTGATTGAGCGCCAAATAGGTGGCGACATCTTGTGGAGCAGTTACCTTAAGATTCAAATATTGTTCGTAGATTTCATCTAGGAAGTTACATTGTAAATACTATAAATAAGTAGATTCAGTGTAATTTTCGGGGGTGTTCACTTGTATACTCAAATCACTTGCCAAAACTCTGTCATTCCGAGCGTTAGAAAACAAAGAGTGAATAAGTGCTTGATGTACGTGAATCACCACCTTTTTTTCAATGTAAATATTTTATCTTTCAGTTGTTCCTTTTGAATACTTTACTTGCTTTTTATTTACCTTCGAGCAAACTCTTTATGTTATGTTATGCTCCGCGTAAACAATTTAATACTCTATGTCGGTCACGAGTCACCAGTCAGTTAGTTTATTGAGTCTCACTTAGTATAAAAAACCTGATGTCGGTCATGAGTTACCAGTCAATCGGTCGAATCTTGGTGTGGAAAACCGTTATACTTGTTCCCCTATCTTATAGAAAACCATTTCTTTGATAAGGATTTCGACAGAACTAGTATAATATCAAAAATCTTAGCACATTTCTTAAGATCAACTGGTCGATCTTGCGAGTAACTCTTAGTTTTTAAGGGCTTTGGGAGGATCAGCGGTTGTTTACCATTTTCCACAGTAAACACTCTCACATCGTCTAACGGAATAACACGAGACGTATCCGCCATGTATTTCCTCAACTGAGATACATGGAACACATCATGGAAATTAGCAAGTGACGATGGCAAACGTATCTGATAAGCCACTTCACCTACTTTCTCGACAATCTGGTAAGGACCAATAAGACACAGTGTCAACTTACGTGATTTTAAAGCTCTACCTACACCAGTTACATTAGTAACTCTCAAAAACACATTATCTTCTTTCTAAAACTTAAGATCCTTTCTTATCTTATCATGGTAAATCTTCTGACGACTCTGGGAAATCCTCATCTTCTACGGGATCATCTTAATCTTATCTGTAGTTTGTTGAAATATCTCAGGTCCAACCACAACTCTCTCACCAGATTCATACCAACACAAAGGCGGCCTACACCTCTGTCCATACAAAGCCTCAAACGTGTCCATTCTAATACTCGAATGAAAACTGTTGTTATAGGTAAATTCAATCAAAGGCAAATAACTACCCCAAGCACCTCCTTGATCTAAAACACAATCTCTCAAAAGATCCTCAAGTGATTGAATCGTGCTCTCAATATGACCATCAGTTTGTGGATGATACGCCAAACTCAAATGCAACTTCGTACCCAATGAACTTTGTGAACCTTCCCAAAAGTGTGAAGTAAACCTCATATCTCTATCGAAAACAATACTCGACGAAACACCATGCAAACTCACAATCTTCTCAATATACAACTTAGTAAACTTTTCCATAGGATAATCCATCAAAATTGGAATAAAGTGAGAAGACTTTGTCAATTTATCCACAACAACCCAAACAACATCATGAATACTTTGAGTCCTCGGAAAACCCAAAACAAAATCCATTGAAATGATATCCCAATTCCACTCAAAAATGAGTAACGGTTGCAACAACCTAGATGGTTTCTGATGTTTAATCTTAGATTTTTGACAGATCAAACAAGTATAAACAAATTTTGCCATATCTTTCTTCATACCAGACCATCAAAATAACTTCCTTAAATCTTGATACATCTTAGTAGCTCCAGGATGAATACCCAAACCACTATGATGTCCTTCATCAAGAATTATCTTCTTCAAATATCCCATATCCGAAACACAAACTCTATCACGACACTTCATGATACCATTCTCATCAATCCGAAAATCACCACCTCATCCTTGATTGATCAACGTCAATTTATCCACCAAAAACAAATCTTATTTCCAACCTTCTTGAATCTCATCCAAAATACCACTAGTAAGCTTCAACGTACCAAGCTTAACACATGAAGAAGTATCTTCACAAACCAAACTCAAGTCTCGAAATTACTCAAGCAAATCCAACTCTCGCACCATCAACATCGACATATGCAAAGACTTCCTACTCAAAGAATTAACTACAACATTTTCTTTACCCGGATGATAATTCAACCCAAAATCATAACCCTTCAAGAATTCCAACCATCTTCTCTGCCTCATATTCAACTTTTTCTGATCAAATAAATACTTCAAACTCTTATGATCACTAAACACCTCAAATCTCGATTCAAACAAATAATTCCTCCAAATCTTCAAAACAAACACAACTGCACCCAACTCTAAATTGTGCGTCGGATAATTCCTCCCATGAACTTTAAGTTGTCTTGAAGCATAAACTGCCACTTGTCGATTATGCATCAACACACCTCCTAAACCCATCAAAGAACCATCATAATACACCACAAATGGTTTTGCCGAATTAGGCAAAATCAAAATAAGAGCGGTTGTCAATCTTCTCTTAAGCTCTCGAAAATTAGCTTCACACTGCAAAACCAAGAAAAACTTTCGATAATAACTAGCTAAACCAAGAAAACTTCTAATCTTAGAAACAAATTTTAGAGATTCCCATTGAGATAATACCTTAATCTTCGTCAGATCCACAGAAATACCACCACTCGAAATCACATGCCCAAGGAAACTCACTTCCTTCAACCAAATCTCACACTTAGAAATCTTAGCATACAACTGCTTATCCTTCAACTCAAATAGAAGAATCCTCAAATGCTCAACATGATCTTCTTCACTCTTGGAATAAATCAAAATATCATCAATGAACATAACAAAAAATTGATCCAGATACTCATGAAAAATCTTATTCATATATTCCATAAATACACCAGGAACATTAGTCACACCGAACGACATTACAGAATACTCATAATGACCATAACTCGTCCTAAAAGTAGTCTTCTGAATATCCTCAGCTTTCACACGAATCTGATGATACCTAGACCTCAAATAAATCTTATTGAAAACACAAGCACCAACCAATTGAGCCATCAAATCATCAATCCTCAAAAGTGGATACTTGTTCTTAATAGTCACCTTGTTCAGTTGTCTATAATCAACACACAAACTCATACAACCCTCCTTCTTCTTAACCAACAAACAGATGCACCCCACAGTACTGTATCTTATCATAGCTCATGCCAATAGAGTACAACATCTTTTTGGCCTCATACGTTCGATTGGGGAGAACATTATCCTCTGGTAGCATATCTTTCATAAGGGCTAATAACTCTGTGAAACTTTTATCCGACCATCCATTGTCGGCTTTTAAGTTTTACAACTTTAACACCGCAGACAATCTTGTGAATTTTGTCCAACCATTGTACAACGGTTTCTCGAGCACCAACCTCTCGAACATTTTGGGACAATCGTTAAGATCTTCTTCAAGCGCTTCTGCAATTTCTTTGACTCGATCATAATCGTATGTATCTGTGCAATCGTCATTTGAAACATAGGTCCTCTTATCCCCCGATTCAACATTCCTGTTACTTTTCTCACCATGCATATTCCAACATGTATAACTTCTATCAATTCCATACCGAATTAAATGCGATGCCAATTAAACTGCGTCAACCCGGTTCCCATAACAGCAATACAAACAAGGACATGTCATTCGATTGGGGTCTTTGGCGTGCGCAATAGAAAACTTAACAAACTCCGAAACACCATTCTCGTAGTCTTTTGACAATCGACTGGAATACATCCATGTCTTATCCATATCAATTAATTAGTGCACAAAAAAGATATCGCATTTGCCAAAGCATAAAGTATACGAAATGGATCCGTATCAAGAAAACGCAACATACAAAAAGGCAATTTAAGACAAATTCATCACAATACCAGTAATTTGAGGAAGAAATTTACCTCGAATTTATCGAACTCAAGGAAACGCGGAGAATGAGCGTCGTACGTCGAACTAGGCCAGGAAACGCTGCTAATTCAAAGAAAAGAAATCTTTTATTATAAAAAATAGGATGAATGAATGTAAGTGAGACTAACATGATAAACCAGATTTAATAAAACCTATAAATCAAACGTAACAAAATTCGAGCACAAACATCTTACATTGTAACAGTAGTACATATAGAGAGATTCTACATTGTCAAACATCTTACATGGACACAAACATCTTACATTGTCAAACATCCTTTTGATTTAAAATGTACACAAACAAACAATACAAGTTATTCAATCCTAAACTAACTAGTAAGCTAGAAATAATATAATCCTAAACATTACTCTTATTTATCAATGAACGCAGGCTTAGTCACTTTTTTAATATGGAATATTTTGTTACTTTTAAACAACTTAAGTAGCAATATGGAATATAATCACTTCTGTTATAATCACTTCTGTTATGCCAACTTTGTGCAAACTAAAACAACTTAAGTAGTAATATGGAATATAATCACTTTTGTTATAATCACTTTTGTTATAATCACTTCTGTTATGCCAACTTAGTGCAAACTAAAACAACTTAAGTAACAATATGGAATATAATCACTTCTGCTATAATCACTTCTGTTATGCCAGCTTGGTGCAAACTAAAACAACTTAAGTAGCAATATCAAGTTATGCCAAATTGGTCAAAAATCAGAACGTTAGATGACACTTAAGATTGAAAAATCAGAATGCATGTCATTCCCTACGGAAATCGAAATAGAGCACATGACCATGGAAATCGAAACAGATAGAACTGACGACGGAAGAAGAAGCCATGGAAGAAGAAGAAACTTACCAAGACGAAGAGATCTGACGACGGCGAGTGGACGGCAGCGAGTGAACAAGAGAGAACGCAAGAACGCAGAGAGAATGAACCAGAGAGACGAAGATGAACAGCGAGAATAATGAGTTTCTGGAAAAGAAATCGTTTTAGGGTTATTATTATAATTTTAAAATAATCTACGAAAGCGCTTTTAAAAGCGCTTTCATAGGCCCAGGTATAAGAGCGCTTTTGTCTCCAAAAGCGCTTTCGTATGATAGGCTTATGAAAGTGCTTTTAAAAGCGCTTTCGTAGGGCCCCCTTTCAAAGCGCTTTTCAAAAGCGCTTTCGTAGGTTAGATATTTCAAATACCTATGAAAGCGCTTTCTGAAAGGCGCTTTCCTAGGGAACCCTATGAAAGCGCTTTTTTAAGCAATTTTTTTAAAGGCTACGAAAGCGCTTTCTCTTAAAAGCGCTTTCGTAGATGCGCTGCCAAAAATGTTTTTTTTGTAGTGAGTGATTCACTCAGACGAATAAACCTCTTCTCAAGCAGATCTTCAAGTTGACTCTTCAACTTTTTCAACTCAGATGCTGACATCCAATATGGAGCCATTGAAGCAGGACTAGTTCTAGGAACTAAATCAATCAAAAACTCCACCTCACGTTCTGGCGACAAATCACTTACATCATCAATACCTCAGGAAAATCACAGACAATAGGAAACTCACCCGTAGTTTGCTTCTCACCAAGATCCAACGACAACAACAAAGCAAATAACACAGCCCCATATTTCAAAGACACATCCACTCACTTAGCAGACAAAAACAAATCCCTCTCGACACCAAAATCGAGAAAGATAAAAACATGATTGTATTCTAAACAATACAATCTAAACAAAATAGTTGATAAAAACATGATTGTATTCTAAACAATACAATATCATCTACTATCAACAAGAGATTAAGGGTGATCAAATCATTAAATGTCAATAGGTATCTGATAACCATGATGGTGGCATAAACCATCGTTACTCAACTTCTCTAACGTCCTTCATTTGTGCTCACATTCGCAATCTTGCAATCAACAGAGCACCAAACCAACGCTCCACCACTGAACAACTCAGAGAACCAAAATCTTCTCCCTCACTTGTTTCAAATTCACTCCTGCAAATAAGAGGTTTGAAAAACACACAAGTATCAATAGTGTTTCACACACATACCAAATACAATAGGGAATAAACATATTAACAATCCTGGCCAACTGACCGACCATTGCTCTGATATCACTAATGTAACACCACTTTCTAAACCCCAAATAACTTGTAATATAATCAGAGTAAAATAGCATGCATACATACAAAGGGTGTCACATGTCTTTTTTCATACAATAGAAAACCAACAAGACAAACATTAACATGCACTTGGTCATAATTATAACACCTATTTAAACTTCATGTTTCATCAAACTATGCATATCACAGCAGAATATTTCTTCAAATTCATTTCATCAAATATAAATATGATTATATCCCATACTATAATCATAAACCAACATAATGAGAGCTCATAATATAATCAAGTCATATGAATCCAAACATCGGCACTAAGGCCACACCACATGTTATCTCAACATACAAATAAAATCAAATGATAGTATATAACAATATCTCATAACAAACATGAAGTCAAATAACTCTCGTGTTACATGACCAGAGCAATGACTCACTACCTAAGTAAAACATATAAGTTGAGGTAAACTCTTCAACTAGTATCGTGTGAAGCACCGTATCCTCAAAATATGCACGATGTCACATAGAACATCACATACAACAGAAGGGTGAGAATTCACGTCATTATGAATACATATAATATAAACAATGTATATAACTCACCTACATACAAGAATCCATCACACTTTATACAATTATCTATACAACATGGCATTACTACTTCAAGTGCCAATACAATTATATTCAAGCATATCATCACGTACATTTATGCATTCCAAGAAAAACATCACATAACAACAAATGTGACTCCAATGCAATTCAATGTGACTCATTCATGTGGTACCATCGTGAAGATCAAGCTCACCTCGCTCCCAATTCAATTATCTTAGAATTAGAGTCACACTCTAGATCCGAACAAGACCAAAGCCACCAAATGTGAACACATAGTTTACCGCTTATGTTTCCACTAACGGATCAAAGCAATCACCCGGAGTTCAAATGTCCCCATGTATGTATGTGCAACTAATCAACAACATATGCAATTAATATTTTCCACCAACCTTAATTATTCAAGCATATCACAATAATTCAACACCTTGAATTATCCACCTTTTCTCAAACAAACATATATCATGGTATCATCAACAAAAGAACAATACACATAGTATTTACCATCACCACGCACCACAAATAACATATAACATCTCAGTCATCACAAAATCATGAATAGCATTTAGTAGCGATACTAACTCATGTTATTCATATTTCACCAATTTCATGACATACATATACACATACACATACACATGTCATTTTACACAAATCACATAATGATCCAATAATCCAATGCCAACAAACCTAGTCCTATCTGAAACCACCCGGATGAACTTCCGACTGATAGGGGTGTATCAATGGAGTCTCCATCGAACGTCTTTTATCTCACGATGGAGAAAGGAAAACATCGAGTAAACCTAAAGGGGAGAAATCACGGTCCTTCGACCGAGAGATCGAGAGAAACTAGGTAAGGGAGTTAGTTACGCGAGGGGAAAGGATTAGCACCCCACACGCCCGTAGTACTCTATGGTATCCACTTCTATTTTCTAGCTAAAGGGTGTGTTATATCTATCTATGCTCAAATGCTACAATGCACACAAAAGAAAAGAGAAAACAAAGAAACCACGGGGAAAAGAAAGAAGTATTTACAAATTGTGCTCGATCGAGCCCCGTGACAAGATGCCTACGTATTCCTGTGTGCAATGGGAAAGTCAGAGCGTCGTAGTTCGGCTCACTTTTTTTGGTGGGTTTTGTGTTTTTTACTTGTGAAGAAAGGTTTTAAACACAAAATAAAAGCGCACAAAGGCGAAAAGAGTTTGTGTTGGTTGGTTGCTTTTACCTTGAAAAAAGAGTTCAAACCATTATTAAGTGTTTTGTTTTTAAAAGAGAAAAGAAAGCAAGTTTTAGTTTTAATTACATGCAAGGATGCAAAAAGAACTAGAAAAACAAAAGGGAGACTAACTATTACTAGCCCTAATGTTGTCATACAAATATTGGACCTATGGTTGAGGATGTAAGGGAATCTCTACCTATGTCAACATGCAAATGAGGTGAATCCTAAAGTCTAGCCTCAAGAATCTATTCTAACCGAGCAGCCCTAGGGGAAAGCTATCTTATATCCGTCTTGGTTGTATAACCAAGGGACGCAAGGGGATGAAGCAATCAAGTGCTTTGGCAGAAGCACACAAGCGATGCAATACGCAAACAAATGTCAAACAATTTGTGAGCATAGCCCACTGAGCAAATGATGTGAGTTCTGCAGTAAATGCGAACCCCAGGAATGAGTGGAGAGTCAGAATAGGGGACTCTGGCCACTTTGTCATTGACTCGGTAGGAATAGTAACACGATTCGCGTGCACCATACAGACACAGACTAGAACTGCGAGGGACGACTGTCGACCCTTTCCGCTTGCCCATATATCATGACTCGATAGCAGGAAATATAAAAAGCAGGACTTTGTTATGTGGTGCCACGTCGGGTGTCCAAACCACTTCTGACCTATGGAATCACGATTGTAAACACAACGAAAAGCTCCTCCCTATGCACAGATGAGGACTTTAAACAAACCAAACACAATTAGCAAACAGAAGCTCCCTAAACGGGTCTTTAAATAAACCAGAGGGGTTCCTGAACATGCTCCAACTACGGAAGCCCCATCATGCATCTCTATTCCTACTTCTCATGGAAAAATAAAGGTGTAAAGCCCTACTTCTCATGATATCTAGGAAAGTTGTAAGAGAATGCGATAAATGGTGTAGAAACTATCAAGCGGATGTAAAATCCGAAGATCACTGCGAGCTAAAGAAATACTCCAAAAAACTTCAAGTACTACAGCCACGCAATAAGAGTAAACCGGTGGGAATAGCTCAAAGTATCAAAAACAAATGAAATACGCATGTATGTGTATCCGAAGTAATAACACCTGCAAGAAGGGAGTTAGACCCAAAAAGCAAACAATAGAATGTATACGTGGGTATACAAGCACAAGACACCTGCGAGAAGGGAGTTAGACCCAAAAAGCAAGTAATAGAATGTATATGTGGGTATACAAACGCAAAACGCCTACAAGAAGGGAGTTGGACCCAAAACGCAAGCAAAGGAATGTATACGTGGGTATACAAACACAAGACACCTCCAAGAAGGGAGTTGGACCCAAAAAGTAAGTAATAGAATGTATACGTGGGTATACAAACATAAGACACCTGCAAGAAGGGAGTTAGACCCAAAAATCAAGCAAAGGAATGTATATGTGGGTATACAAACATAAAACATCTGCAAGAAGGGAGTTAGACCCAAAAAGCAAGTAAAGGAATGTATACGTGGGTATACAAACATAAGACACCTGCAAGGGAGTTAGACCCAAAAAGCAAGCAAAGGAATGTATACGTGGGTATACAAACATAAAACACCCGCAAGAAGGGAGTTAGACCCAAAAAGCAAGCAAAGGAATGTATACGTGGCTATACAAACATAAAATATCGAAGAATTATGTCGCATGTGTGTACATCACTAGCTCCTGCATTAAATACATCTCAAACAATGGTTAAGAATGTTAGAACACATGCTGTTTGCATTTGGAATTAAGAAAGAACAGAAAAATAAATTCCAGTTCGCGCTAAGCCTGCTATCTAGCGTTAAGCGCGACCCAAACAGAAACATTGGCGCTTAGCACGCTCCTGATGGCGTTAAGCGCGACCTGCAACACAAAAGTCAGTGGCTTTGGCGCTTAGCGCGCTCCTGGTGGCGCTAAGCGTGGTCTGTAACCTGCAGAAATTCCTGTTTTTGATCCGGATCACTTCTCCATGATGTTCTCATGCCAAAAGCTCATCCATACAGTCAGGAAATAGTTCCAATATTCGCAGGTGAGAATTAATGCATGAACATGCATGGAATGCAAGTTGAAACGACAATTCCAATGTTCCTAGATGGAGATCTATGCATGAGCATATGAGGAATGCAAGGTGAAGCAATGGTCCCAATGTTCCTAGATGAAAATCTATGCATGAACATGTGAGGAATGCAAGCCAATGATTCTAATGCTCGTGTATGCAAAGCTATGCGTGGACATGTTAAGAATGCAAGTTAAAACAATTCTAAAGTGCATTATGCAAATTTACGATGTATGAATATGTTAAGAATGCAATTTTAATCAACACTTCTAATGTGCATATGCAAAGAACCAATGCAAGTAAGTCAAGCCACAAAGAGGTAATGAATGATTATGTCAAATCCTAGTTGTGCATTAACACAAACACGTGAGATGCATATGCATGAACTATGTACAATGCATAATGTACCTAGTGATTAAGATGCCTTGGAATCTACATGTCGACGCACTTCGAATGCAAATGATACCTCAAAACGTCATGAATCAAATTCAATTCAAACAATCTAAATTCTCTCTAATGCATAAGCATGCCATAGATTATGCATGATGCACAAGTTGTGACCTAGATGCAAGGAAAATACAAATGCATGTGTGCTATGTACAAAAATCCTCACACCGACACAAATAACGTTGCAAAATCCAATTCAAATCAAAGAATTCAAGAATGAAAGTTCTCAAATCAGAATCTACATTGAATTTGCATGCAATTTCAGTATTCAATTTCAAGAAAAGCTACAAGCCAATAACAACTTAAAATAAGTGCTTAATTGAACTAAACACTTACTTGAACTTGAAGTTTGAATCAAATTGAAGAGGAATTCCTTGTGCTCTTCAAAGAAAATACCAAATCAGCACCGAATTGATGATAATCCTTGGAATTTACCTTGAATTCTTGAAGAAACTTGAACTCTTCAATGGAGAATTGAAGAAGATGAAGAAGAATTGCTTAATTCTTGAAATTTCAGAGAAATCAAGAGGAATTGGCTAGGTCAGATTCGAGCAGAAGAAGGAGAAGAGGAGCAAGATCCTGGGGAGAGAAAGTTGTTATGAGAAAATGTGAAATCACAGGGCACGATTAGCGCGGTGAGCGCGCTTAGCGCGGTCTGCGGTGGTGGCAGTTGTCAGGCAGAGGTCCGGTGGCGGCCTGTGGTGGATGCTTTGAGGGAAAGTTGAAGTCTGATTTTGTTCTTGGACTTTGAGTTGAGAGAATTGGTGTATGATTTGTGGTGAAAATTAAACAAAATGATTCCCACTAAATTGTGAAGGAAAATATCTATTTATAGTTTTAGGAATTGGGCCCAAGAGTGCCTTAGATCCATGATCAAGCCCAAATCATGATTATCCAAATAACTTTCGTAATTAATCTAAAACAGCCAAATCCGTGCGGAACCTGAAGTCAGAATGTAAATGAAAAGTGTCCGGAATGCAATTTTGCTTACGTAAATCAAAATTCTAACTTGATCGGATGAACGCTCAAGGAGATACGAATTTTTGAAGCTTCAGCACAGCTTTTAGGCAACTGACACATGCAGAATTTTCAATGCGCTCTTTAGAGAAAATGCCTCGAAGGAGGGTCTTCTGATCAAAATCTGCAAATGAGTATTTCTGAGACAAATGAAGCTAAAGAAATTTGTGAATTTTTGGCACTAGTCCCACCCCGTTTCAATAAAATCGAGCGAGATATGATTTTTCAAAGTCCGCGCATCATATGAAAATTGCTCGGTTCAGTCCAAAATCAACCCCGAAGAATAAAATTCTGGTTTTGATTGGTGAGGAATCAGCCCTTGAGTTGTAAATTAAAGTTGTAGAGGGCTTCGATACAGAATTTTAGAAGTCGGTCCCGCTTAATTCAGTTTAACCCCTTAGAGAAATCAATTTCTTTGGGGACCTTCCTCGTGCAATTTGCTTCCGGCTTTCAAACTAAAGTTGTAGATAATAATAAAAGGAACTTGCCAGTCAAAAATCATCAGAAAATACCCGATGAACTGAGCGATACGCCTTCTGGAATGCCCAAAATGCGCTGAAAACCCAAAATTCACTTTATTGAGAAATAAGCGAATAAACTCTTCTTTTTGTTTTCCATTTGGAATACCTTGAACCATATAACCTCATGATCAATGTTATGTATAAGACTACATGTATATTTATGCAATCAAATTATAATCCAAAAATACGGGAAAGAAGAGGGTAAATTTTGGGGTACAACACTATCTTATAGGTTATTGTATTAGCTTTCTAACGATTCGAACAACACCTAAAATGAAGCTATGGTTAAAAAGTTATGGCTGTTACAAAATTATTAAAAATGTTGTTTGAGTCAACACAAACCATGAGTCAACGTAAGTCCTGTTTGTGTCAATACAAACTGGCTTGACAACACTTCCCAGCCTTGCAGGTTGTTACGCGCCGACCCCCCTTCAGTTTGAGTCGACTCAAACTTTGAAAATGTAGTTTTTATGCACTTTTGACATGGATTTTAGACGAATATTCTTCTAAGAAACACCATAATTCACCACAATTAATCATTACTATCAATTTTAGCAATAACCTATTATTGTAACATAAGAGTACTCATTCTACTCCATTCAACACATCAATTTCTACCAATTTCATAAATTTATACACAAATCTTAACATGTGAGATTTAGATCTAGACATTAAAATCAACAACAATACCTATCATGTTACTACCCATTGCATACCATACATACACATAATAACAAAGATCCCCTTACCTCTTAGGTTGAATACTCTAGGGTTGCCTCTTCTCCTTCTCCTTCTCTTCTCTTGAGTTTGTCTTCTCCTCTCTTGTTTTTCACAAATGAATCTCCAATTCTAATTACCTTATTAACTAGTATAATTTAACTGATTGACTTAATTGCACACACCTCCTGATTACTTCTATTCATTATTGTTAGGCCCAATAGCTTATTTCTATTATCACACTTAATGACCCAATTACCCCAAAATAGTCACATAAACACAAAACCATACATTTTAATTAATTACTATATCGCATAATAATTAATTAAAATAATAAAATAAAATAATAAATAATTAAATACTATTTAATAAAATCGGGATGTTACATGGTACATAGGAACTGGTTCCTCTACCCCCTGAGAAGTCTTTAGTAGGTTAATCTTTGGCTTTATATAGTGAAAGTTGGTCCAAATGGTAAGATTGATAAAAAAGGATACACTCAGATTTATGGGTTGGATTATAGTGATACTTTCTTTCATTTAGCATAGATGACGTCTGTTAGACTTCTTCTATCCATTGCAGCCATTTAACATTGGCCTCTTCATCAACTTGACATCAAAAATGCATTTTTACATGGTGATCTTGAAGAGGAAGTATATATGGAACAACCACCTGGGTTTGTTGCTCAGAGGGAGTCATCAAATATTGTTTGTAGGTTACACATGTCTCTTTATGATCTTAAGCAATCTTCGAGAGCCTAGTTTGGTAGATTCAGCAATGTAGTACAACAATTTGGTATGGTCCGTAGTGAAGCTGACCATTCTATCTTTTATCGTCACTCAACCCAAGGGTGTATTCATCTTATTGTGTATGTAGATGATATTGTCATAAATGGTAGTGATGAGCCGAGCATACTCGAGTTGAAACAACATCTTTCGAATCAATTTCAGACAAAATATCTTGGTAAACTCTAATATTTCTTGGGTATTGAGGTAGCCTAATGTAAAGATGGTTTGTTGATTTCTCAACGGAAATATGCTATGGGTATTTTGGAAGAAACAAGTTTGTTAAACATTAAACTAGTTGACACTCCTATGGATCCAAGAGTCAAACTACTACCTAATTTGGGGGAGCCGCTTTTAGACTCGGGAAGGTATACAAGATTGGTTGGAAAGTTGAATTATCTTAAAGTCACTCATCCAGACATTTCTTTTGCAGTCAGTGTGGTAATCCAGTTCTTAAATTCTCATTGTCAGGAACACATGGATGTTTTTATTCGGATTCTGGTATACATCAAATATGCTCCAGTAACAGGTTTAGTGTGTTAAGAGTCCCACATAACACAATATATGGCCTGAACATGTGTTTATAAGTGGAATTATAGGGCCATGGAAATGGAAACATGTGAAATCATTTGGTTAAAACAGTTGCTCAAAGAACTTCAAATTGAAGAAGCAAGATCAATGACACTTGTATGTGATAATCAAGCTGCATTTCACATTGCTTCAAACCCTCTCTTCCATGATAGGACCGAATATATTGAGATAAACTACCACTTTGTCAGAGAAAAGATTGAATCTGGCGACATCGTTACAAGCTTTGTCAACTCTAATGATCAATTGGCAGATGTGTTTATAAAATCTCTGCGAAATCTCAGAACTAATTATATATGTGTCAAACTTGGTGGATTTGACTTATATTCTATAGCTTGAGGGGGAGTGTTGACATTTGTAAATATACACTGTTAAGAATATTTGTATGTAGAATAGTCCCACATCGACTATATCATGTAATTAGTTGTAATCTCTCTATATATAATAAAGTCTCCGTAGTGCTTTCAATACACACAATTTAACCTAAATGTCTCTTAGTCTCTCCTAATTCAATAACCCAAATATCACAATTCATCCCTCTATAAAGATTTGCATATTCTCTTTCCAACGTTAAAGAGTGGGGATTTTCTTAATGAATTACTTGAAGTCATCATACTTCTTGAGATGATTAGTTTGATAAATTGAGTTAGACTCTTATGCCACTTGTTGACCAAGTAATCTCAAATAAGAGAGAGAGAGATAAAGATATATATATATATATATATATATATATATATATATATATATATATATATAGAGAGAGAGAATTATGTTATATTTTTTTTGAAAAACTTTTACAAAAATATTTATTTTAGCTTGCTCCATTTTTTATGCACAAGATGAAGCAGCGTGGATGATGAATTATATAAAAGAAAAAGAGAGAAGTTATAAAAAGCACACGAAAATTATATTGCTTCCACCTTAAACTACACGATCTAATATAATTCCCAATAGTTTCTTATTGAGAGTTCTACTCTCAACTTAATCTTTATTACATGATTATCCCATAACCTACTTAGACCAAGTTTTTACTCAGTTTCAACTTGCAGTCTTTATATCAATTACAATGTCAAAAGATAATTTAACTCTTGATCTTCATTTACAACACCATCTAATCAAACATCAAATTTCAAAACTCTTGCTTTAAAAATTTGACTCTCCTGTCACTAAGATAATGAAAAATGTATAAAGACAAGTTTTATGAAGATAGTTTGTAAGAAATATCAATATAACATCAGATTTTTCGTGATTAGATGTGAACAAAAAAATCTTTATATAGGAGAAAAAATTTGGACAAGAAAGGAAAAAATCAAGGGCTAAGACCATTCTCTAATTGATTAACTTGCGGTTCTAATTGATTAGACATAGATAATTAGGAAAGAAACCAACCAGGTTCATAGCCTAATATATTAAGAGGGTTCCTAATCGTTTAGGTGAAGATCTCACTCCATATTCAATCATATGCAAGTCCTAATTGGTTAGTGAAATTTTGATGTTTCTAATAATGTTATATTTGTTTTCATATGTATTTTGATATTTGCATGCGTCATTTTTGAGTTATTATAATTTGATTTATCGCTTTGTAATTTGGTTGTAATTTGATCATTTGTTGTAGATTGTACCTTGTGTTTATCCTCATATTCAATAACATATATTTGATCCGTTTCAATGTGTTTTTTTATCTTTAACATATTAGTCAAAGTCAACATATGTGCCTTGAATCACAATGTGCTTTTTGATGTTTGATCCGATTCAAGCATATAGATGATTCAAATAAAAAACTCAATTAGAAATCATGATTTGACTAGTTAATTGAGATTCAAATTAAGTAATTCTCTGACTCGAATTAGAAGATATCATGACTCGAATCATGATTCTCTTTGACTCTAATCATGACCAAACAAACTTAAAAAAATAAACAATGATTTGAAACAAGCAATTTCTTGACTCAAATTAAAGTATACCAGATTTTATCACCTTGATTCAAATCATTATTTCCTCTGGTTCAAATCATAATTGTATGATGATCAAACTTTGCGTTCTTTTTTCTCACCTTTTGTGTCTAACTTCTAGAACATATATAACTTTTGTTTTTCCTTTTTCTATAGAAATTACAAATTCATAAAAACTTGTTGAGCAATTTTTTCATGAACTACTGAGATAAAAAACCACAATTTCACAAATCTTGAGAATAATCTTGAGTGTTCTTCCTTTCAAAAACATGTATTTCCTTGTTTCAACCTTGTGAAGAAATTCGTATAACATTGTTCTTGTGAGGTTTAGATTGTGTTGTCTGAGATTATTTAGATAATTTTCAACATCTTCAATCTTGACCACACAAAAAAAAAATATTGTTGTGGTACTCAACTCTAAATATTGAGTGAGAGTGGTTGATCAAAGGTATATTAGGGAAGCTAATGTTTTTTTTGTGAAATTTTGATGTGTGTATGATATAAAGAATCACTTTATGATTATGGTATTAGGATATTTACTTATAGCTAAGAGAAAGAGTGTTCTCTATACTCTATTGAAGACTTTAGTATAAATGTGTAAAAGTTGTTGTGGCTCAAAGTTGAGAGTTTCTAAATATCCTTGGGTATAACAAAGGCTCATAAAAGGAACCAGTAAGACCATGTAAAGTTCGATGTGGAATGAAATCTTGGAGTATGATCTTGGGATACATAAAGGCATTTAGATGAATATTAAGTGAAGATCTTAAAATATTAGGAATTTCAATATTCTTCTATAATAGCAAGAAAATCAATTCAGACCTATGATTATTTAAAGTAATTTGTTGAATTGTAGTGTTCAACGTTGTTGATCATCATCTGTACAAAAAATACTTTTGTATTCACTTTTCATTTATGGAAGACCCCGACGTAATTTCAATGGTTAAACCATTAAATAATGGATTACGCTAAAGCAAAGACGAATGAGTTAAACCAATATAAATCTTGTGCACTCTATCTAACCTTACCAATTTTATTTCATAATGCTTCTTACACATATTTTGTATGCTCGGGCTTTACTTATCTCTAACCTTATACCTCTTGTATTCCTTTGATATTGATATTAGTATTTAAGTTTATTTGCGCTAAAAATCCAAATCTTCTAGCTTCGCTTTTTGATTTACTGCAATCTTTTTATTCCTCAATGATGCTAGTGATTATTTTTATTTATTTTTTTTCATTATCAAAACCTATTATACATGTTAAGGATATAAAGCCACACAAATAATCTCAAGATGTGGATTGCCACTTACCAGAAGACCAAAATGTTTGAAGTGAAAGGCCCCTTGATTATAATGGAGAAAATCATCGGCTAAGTACATAAAATTTAGATCACATTAACACCAAGGATGCCACTCTTCTCAAAATTGTGACAGAGCCCCATGAAAAGCTCAAACCCATGGAGAATCACTTTTATCAACCAAAAAATTTCAAATTAAGAATCAACCAAGATGAAAGTGTCATATGCATATTGGAGATGGGATATCACCAAATCAAAGGACCTCACTCCAAAACGAGGAAAAGGTTCAGTTCTACACCCCTACTTTAAAAATAAATAGGTAAGACAAAGTTTCTTAATTTTTTTTCTCTCTTCCAAATCAACCAACTCATTCCAACCACCACCCCATCAACCAACCACATCCCTTTAGAAACACCAATTGATTATAAGATTTTTCATCACCTTAGTTTGTGTAGTCGCGATAACTTTTGCATCAAACTTGTAAAGAGACCCCACTACAAAGATGTGATCAAACTCACTCAAGTAGAAATTAGACTCAATATTTGGGTCCAAGATAACAAACTAGGAGGAATAACTATGGAAAGAGATGACAAGCTATGGAACTAACCAAATATAAAACCAAAACCATCAATAAGGAGATGCAAAAGTATCCTAAAAGTAGAGATATTGAAACCATCATAATCAAGTCTCTTATCACCTTCACATCGAGAGATCATCAGATTAATTTTAGTGAGGAAAAACAAAGAAGAAAGGAAAATATTATCCTCTAATAAAAGTGACCGGAAAAGAATTGCGCCCAAATGAGGGCAGTTTTCAAAAAAGTTGAGAAAAATAACTAACAAGCTTGACGAATATCAACACAGATAAAATTTCTACCCACCCATTACTGATCTAAAGAACTCAGATAAAATTTCTCACTCTTATTTTTTTTTTTATACATGCATGAAAAAACCAAGTGCTAGCATCCCCTTCCTTAAGTCACTTGATCTTGGATCTCTAGTACACATGAGAATATTTAATCCTTAGCAAGGACCAAAAATCTACAACTGCCGTGTTCTAGAAGAAATCTCCACTTCTTGGAGGACACTGAAATCAATATTGAGGTCCAAAGAGCTAACCATCTCCATAAGGACATTAATTTAAAAATCTAGATTATCAAAAATATGCTTATTTGTTGGGCCAGAGATTCAGAGGTGGAGATTGAGATGAATCTGGGGTGAACACATGGCTTGGTTAATCACATTCTCCTGAAATCAAAATTGAGATTATGTAAGGTTGTTAAACCTTCTCTTTTTTTTATTTCTTTTGCCTTCTTATTTGTTAGATCATTTGGTTAGGTAGGAATAACGTTGTTTTTAATAACAAGGTGTGGAGTGGTTGTGATACCTTAGTGTTGATTAAGTCGTTAAATTGTGATTGATTCTCCTTGTTGTCGAAAAAAATGTGTGTTTCAAATAAAACCATTTGACTCTTTAATTCTAAGATTTATGCTGGTTTGTAAGAGACATGCTATATCTACACCAAATTTTAACACAGTACATGTTTACACTATATTGTTATAACATCATTTTAAATATGACACAAACAACAATGCAGAAGATAATAATAAAATAAAATAAAAAAGGGTTTGTACCATATATATATATATATATATATATATATATATATATATATATATATATATATATATATATATATATATATATATATATATATATATATATATATATATATATATATATATATATATATATATAGTGTACATGTCAAAAATGTCAAAGTGGTGTAAGAATAACATTTCTAGGTTTGTAATTGTTTTATAGTTGGGGTTTTGTATTTTGTCCCCTTCTTTTTGGTGATTCTTTTTATATTAGATTTTCACCCCATGTGCTTCTTAATATATTTTGTTTATATAAAAAAAAGAAGTAGAGCAAACCGATTTAAAACCTCCAAAAACACACCAAGCCTCACCTTAAAGACTATTAACCCTTTTTAAAATAGTTTGATTTTGTTTTTAAGAAAACGCTTTGGGAACACCACTATTACAAAACACTCCCCTTCTATATTAACCCAACTCCTCTTGTATTTGTTTCTAAATCTAATCATTCTAACGGATTTGAAATAAAATCTGTATATAGATAGAGATGTAAAAAGATTTAACTTACCACATAAATTTCTTTAATTGAATAATTAAACATATTTTGCAGAAATACAATTTCAACAAATACACATAACAAACTTAATAAACAACGAGCCCACAACATAATTATTATTATAAATTATAACTTAATATTAATTCTTGTTTGATTCGCATAAGGTCTACTCAACATAAAAACAACTTTATTTTCTCATCACTAAACTTCAGTAGTGATTTTCAGGTTTCACCATTATTCTTCATCATGCTAACACAACTATGCATTCTGATCATTGGCTGCAATAATTAATAAAATTTGAAAATAAGTCATACTTAATTTAATTAACTATGGAAAACATAATCTGTTATAATTAACTAATTAATTTAATTTCTCACCAATATGATTTCGTAGTAATTTTCGGCTCCCAGTTGTTAGACCATTCTCTTTTATCCAAGGATACCTTGCATGGAAACTTATCCAATCAACCCCCTTTTGGCCATTCAATGTCTCATCTAAATTAACAATAAATAAATAAAGAAAATTAGGTGTCTATTACAAAATTAAATATAATATTTAATATGTTTATAAACGGTGTTAAATTGATAAGGCATGTAAAATTATGGTATTATTTTTAGTAGTATCAATTTTTGATGTTTTGAAGGAATCTATATCTTTTATATCATCAAAATTTTCGTCTTAAATAATAACAAATATGAAGATACAAGAGAAAAGTAAATGAGGATAAAAAGTTAGAATAAAAAACATAATAAATTTAAATAAATAAGTGTATAAAATTACATTATCATCCTTCTTATCAATTTTTAAAATCTTTCTTATATCTACATCCTTATGATTATCAAATTTCTCGTCTTAGTTAACAATAAATAGATATAAGAGAAAAATAAATTAGGATAAAATATTAAAATAAAATATATAATAAAGTTTAAATAAATAAAGGAGTATATAAAATTATGGTATCATCTTTCTTATCAAAACTTTGAAGTTTTAAAAGAATCTACATTTTTTTTTATTATCAACTTTTTATGATATTAATTAATAACAAATAATAAGATATAAGAGAAAAGTAATTGAAAATAAAAATTGGAATAACAGAAATATAATAAAACTTAAACAAATAAAAAGTATCGTAATTACCAATTTTTGAAGACTTTGTAGAATCCATGTATTTTTTATCATCAAATTTCTCATCTTAATTAACAACGAATGAGAGGATAAAGAGTAAAAATGAATAAGAATAGTTAAATAAAAAAATATAATAAATTTAAATAAATAAAAATTATATAAAATAATGGTAACCTCCTTACCAATTTTTGAAATCTTCATAGAATCCGTGTCCTTTTGATCATCAAGTTTCTCATCTTAATTAAAAAAATAATCAAAGGATAAAGGGGAAAAGTGATTAAAAATATATAATTAAATAAAATATATATATTTAAATAAATAAAAAGTATATAAAATAATGGTAACATCCATCTTACCAATATTTGAAGTCTTCATGGAATCCGTGTCCTTTTGATCGTCAAGTTTCTCATCTTAATTAAAAAAATAATTAAAGGATAAAGGAGAAAAATAATTAAAAATATATAATTAAATAAAATATGTATATTTAAATAAATAAAAAGTATATAAAATAATGGTAACATCCATCTTACCAATATTTGAAGCCTTCATGGAATTCATGTCCTTTTGGTCGTTAAGTTTTTCATCTTAATTAACAAGGAATAAGAATATACAAGTGAAAAGTGAATTAGAATAAAAACTTAACAAAAAAACATTTAAATAGATAAAAAAAAGTGTATAAAATTATGGTATCTTCCTTACCAATTTTTGGATTCTTCGTGAAATCCATGTCATTTTGGTCATCAAATTTATTGTCTTAATAACAACAAATAAGAAGATACAAGAGAAAAGTGAATAAGAATAAAAATTTGAATAAAAAACATATAATAAAATTTAAGTAAATAAAAAGTGTATAAAATCTATCACCATTCTTACCAATCTTTGGAGCCTTCGTGGAATCCATGCCTTTTTGTTCATCAAAATCTTCATCTTTATTAATAAGATACAAGAGAGAAGTGAATATGAATAAAAAGCTAAATAAAAAATACCTAATAACGTTTAAATAGATAAACAAATACATAAAATTATGGTATCATCTTACCAGTTTTTGGAATCTTCATAGAATCCATGTCTTTTTTGTCATCAAATTTTTCGTCTTAATTAACAACAAATATTAAGATACAAGAGATGAGTGAATGAAACTAAAAAATTGAATAAAAATATATAATAAAATTTAAATAAATAAAAAAAGTGTATAAAATTATGGTATCAATATCCTTACCAATTTGTGGAGCCGTCATGGAGTCCATTCTCTTTTGGTCATCAAGTTTGTCATCTTAATTAACAATGAATAAAAAGATATGAGAAAAGTTAATAAAAATATATATAATAAAATTTACACAAATAAAAAAGTATATAAAATTATAGTATCATCCTTCTTACCATTTTCTTGAGCCTTTATAGAATCCACGATGTTTTGGTCATTCAAAGCCTCATCAAAATGAGCTACAAATAATATAAAAAAATAATTAATATGCATATTTAATTTTTATATAAACATTATTGATAAAATTTAATGAATATGTACTGAATATTTAAAATAATATTTACATTGTTATCTAATAGTAAGTCAACCGTCTAATAAAATTAATAACACACTCTTTTCTGTTTTAATTATAAGTCATCTTACATTATTTTCAAATGACTCACCATTAATTTCAGTGTGAGTAGGAGGCTCAGGCGGCATTTCATAAGCAGCTGTATTTAAATCAAATGAATTAATAAATAGTTTAAAGTCTCATTTTTAATTTGAACAATATATATATATATATATATATATATATATATATATATATATATATATATATATATATATATATATATATATATTGATTTATCATTATTAAAAATAAATTTAATATAATTCATTTTAATAAAATTGATTTGTAAAATCACTCTATATAAATCTTCAATAAACTCTATTTTTAATTAATATGTAATTGAGTATTCTCATGCAAAATACTATTGAATTTGATAAGTGAATATAAATGATAAATAGTAAACTCTATTTATGAAAAAAAGATATTAATGAACTCTATTTATACACTCTCATATAAAATGCTATTGAATTTGTTATGTAATAACCGATTAATTCATCAAAATACGTTGCTTTATATTAACTATATTATGAACAGTATTTTTAATAATGTGAAATTTATGCTTTTTTCAATATATATTTAAATATATTTAAATATTTATTTTTTTAAAAATAATATTCAAACACATTTAAAATATTTTTCTAAAAAAATATTATTGACGTTTGGAACATTTTAAGAAGAAATGTTCAAATCAAAATTCATACAAACTAAAATTACACATAATTTTAAAATATTTAAAACCATATAAAGTTGAATATTGTTTAAAAATTAAGTATTTAAATGTGGTTAAATATTATTTTTTTTAAATAAATATTTAAATAAGTTTAATTATTGTTTCAATTTATGGTTTTAATTCAAATATTATTTAAATGTGATTTTGATTTAAATGAATTTTAAATAATCATAATAAAATAATGTGTTCATAAATATATTAAACTTATAATTTCGCCAACTAAATTACATCTTCAAAGATGTCGTGATTTAGTTAGAAAAATTATTAGTTTTATGTAAATTTATAGTTAATTCATGGCAAAATCAAAATTCCACTCACCAGTTTGTGGAGATTTCACGAAATCCAAAACCTTTTGGTCATCAATTTTTCCATCTGAAGTAACAACAAGTAAGAAACTGAATAAAATTGAATGTTTGAAATGAAAAAATATAATAAAATTTGGAAAATAAATTCAACGTACAAAAAATTAAAAAATAGAGCAAATAATACATTAGTTAACAGGTAATGTGAGAAGTAAAATAATATATCAAACTAATTAATAGGTTGCTAGGATGGAAAAAATGCCATGTTAAAAATGGAATATATTAAAAATAATTTTTATAGAGTAATGAAATGATAGATATAGGCCTTGTTTAAATTTTAAAAAGAAGATAATTGAAAAAGAAAATAATATTGTATCCAATTTGAATATAAGAAGAGTGAATATAATTGTTTTTTTTTTTAAATATTGTCAACCATAATCCATTCATAAATTGCAATATGATTTTTTGGTGTTTAATATATCATTTTAATTTCTTAAAAAAAAATAAAGTTTAATAAATTATGATCAGAATTATTCAAGGATTATTATGACTTCAAAATTATAATGATCAGAAAGACTCACCAGAATAACTAGTGTGCTCAAGAGGTATTTCATAAGCAACTGCATTTAGATTAAAGAAATTAATAATTAGTATGAATAACAAATTTTGATATGAATAACAAATTTCGTATAATTAAGCTAAATGAGTATAAACAGTTGGTTTTTAATTTAATGTTTTAAGATAATATGTATGTAAGTTAGTAATATTTATAAATTGTTTTAAAAAAATATTTTTTTATTAAAAAAATACTATAAACAAATTATTGATATCAATAATTATTTTTGAAAAGTATAATGTATAATATTTGAAAAAATTATTGTACAATCTTCCTTACCAATTTTTGGAGCCTTCACGTGATCCACATCGTTACCATCTTCAATCATTTCATCTGAATTAATAACAAATAATTGATTTTTAAAAAAAAAACTTTAGGTAATCACAACTACTAACTTATATGATATATAAAAACACAAAATAATTTATGATTAAAATTTGAAATAGATCCAATCAAAAGTAACTTCTTACTTATTTTTTAAAAAGATAAAAATTATGTTATAATTTTCTTTACAAAATTGAGAGTAGACCTAATCCAACAAGATTACTACTCTTATATTTTATTTTTTAAAATATTTTATTTTTATTTTAAATTTGTTTTATTTGAAAGAAAATAGAGGATACAAGGAAAAGAACCAAGAACACCTCATAAACAACATAACAAATGAAAATTAAAAATGTAATTCCATAATTGTTTTTACTCATAGTTATATATTTTATGTTTTTACTATTTATAAATATTAGTATAACTTTATATATAGAAGAAAGAAAATTTATTATATATAAATATTTCTTTTTACTAATATTTGTTAAAAGTTCTCTCTTTTGCTATCCTGCTTACCGGTTCTTGGAGCCTTGATGTAATCCAAGCCCCCATCTGAATTTATAACAAATAGTATAAGAATACAATTTATTTTGTAAAACAATGCTAAATATAACACAAATATTATTGAATTTGCATGACTTAAATAAACTGCACGTGTGAATATAACTCACCATTTATGTCAGAAGAAGTGTGCTCAAGAGGCATTTCATAAGCAACTACATTTGGATCAAAGAAATTAATTAATAAATAGTATTAAAACTTATTTAAGTTAGAAATTAATTTAAAAAAATTCCTTTTGAGAAGTATTATAGACATACAATTTATATATGGATATACATTTTATCTTTAGTATAAATCTTTGGCTACAATGGTATTTGGACTTTTTGTTACATTTTTTTTATAAAAGGATTTTTAAATGTAAAGTAAGAAGAATTAATATCATTTATAAAAAAAAAAGTTAATATTATACTCACTTATATTTTCATAATTTACTAACTATAAGAGTCTAACTTAATAAAATTTTCTGATGGTTAATTGTTATGTATCTCCATTATTTAAAGAAGATGTTAAGATTTAATGAAGATTTCTCTATAGTAGGGCCAAGGCAATTCTAAGATTTGTTGGGCTAAGTGGTCTAATGTCTATAAAGCCTTAGTTGGACACAAAATGTTTGTGGTGTGGTGTTTATTGGATTAGTTTTCTCTCAATTTTGGGTAGTGATTATATATATCTCCTTATCTAGGGACTTAATTAACTTTTTACTCCACCTCTTGTAGTTCTTATTTTGTTGTTTTTGTGTCTTTGGTTTGATATATTTTATGTCTATCTTAGCTCGCTCGGTATATTTGTGGTGCTTTTAGATACATTTTATTTATAAATATATTTTATTTCAATTCAAATAAAAAAAATATATTTAATTTGAATATAAATATAGTCAATATCATATTAAAATTAAAATATATAAAAAAAATTCTTAAATATTATTTACAAAAATTTGAAACGACTACTTTTGCTTTAAAACAATACAGTCAATATAATGAATTTTTTAAATTGTAGGACATTAATAAATTGCAATAAAAGTTTAAAATTTAAGTAATCATAACTAACTTAAATGTGCTATTTATAAAATTGTTTATGATTGAAAATTTAAATTGATCTATACCAAAATTTTATCAAAAATTTAAAATAAACAGTTTCATCAAGGCATGCAAATCCAACACAAAGAGAATTTCGTCATCAAATTATTTCCTATCATTTGAAGTTAAACTTGTTATTTATGTCTGAATAAATGTTTATTTTTATAAATAAAAATTAATGAGAAATTCATTTTCACATACAAAATATTAATAAATAAGTTAATGTTTCTTTAGAAAATCCACTTTATTTAATTTTAAATATAATTTAAAGTCTAAATAATCATAAATAACTGTAAAATATTATGTATAAGATAATTTATGAATGACAATTTTAATAGATTTACATTGAAAGTTGATCACTTTTAAACCTTTTTTTTTTTAATTAGAGAATCAAAACATTTAAAAGCTTACCATAAGTAGTGCGCTCAAGAGGCATTTCATAGGATACTGCATTTGGATAAATAGTACAAAAAAATTACTAAATTAGATATTATAAAGGTTTTCTTTTTGAGAATATATATATATATATATATATATATATATATATATATATATATATATATATATATATATATATATATATATATATATATAATAATAAAAATCACATAATTACCAGTTTTGGAACCTTCACGTACTCCATGTCCTTTTTACTTCAAGTTCCTCATCTGATTAGCAACAAATAATTAAAAATAAATAAATAAATAATATATGTATGTAATTTGAGTATAAATTTGGTAAATATAATGAATTTTTATATTAGTTTGGTATATATATATATATATATATATATATATATATATATATATATATATATATATATATATATATATATATATATATATATATATATATATATATATATATATGAGGAGGATCAAATTACACAGAGAGTTACATACATCGATTTTTTTTAATATTGATTGAAACATATTTCATATAGATCATTCTTATAAAGTTTGAGACTAATCTATAACGATTTACTATGTTAATGAACTACATCAAAATTAACGTTATATGAAAGTTCATTTTGACGCTAATTTTGGATATCTTGATCGTATAGTAAATCATTATAGATTAGTCTCAAACTTTATAGGTATGATCTATATGATGGTATGTTTCAATCCAATTGATTAAAAAATATTAATCCGATTACAGTGTAACTCATGTGATCCTCCTATATATATATATATATATATATATATATATATATATATATATATATATATATATATATATATATATATATATATATATATATATATATATATATATATATATATATATATATATATATATATATAATTTCAAACTTTATAATTTCAAACTTTAAGTAATTATAATTAATAACTAACTTAAAAGTATTATATGTAAAATTATTTATGACTAAAATTTTAAATTGATATATACCAAGAGTTTATCAAAAATTAAACTTTTTTTTAAAAGCTAAACAGAGACATGCAAATTTATCGGTAAATTTTATTTCAACTAGTTAATGTAAATATTATTAAATAAAGATAAATTATGGTATTTTACTCCTTACTCATTTTTGGAGCATTCACGTAATCAAGGCCCTTTTTCTCATACAATGGCTCACCTAAATCAACACAAAAATCATTCAATCTAACTTATTTATAAAAAGATAACTTTAAAATAATTCATACATACAACAAATTACTAAATCAGTATCACAATAATTCTTTGATTTGTATGACTTATAAAATATTTATAAAATAAAAATGACTCACCATAATTAAGAGATGACTCAGAGGGTCTATTATAAGCTAAAACTTGAGAAGAGAGAATAATAGAAACACCAAAAAGAAAGAGCATGTATGTATTTGAGTAAGCCATTTTCTTTTTAGAGAATGGAAATGCAATGCTTCATAAATAACTTAGGCTCTATATGTAGTACTAAAATATGGCTTAGTTATGGGGGCAAGAGTCAATCTTAAATTTATTAAAGAAAAAAATGTGGCCATAGCAAATTTTGAAGAAAATGTAGATATTAATATTTTAAACATTTAATATGCAACACTTATTTGTATAGTTTATTTAGAGTTTTGAAATCTTGGTCTTTCAAAAGCCTGATTTAATTTTCAAATAAAAAACAAAATATAGCTATAGAAGTTTGTAATATTATGAGTTAATTGGGGTGCCCCTAACCATTTACAATGTCCTTTTTTAATATTCATTGAATTCTTGAAAGATTACAATAGTATCTATATGAATATTTTATATGATTGCAATGTATTTTTGTATTTTACAATACTTCCACAAAAAGTTTACATGAATAGATGACATGTGGCAACAAGTATATATGGCTAAGTCATATCTCGAATTTATAATTATAAATTCGTATTTTTTTATCATGAATTTATAGTTTATTTTATTTGTTTATAATTTATTTTTTAGATGTTATTTTAAAGGGTTAAATAAGTTTTTGATCTCTATAAATATTGCAGTTTTCATTTTTAGTCTCTCTCTGCCTTTAGGCAACGGTTTTTACAAAAAAAAATCGTTGTCAAAGTCAGCTAAAACTGTTGTCAAAATTCATGAGGGACTAAATATGAAACTGCAATATTTATAGGGACCAAAAACTTATTTAACCCTATTTTAAATAACGTTTAGCTTATAATATATAGCTTATCATTTTTCTGCCATTATTATTCTTATAAATTTTAAATATTTAAAATATATATTTAATTATTAATTAAGATATGTCTTTTTTATGTCATTTTACATTTATCAGCTAGTTAAACCGCTAATTTTATCAAATATTTTAAATAATTTATCAGCTAGTAGTCATCAGCCATCAACTTTAAGCTATAAGCTATCTGCCATCAATCATCAGTCATCAGTCATAACCTATAAGTTATCATCTAGATTACTGTTAGTGAATGAGACACTTTTAGTGAGAGGAGAAAGAGAGAGAGAATAAATAAAATAAGAATTCTATTATTAATTTGAATTGTTATAAATAATGCCACAAACTAGTCTATTTATATGCAACTAATTTGTACACTAAGTAGACTAACAAACCCTACTTGGGTATGGGCTTGGATAACACAACTTGGAATATATCAAATATTATATCTAATATTCCAACATACCCTCATAATCTAAGTTATTGAACATACGCTAGTCATAGTCGATACGAACTATTCCTAATTTCTTTCTCAAATTCAGGAATATGTCGATCTTCAATCCTTTGGTGAAAATGTCGGTCAATTGTGCTTCACTTGAGTCATGCCTAACTTCAAATTCACCTCGATTTACCTTTTCCCTCAAGAAGTGAAATCTAGCTTCGATATGCTTACTTATTTTGTGCAAAATTGGATTCTTTGTCAGATTTATGGCTTACTTGTTGACGATTTGCATCAAAAGAGGTTTCTTCACTTCGAACTACATTTCTTCAAGTATTGATCTGAGTCAAATTACTTGACATGCACTATAGGATCCTGCTATATATTCAGCTTCACA
The DNA here is from genome assembly GCA_021764765.1 of Vicia sativa. Lineage (NCBI taxonomy): Eukaryota > Viridiplantae > Streptophyta > Magnoliopsida > Fabales > Fabaceae > Vicia > Vicia sativa. The sequence goes on along the minus strand of CM038794.1, from coordinate 115,238,592 downwards.
CGACGATAATATCATCACATGTTGTTGAGCACCATGAGATTGAGGCACCAAATACTTGAAAGAAATATTTAGTTGTGTTTCCCCGATCTTCCTTATCTCCACACCAATCAGCATCTTAAAATCAATTAATTATTGCTACTTTTCCTTCAGAGTCTTGTCAAAATAGAATTTCATAGTCTATCAATCCTTTTAAGTATATCAGAATTCTTCTTGCAAACTTCATGTGTAACACTCTTGGTTCACTCATATTTTTGCTCACTAATCTGACTGCGAAACCCATATAAGATCGATTGTTCCACACACACCTCAGAGATCCCACATTTTGTTTGAACAAAGTTACATCGACTTTGTCTTTCTCTCTATTCTTATCCAACTTTACATTTGGTTTACAAGTGAGTATGCAGGATTCAAATCGTCCATTTTGAATCTCTTGAGTATCTCTTTGACATACTTCTTTTGCTGTAGAACCATACCTTTCTCCGACATTTGAAATTCCATGCCTAAGAAATAAGAAAATTTTCTCAAATTCGACATTTCAAATTCTCTCATCATCAGCTTGTTCGCGTTAAAAGGTGACGCGCCTGAGGATGCGAACGTGAGTTCGGATCTTCTGGTACGCAACGATTTAAATCTTTTGATTTGTTTATAAAGATGCCGCGAGCATCAAGCTTTATTATTTTCAACACAAGAAAGATGATTTAATGATTATGAAAAGGGAAAGTGAAATACCCTCAATTGATATTGGTATGCGTAACGACTAGCGCAAACTAGACATAACGCATTGGGGAGATTCGAGTAAGGGGATTGGTATATAAAGGAATAGATGGAGCACCCTAAATATATGTAGTTATCTACACTTTATATATGAATATGTTTGATATGTTGTGTGTTTTTAATTGCTATTTCTATGATTGGGAAAGTTTCTCCTTTGGATTTTAAGAAATAGATTATGTGGGATTCTAGGTTTTGTTATTATTGTGCTCGCAAAGATCATGGATCTTCGCATACATATCCTAGTGGGAATCGAGCATTTGTAGCTCGGATCTACAGGTTCTATGGTTTGTTTGGTCGAGGAGATAGAAATTTGCTCGGCAAGGATGAGACCTTGTGCCTCGTATTCTCAAAAGGATGTTGAGAAAGTCGAGCAATCGTAGTTCCCACTTATGCTAGTGGAAAGCAGCGGGATGTTAATGAAGGACAAAATCTTAATGAAAATCTAATCTAAGCCACTACATTTTGAAAGTTTGAAAAGATTAGAATCTTTAATTATGTATTCTTTGTACAATTACCACTTTTAAGAGATGTTTTTGTTTAAAATTGTTTTTGTTTTGATTATGTGATGTAATGTTACTTGTGATGATAAATCTAAATTGATTGGATTAAAGGATGCTTTTAAGAAGCCCACCTATTGTTATTAGAAAAAGCTCAAGTTTCTTTGAAACACTTTTAAATATCATGGAAATTTTATCTTGATTGGAAAGGCTTATTGGGATAGCTAACTATGATGTAAACAAGGTGATGTTCATGGAGGTGCTTTTTGGCCTGACCTCAGGATGAGACCCTAATCAGTTAGTATGATATTTATATTCTATACAGTCAGGTGAAGGAAATATCATGTGGTGTATGAAATATGTTCGAGTTTAATATTTTCAAAGAAAAATGTATTATGGGATAAAGTTTTGAAAACCTAAAATATGATTAAAGTTTTGAAAAAATGTCATGTTATGTAGATAAAAGTTTTGAAAAAGAAGTATCTGTGTTATGTACAGATAAAAATTTGCATGTGTTTGACAAAAATTTGATATGTACAAGGAAATATTATGTACATAAAAGAATGTTATGGGACTTACACCGTGATGGAGGCCCATTGGTTTAAAAGAAATCTCGCTCAGGAGAAACCTTCCTTTAGAACCAATGGATTCAGCGTATAGACAAACGAATGAAAACAAACGAAAGAAATTTGTTTATGTTTGAATATTAACAATGATAATTTGAGTATGTACAAGTAAAACTAAGTATGTACATAAAGGATTGGGACTTACACCATAAGGGTGGCCCATGATCGATCGAGAAATTCGAGAAAGAAACGAATTCAGTTTTATCGTTTTGAATTGGATCGATTATGGTAAAAGATGCAAGTTTTGATGAAAAAAGTTTTGAAAATGTTTTGAAATGTTTTGAAGTGTGAGGCTCATTTATGAGAAGTTTTGAAAAAAATCGGAAGTCGAAAACTTGAAAAATTCACCTTTTAAGGAGGTTTGAAAAAGTGTTCAGCACATCGTTTTCGGCTCGATTAAAAATTAATCAGATGAAAATATTTTTGGATTTTTTTGACATAATCATAAAATATATATATTAAATGACAAGTGTGCAAAAAATCATCTCAAAATGAGAAGTTTTGATTGGTTAAAAAAATTGTTGAAGTTTGATAAAAAAACATGAAAATATGGAAGTTTTGTAAAAAAGAATGGTCTTGCTGGGTGTTGAACCCATGACCATGAGGCAGACCACATGGCAAGATGACTTAAGACCAAGCCAGGAACCACTAGACCAAACGTGCTGGGATGTGTTAGTGGAAAATGACACGCGTTAATATGATATTGGATTATTTGAATTTTTAAAACTGAAGAACACCAAGAACACGCGCGTATTCTGGGTTTGAGTTTTGATTTTCAGATTGTTAAATCCTTGCTCAAATCTTCGTTTCTCAACCAAATTGAGTGAAATAAACATCAATCTTGATCGGTTTTGCACCACGAATATGAATATGCATGTTAATTTCATTTATTTTCAGTTAATCATGTTTTGATTTCGAAGAACACGAAGAACCCTAAACTGAAAATCTCAAATTAAATCATGTATGTTGGATTATTGTTTGATTTTGTTGAGGGCTTATGATCGTTAGAGGTGCAGAAAGAGATTGGCCGTGAGTTTTTTTCAAATGGTGTAAGGAATCATGATATCTCAGTTCGTGTTCTAACCTGGAAAAGTGAGAATCAAATTCTGGGCAAACGTGTTTTCAGAGCTTGTTTGAGGATTGCTACACCTTCATCGGCATGTATGGAAGCTTTGTGGATGGCATGCTTGTTCTGAACTTGCTCCAATCTTCCCAACCAAGTCAACCTGCACAGACTGAAAAATGGAACTCGATTTTGATGTTAGAGTTGTTACAGATGGCTGTGATTGATCTGGACCATGTACATGAGATATAGTGATGATGTTTGAATGGTTAGATCACAAATTTATCAAGCCTATCTCCAAATTCGATTCCATGGCAGTTTTGAAGAGTTTGAAAAATGAAAATGAAATTCTGGTTTTCAGTTTTGTTCATGTTGATTTTAAGCTTTGAATAAGTTTAATAATGATTATGCAACATGTTTGACACCAAAGGACTTCATGATTTTCACTGATTTTATAAATTGCAAGTTTTTCAAAAGTTCATCATGTTTCTTGATTTGGAAGAAAGAAAAGAGAAAGCATGATTCTTGCAATGCTTTGGTGTGGATTTCTCTTGGATTTGTGATGTTTTTATAGGCAAATTAGGACTGCAATGTTAAGCAAGTATCCATGGCATTTGGTGATTCAAGGATGACTTAAAGGGCAAGATTGTCATTTGTAAAGGAAAAGGAAACTTCCCTTTTTTTTACCATGTGTTACAATCCTCAATTTGATCCTATCCTCAATCATTACTTCCAAGCTGATATTTATCAGTTCCATCCTCTCTTGGCAAGGTGGCAAAGGTTCTAGAAGAGGAAAATGCAAAATGACCTATAATTTTACAAGTTTGTACTTGAAAATTATGGATTTTGGAGCTCTAAATTTCAAATTCAAAAGTGTATCTAGACTTCATGGATTTGAGAGTTCTTGGACATTTTGGAAAGATTTTTCCATGATCTACAACTTTCATGTTTTGAGTTTTTTCAAATTCCAATTGGAACTAGGTGAAAAAATGGCTTGAAGTTTGGAAAAAATGTGAAATTTCAACACTTAGAAATTTTTCTAAGTTATAGAAATTTTGACTTTTTGTTGACTTTTCCAAATTCTTTGATTTTTTATGATCATGATGGATCATTTGAAGTATTTTGATGATTGAAAAAGTTTTGTTTTGAAAAATTTGACCAAAAGTCAACGTTTGACTTTTCGTGCGATGAAATTTCATCGACGTTTTTGAAATTGGTGATGAATTACGTGAACCTCTGTGATGTTTTGAATCCGTAAATTAGGTCAAGATGTTATATCTAAGATATAATGACCAATCTCTATCCAAAAAGTCAATTCTTGCTCAAAAAAGAGAATGCCTATGCTCCAAAACCCTAATTGGTCGATCCTCGATTGATCTATGAGAAAAATGGATATCTGAGGATTGAAGGCTGATGATTTGATCAAGATAGATCAAATGGAGTGAGAAAATCTCAAACCCTAATTGGTTAGCTCTTGAATCAGATGAAAATCTGATGAAACCCTAATTTTGACTGTGAATGCTATACAGATTAATCTTTGTTTGAGCTGGTTGTGCAACAATGCAAATGTAAGGTGGTATATTAGGTCAAAATTTGGGGTATGACACAGCTCTTTGAACTTCGAAATGTTTTTCAAGCTATTTCCACTTACCAGCAAGTCATCGATATATAAGTAAATGATTGTTATATTCTGTGCTACAATATGAACATACACACCATACTCGTACTTGCAATTTTCAAATTCCAATTCAAATAAGTATCATTGGATCTTCTTGTTCATGCCCTTGGTACCTGCTTGAGGCCATAGAGCGTTTTGTGCAACTTATATACTTTACTCGTTTCCTTGTGGATTACAAACTCTGAAGGTTGTGTGACATAGATATCTTCGTTTAAAGAACCATTCAGAAATGTTGATTTCACATCTAAATGAAATATTGACCAGCCTTAGTTGCATTCCAATGCTACCATTAGTCGAACAATCTCCAATCTTTCTACTGGAGCAAACAATTAAAAGTAGTCGAGTCCTGCTCTTTAAAGAAAACCTCATGATACTAATCTTGCTTTATGTCTTATTATCGACTCTTTAACATTGTGTTTCAACTTGAACACCCACTTTACTTTTATAGTTTTTGTATGTGTTGACAATTCGACTAACTTCCATATGTTGTATCTTCCAATTTCCTGTAACTCTTCGACCATAACAGACTTCTACTATTTAATATTCAAAGCCCCACTATAGTTATTGATTGGTTTAATTCCTTCTAGTAAAGCAAAATGAACTAATTCTCTATCTGGTGTTACTTCATCACCATCAGTCGCTTCATAGTCTTATAGTCTTGTTGGTCGAACTCTAGTTCTTTGAGGTCTTTGGCTTGTTCTATCCACACCATCTTCTACTTTGACCGTGTCAGGAATGTTAGCAACTACTTTGACTTTAATTGGAGTATTAGAAATTTCTTCGGCTTCAAATTCATCAGTTTCTTCTTTGAATTCATAGCTCATTAATGACTTATTGATTGTACTATAAGAATTCCAATCTCATCAAGAATTTTCATCAATTACAATGTCTTGACTTATCACGATCTTCTCATTGATTGGATTGAATAGCCTGTATGCACCTATTTTATGATATCCTACCAGAATTATAGGTTCACTTTTGTCATCAAGCTTCATTCTTATTGCATCATAAACATGCTTGAAACACATAGAGTCAACACCTTCAGATGACTCACTAATGGTTGTTTACCACTCCACACTTCTTCAGGAACCTTGCTCTTTAATTTCTTGGTAGGGCACCTGTTCAAAATATAAACTGTCATCGAAAAAACTTTTCCCCACAAGAATTATGGAAAATTCTTCTACTTCAGCATGCTATAATACGGTGGGAGAACTGACGTAGTTGTTTTGCGTTTTATCGTAAATGTTACAGTTAGCAAGAGTCGCCACCGACTTTTCTTTTATCTAATAAGGAAAGGTGAAAAGAACAGGAAAGAGCTTTGATAGATTTTAATTTTATGGGGTAAGTTATGAAAAGAGAAGGTGTTAGAACCCTTTTCATCCGTAGTCATCTACGAGCTCTTAATTGTTTAGCTCATTTTTGAAAAACTTGCTTTGTGTGTGTGTGATTTGTTTTAAAATATTTTGACTTTAACTTTGTAATGATTCTTGTATCAGTCCTCAAGAATTTATACGAAGTGTTTGAAAATATTTGTTCGAAAATGTAGAGCATAAGATATATTGTGTTTTGAAATGTTGTTGCGAGTAAGCAATTAAGAACTATTTACCTACTCAAAGGTCATTCGCTATTCTTTTCCTTCCCCACTAGGGATAGTGCTATACATACCATTAGTTGGTAGGTAGCCCCATCCATTAGATGTGAAGGGACGTAGGGTCGTCGTATGGTTATTGAAGGCAACATGTAAGGATACCTAAGAAATTGTATCAAAGGGACTATCATCATTTATTCGTAGGCAGCATCGAGGGACAAGATCATGTATTCAAGGGAAACTTCGAGGGACATCGCGGGACTATGATCTTTATGATGATTTTAACCGAGGGACTTTGCTAACGGTATCTCTTTGTTCGAGGGACATGACCATGTTTATAAGGCAACAAGAGAGGATACCCTAAGGGTGCACGTGTGAGAGTGATTGATTCAGTTATATTATCTTTGGAATTAGGGTTGTCTAAGTTGATTTTAGTCTTGTCATACATGCCTAATTACTATACAGTTATATATACATATAAGCATAATAGTTATAAGTGCGGAAAGTAAAAATGCGGAAAATTAAATCTTAAGCTATTACATCCCATGAGCAGTTACATAATTAGAAAAAAATGTGAGAAAAGATAAATCTACGCTATTACAAAATAACTGTGCGACCTATACATCTGTTTCTAGAATTTAAAATAGAAAATAATGATTAAAAAAATATTTAAGCAAAGGTTAAAATCTCCTAATATCCTAAGTATTTAAAAAAATATTTCTTTTTTGCATTTTTTATGATTGATTTTAATAGGAAAGAAATAAATTTAAGTTAATTACAAATTAATTATGAAAATAATATTAAACCTATTTAAAATAAAAATAATTTTATGTCAAAAAGTAAATAATTATCTAATTAACCTAGTACTAAAATCAAAATATTTTTTATGATTTTTTTAAAATAATTTAAAGAATTTTGAAAATAAATTAAAATAAAAGAAATACTAAAAAGAAATTAGAATGAAAATAGAAAGAAATAAAATAAGGGATAGGGTGCAGGGGTTGAACCCGCCTTGAGGATGCAGGGTCAAAATCTTACCACGGACCATGTGCATGTGATGTTATTATGTTGATCCATATATATATATATATATATATATATATATATATATATATATATATATATATATATATATATATATATATATATATATATATAAAACTTGTAATTTGGAAAATATGAAGAAAAATTGCAAAAGACCAGGTTCGAACCCACGCCATGATAGTATAAAGCCTTACACGCGCATGTCTTATCACTAGGATGGCGATACATCCAATAATTTACACACATTCATAATACAAAACAAATTCCAGAAATTTAGGTTTAATAAAAAATGCGCCAGAGTGGGACCCTAAATTTGAATGGACCAATCAAGACACGCCACGCCTTGGTCAAAAAGTCAGAGGGACTGGAGAAGCGTTGGAGCCCTAACTCCGGTTGTCTTCTCTAGTGAGTCATTTTTCCAAACTTGCAAAATAGCCAAAATCGATTCAAAAGAACAACCCTCTCCCCTAATTTGACCCCTACGAATCCAATGGTGCTGTTAGTTTTCATTGAAACGGCCTGTAAAGTAAGATACGAAGCTTCCCGTTCATGATGCCCTAATAATGGCATCGATCGATTCTTGCATCAAACTTTACAAGCGATGGTTCTGAAACATTCTAAACATCAATATAAGCAAATATCTGCACAAAGAATCAATTAATAATGCATGAATTATGAGTTTGAATTTCGAAATTTTTACCCAACCGGTGCAACCTGAATCAGACGTTTTGGTGTGCATTGAGCTTGAGTATGGATGTGGAACGACTCCTGGGATCTTCAGGAGTGTGATAGAGTGCTTGGAATGGATTGATAAAGGTTGTAAACAAAGGTTTGCTTGTGCCCTAGTTCTTAAAAAGTTTGAGAGTTTTTAGGGTTTGTGAGAGGCAGCCTGCGTGTCTAGCTTGTGAGTGTTTGTTGTGTACTTATAGAGGAGTGATTTAGGTCAACAAACATGGATCAAATCTTTGGCATTGAGTGTGAAAATATTTGATTGGCAATTTGTCTTAAAACATGATTTTTTTGCTCAATCATGCACAAATGATTTCCATGCGTTTTTTCCAGCTCATGTAGGGATTGTTTGGACCTCAAGTAATTTAGATTTAAAGCCTTACATGCCTTATACATTAATCTTGCATTTTATTTAATAAAATTTAAATTTAAATGAATAAAATCCAAAATAAATAGAATAAAAATTAATATAATGCATGGATGGGTTTAGAGGTCCTTGATGATGTTATAAACATATCCCAAGTCTTAAAATATAGGCCCATTAGTCAAAAATTCAAGATTGCTCAAATTTTTCTTCATGCATTTTTCTCAAAATTGCCAAATTTGCATCGATCATATCTTGCTCAATTCTCTTCATATGAGTGTGATCTTTGACTTTTTAGAAAGCTTAAGATGTCCTCTAAAACCTCTATTTAGTTTTCCTCCATTTGAAACTTCAAAGTTCATTTAAGCTTCTTTGAGAAAAGATGACTTTTTGTTGACTTTTGAAATGACTTATAATGTCTTGGTCTATATTCCTCAAATGAAGCATTTTTGGAATTGAGCTTAGAGAGAGAGACAAAGTTGTAGAGAATTGAATTTCCTTCAAGATAGGATTTGGTTGAGGAATTTCTGATAAAGTATGTGAAATTTATGCTCGGTCAAAGTTCAGTTGACTCCTCCTAAGAGAAAGGTCAAAACCCTAATTTAGCAACTTTTGGATTTTTAAACATTTCTTGATGAATCATGATCAACCCTTGAATGATAAATATGACCTCAAAATCTTGATGTTGACAAAAAATCTTGAAGTTTAACTGTATGTTGACCACAGTCTCCACATTCAATCTGGTTTTGTTTCATCTTTCTGCAATTACATTGTGTTGAGGTGTATAAGAAGCATTTACTTCATGATCGACACCATGTTCTGCACAAAAATCTTCAAACATCTTGGACGTGTATTCGCCACCTTCATCTATTCGTAGAACATTTATCTTCTTCCCAGTCTAATTTTCTACAAGTATCTTGAATCTCTTAAAGATTTCAAATATTTCATCATTTATCTTGATCACATAGATTAATAGATTTTGACTAAATTCATTGACAAATGAAACAAAATATATATTTCCACCAATGGTATGTTCTTCGAAGGGGCCACATACATCTGAATGTACCACTTATAGAATGCAATTGATCTCATTGGCATAGTCAAAACGAAGGAATTTCTGAATTATTTTCCGACTAAACATGCATCACAAAGTTTGTCGGACATCTCAAGACTTGGAATACTAGTAACCATATCTCGAGTAATTAGTTGATTGAGTGATCGAAAGTTCAAATGTCCAAACCTCAAATGCCACAACCAACTACCCTTGTGGTAGACAATAGTTTTTAGAAATTGTACATCAGTTAAACTGATCATGGCCTTAAACATCTTGTTATTTAACATATGAGATTTCAAGACCAAATTATTATGGTTGTCGGACAATTTTAAAACTCTATCTTTCATGACAACTGAGAAACCTTTTTCAACCAGTCGTCCAATACTTTGCAAGTTACCTTGCTCTTCTTCGACTCGTCAAAATATGCCAACCACACCTTTTGACTAGTTATGTGATTCGAGCAACCTAATTCGAGGAACCAAATCTTGTACTTGACATGGTTATATGCTACTACAACCATAACCACCATACATTAAGAGTCATCTAAGTCTTGGTGTATAAGGTTCGCTCCTTTGTGCTTGCTTTTCGATCCCTTATCTTTCTTGTACCAATAATTCTTGGCAAAGTGACCCCACTTTTTATAGTTATAGCACTGCACACCTTTTTTTAATCCTCTTTGTCCTTTTGATAGTTTCCTCCACCTCTTTTCACGGATTTAGAAGCCCTATCACTGACCTTAATCTTGTGGGTATTAGACTAGGACTTCTTTCCGCGAGTCTTGTCGAATTTGACTTTGAATTTATCGGAACCACCATTTTTTACATGATTGAGCCTATAAAGCTTGTATCGAGTCTTAAACTATTTTTCTTTCGACAATCCTAATCTCATGTGCTTCCAACGAACCAACCAAATCTTCTAGTTTTAGGGTTTCAAGTTGATTGAATTCTTGAATAGTAACAATAATGTGACAAAAGTGAGAGTTTAAAGTATGCATTACCTTCTTAACTACCATCTTATCAGTTAGGATTTCACCACAACCATTCATATTCTCAACAATTGCTAGTGAACAACCCATAATCCTAGAAATACGATATCTGACGTGTGATTCTTGAAAACACGATCAAGAATCTAACCGAAACTCTATATACCAATTTGTTAGTGCATGAGATACTTTTAGTAAGAAGAGAAAGAGAGGGACTAAAGAAAATAAGAATTATATGGGTTAAATATATAAACTCCCCTTGTAATGTTAGCGAGAATTTTCATTTTAGACACTGGTAATGTTTTTTTTCAGTCGCCCCCTTGAAATGTTAAAATTCTAAGTCTTTTGCCCCCTAGGTGAAAATATTACCCCCTTGTAAATTTTTTTTTTGCATTACCCCCCTCCCCCCTGTTTCGCTCCGTTTTTACACGCTTATGGGGTACCCAAAAATCATATGGGTTAATTGAAAAAAATAATTTTACAGGGGTCTAATGCGAATCTCACTAACATTACAGGGGGTTTATATATTGGGTTAAATAAGTTTTTGGTCCCTATAAATATCTCAAATTTCGTTTTTAATCCCTCTAAAATTTTCCTTTAAAGAAGGGTCCTCCTAAAAATTTAAATTTTAACTTTTGGTCCCTCCTGCAATTTAGCGACGATTTTTACAATTTAGCGACGATTTTTACGATGATTTTAGCGACGATTTTTTATTTAGCGATGAAATTAGAGACCATTTTAGCTACGATTTTGCCACAAGGGACCAAAAGTTAAAATTTTAATTTTTAGGAGGACCATTCTTTAAAGGAAAATTTTAGAGGGACTAAAAACGAAATTTGAAATATTTATATGGACCAAAATCTTATTTAACCCTTATATATTTAACCCGAATTATATTGTTAATTTGAATTGTTACAAATAATAATACATACTAATATATTTATATACAACTAACTTATACACTAAGCATGCTAACAAACTCTAATTGGATTTGAACTTGAATAAAACAACTTAGAATTATATATAATATTATATCTAATATTTCAACACTTATCACTCAATCACTAATTTTACCGAATGTAATTTATTTATTATCGAAACAATATAAAAACAATCAATAAAAATAATAACACAACATTATCTATCAAATTTTTAAAGCTTTTTCTTAAATTTATATTCTCACTACCTCTCTTTAATTTATTTAATTTTACATAATTTGTAAAATAGAATTTACTCTACCTCTCTTTAATATTGTAAGTTTAATCATATGTTACTTAATGATACCCACATTTAATACAACATCATCATCTTTCATACAATTGATTTATTTTGTGTTGTATTTACTTTCCCACATTATGTTTCATACAACACCTCTAATCTTACTACTATTTATTAAATTTTTCCTTTCATATCTTAAGTGATACTTTCATGTCACCTAGACTCTCATCTTTTTTAAATACCCAACTAAAATTCATAGGTTTACATCTCATTCGATGTATGCTTTGTATCATACTATAGTCACGAGATATTTAAACTTTGTAAGTTGTCGTATGATATAATCTTAAACTTTTAACTTTAAACTAAAAATATTTTTCCTATTGCAAAATTACATTATCATCTATTTAACAGGAATTCATATGGTTAAAGTATTTCTGAAAGTCTCAAATCTCATTTAGTTTTTTACTAGACTTTCTAGTAAAACTGTATCATGTGTAAAAAGCCATAACCTTAAATACATGCTAATAGATGTATTTCATAAATACATCAAACTATAAAAAAAAGGCTAAGATTTGACCTTTGGTGAAATTTTGTTGTTATAGGAATCTCTTGTGTAGCTTCACCATGTCTCCTTACACAAGTTATGACCTTTTCATACATATGATTGATAACTTGAATATTAACAATACCGACCACTTTCTTTTTTAAGGATTTTTATAAAATATTTTTAGATGCTATATGCCTTTTCAAAATAATAGGGTCTATAATGAATTTACATAGTGTACTAGTGAATATTGTTTCAGACAGGGATCCACATTTTACTTTGTGATTTTGGAGAGCATTGCATCAGACGTTGGGAACAAGGTTCAAGCTTAGCACAAAAAATCATTTGCAAACGGAAGGTCACACATAAAAGACGATTCAAAAATTGAAAGACATGCTCCACATAGAATTATAGAAGCATGGTTTTGAAGCTACACCATCTTCATTTAAGTCAGTTCAGGAATAATAAGATTTTCCTCATTCTACGTTACAATTAGATTAGAGAAAACATATGAGATAATGAACAGGAGATACTGAAGCAGCTCTCTTTGTGAATGCATTTGTCTCATAATTTATATGATGTGAAAACTAGAATTGATTTATCTTTTATGTATGTTGAACAGTTTCTTTGAGTCATTGTGTGCACCCTTATATTCTTAGAATGTATCTAGAACATATTTGAAAAGCATGTCAATATATATCATGCATTCAAAGTCGTTTTTTGTATAAAAATCAGTTGCATGTGTCGACACATCTATTCTATGCGTCGAATATATGAATCAATAATAAAGCATGTAGGCTTTGTAACTATGTGTCAACAAAAAAAGTCAGTTGCATGTGTCGAAACATCCATTATATGTGTCAGCACATGTACTGTTATTTTAAATCCTGTAGGCTCTGTAAATTTATATCGACACATTGACCTCATATAGGTCGACAAATGGTATTACATGTGTTGACACATAACTTACATGTGTCGACGCATGCGTCAGTATTGTCCAAAAATGGTTTTTTCTTTTCTTTTCAAACTTCTAGGTCTCATTGTTGCCTCAAACTTCCACACCTATATATACTCCATACATGCATCATTTTAGATTTGATGAAACTATAGACACATACTAAGATTTCTCACCATCTTCAACCTTGCATCTATAGATACACACAAACAAAGTACACATAATCATTCATTGTTTGGGTTCCGTCTAGACTTGGTTGATAACATTTAATTTTGGTTGGTTGTAACCTAAGGTTTGGCTAATAATCATATGGGGTTTCATCAAGAAAAACCAAATATTTATCCTCCAAGATCATTGTGGATTTCAGGGTTATTTTAATGAGAAAACTAAGTTGGATTTTCCTTCAAGTTCATTTGGATTTGAAGGTTTTTGATAGATTACACAATTATGGATTCGACCGAGTGAAGAGCTTTGAAGACAGTGGGTCTTGCAAAGAAGTAGCGTGAGACGTTTAAATTGGTAAATTTTGGGATCACGATAACACACAATTGTATTAGATTGATTGAAAGCTTTGAAGACAATGATTCTTGCAAAGGAGTAGCGTGAGAAGGTGAATCAACTAGTGGTAATGAGAGACTTGATCTAGCAAAAGATCAAGGGGATATACATTTCTAGGATCAACAACAAACTTAGGGTTTGTAGGTTTGAAGTGTTTCATTCTCTTACAAAATAATATATTTGCATTGTAAGAAATTTACCTCAATTCTAAACAGAATTGGAGGGAGACGCAGCCATAGCGAGGACGATTGGTCAACTTTCCAAGAAAATCCATCTCTCTCTCTCCCTATATCTCTCTCTGTATGTGTGTGGGTGTGGGTGTGGGTGTTTCATTTACATTTTATTAGCAATTTGTTAAAAATCTTTGATTACACAATTAATTCATATAGACAAATCCTTTGATTGTTAAATTGTTTTGTTTATTACCTTACAATTTATTAGAATTTAAGAGGTATTTCCAATAAAGTTCAAAAGAAAATCTGAAAAATTAAGTGCACACCAAGTGTTTGATCAATCGTTTCACTTAGTTTTATCAATTGCACACTAGGTATTCGATAAATTATTTCACTTAGTTTTATCAATTATTTCATTGGATATTAGTTGGTCTTGTAATTGTAAAACAAAGTAAGACAGTTGATAAAACACTTGAGAGTTTATTGTATTAAGATCTTATTATCATCATTTAATTGAGTTTGATATTATGCATATTCGATCCTGCAATAATTGGTTCAATTTGGATGATTTGTGATCTAGGATACGACTTCCACTTGCCATAGTTTTTTCTTAATTTTGAAAATTGTTTTTCAGTAAAAAAAAAACTATGGTGATTTATTCATCCACTTCTATATAAGTTGGTATCGTCTAACAAGTGGAATCAAGAGCCCAGTTGATTCTGGGTTCTTCAAAAATGTTTATTAGAAAATGGCAAACGAACCTAAAAGGACGTCCAATAGAGCGCTTGTATTCATTGGTAAAAACTATGGTTATTGGAAAGCTTGTATGCATATTAATATCAATTGATATGATAAGGGTGTGTGGAATTGATACCATAATCATAGATGGTGTCAGCACACCTATCCGAGAAGCAAAGTGGAGTGATGCTGAAGCGATAAAGCGACAAGCAAAAAGTAAAGTATTATTTTACCGGGTGATATAGGTTATATGGTATCGTGTCCACAAAGATTAATGTTATCGAGTCTCCGTTCGACAAAGCCTTTCTTAATGAGTTTAGGGGGTTGAATGGAAAGGGTAAAAGTTATCAATAGAAATTAAATGTATAAAAACAAAGAAAATGAATAACTTATCAAGAGTGAAAATAATTTACTCATCACAAACTTAAATCTATCGAACATTTATACTCAACCCGCAATACTCATCAATGTCATCACGTGTCAAATACAACATCCATTATACCATCTCGGCAGTGATCTCTCAACCAACCTCAACAACATATAAGTCATTCGTGCTACTCGCACCGACAATTTTTTAGAACAACACAACCAACACAGAGACATTAAACACAGACACCCAAGGGAATAATAGCACTAAATCTATCCTAGAATCTAGACACTATTGCACAATCATCCTAGGTAAGAATTCAAGCAATATATCTATATAACAACTCAAATCCCAACCACAAAGTATAAATCCAGGACAATAATCGATAAATATTTGTCAAGAAAGTTTTATACAATTCCAAGGGAGACAAATATACATGAGTTCAAAGTAAATACATATACAAACCCAATCAATAGAGAATACACAAAGAAAAAAATAAATGAACTACAAATGTACTGATTTGTCAGCACCGATCAATGAGCAATCCACTCCGGATCATCCGCGTGCAAGCTCCATAGTTGTTATTTTAGCTATCTAGACCAAAAAAATGAAGGTTTAATGAATTGGGACCAAAAATACCCAACCATAACCTAAAAAATGTGTTTTTTCACCTATATATGTGTTTCTGCACAGTCTGCACCGTCCGACACTCAAAATGGCACGCCTGGTGCTTAAAATGGCACGCGCTCAAAACTACATTTTAGTGCATATTCACACTCCGGAGCGCCTCTCCGGCCAAGGTAGAGCTTGGGGCCGGTGATACTTAAAAATTCAACATTGTTTCGGCCATAACTTGAGAACTGTAACTCCAATTCGTGCATGAATGAAAGCGTTGAAAAGCTTATTCAATAATATATATATATATATATATATATATATATATATATATATATATATATATATATATATATATATATATATATATAACAATGTCTAAATATCAATAATTGAATACCTAAAAATGAGATCAAATCAATTAAACTCAGTTATATTTACACGTTAACGCAATATATACATTATAACGAAAATTATATAAAATATACACAAAAGTTTAGGTTTATTAACGAAAAGAAAACAAATTACGCTGATGAATATTAATTATTCACACTTATAAACACAAAAGTTTAACACTCATCAAACTCTAACACTCATTAAACTCTCTCCATTTTAGAACATTTTTTGTCCTCAAATAAAGCCAAACAACTTAAAGAGACAAAAGACGATAATCCAAGAATCATGAATCAACAAGTTTTGAAAATAGAAAACAAATGTATAGTTCAAATTAAAAACGCACAAGAAAAGTAAACACTTACTATAATCTTGCAACGACAACATGAAAACGAAACAAGTTCTAAGTATAAAAATCATGCTAAACATTCTAAAACAAAACAAAATCAATCATGAATCACACCTAGTAAAAATTTATCGGTAGATGAATAACACGCAATAGTGAGGGACATAAACACTCATCCAACAATCTTGCTAACAAAATACTACATTATGCATTCATCCAAAAATTCACATGCAAAATATAAATGCAAGAATCACAAGGGCTTTTCAAGGTTGTAATGTGACTTGGTTAACAAATAAGTGATAAGTCCTAAAGTTAGTCGAAGCAAAAACTTGCCTAAACCTAAGAGAATGATCAACTCACAAAGTTTCAAACAATAGAATTGTAATCAAACTTTTTCTTCATCCCAAGTTTCACACTGTGATACGGTGAACTGACTTTTTAGTTTTTGTATCGCAAATGTGCGGATAGCAAGAGTCGCCATCGACTTTTATTTTTATCCAATTAAGGGAAGGTAAAAGTACAGAAAAAGACCTTCGTTAGATTCTGAGTAAGGGAGAAGGTTATGAAAAGGGAAGGTATTAGCACCCCTTTCCATCCGTAGTTATCTACGGGCTCTTAGTTGCTCTAGATCACTTTAAAATTGTGCTTTCTGTGTGTTTGAAAAATATTTTGAAAAGGCATTTCGCTTTGACTTTGTAATAATTCATGTAGGAATGTATACAAAGTGTTCGGAAATGTTTAGTTTTGAAAAGAGTTTGAACTTTGACAAAAAAAATGTGAGGTGTGAAAAGTATTTGTTTTGAGCAAGCAACTAAAAGTCTTATTACCTACTCAGAATTGGTCGTTTTCGTGTTTATTTTACGTTCTTTTAGAATAGCGCTAT
The DNA here is from genome assembly GCA_021764765.1 of Vicia sativa. Classification (NCBI taxonomy): domain Eukaryota; kingdom Viridiplantae; phylum Streptophyta; class Magnoliopsida; order Fabales; family Fabaceae; genus Vicia; species Vicia sativa. The sequence continues at coordinate 115,221,403 of CM038794.1, read as the reverse complement.
CCATACCATTAGTTGGTAGGTAACTCCATTCGTTGGATGTAAGCGGGACATTCGAAGGGACATCGGATGGTCATAGAAAGCAACTTGTAGGAAGTATCCTAGCACATTTGAAGGACTATCATCATTTTCGAGGCGACAATCGAGGGTCAAGATCATGTATTCGGAGGCGACATCGTGGGTCTTATGATCTTTGTATCGAAGGGACTATGATGATTTGTTTGGAAGGCAACGGTGCTAGAATACCTCTACGTTCGAGGGACTTGACCATTTGAATTCGTAAAGGCAACGAGAGAGAATTACCCTAAGGGGTGCATGTGTGAAAGAGTGTGTTGATTCAAATATTTTATCTTGAAAATTAGTGGGCTATGTTCAATTTTATCTTGCCATACACGCCTAGTTACTAGCAATTTATAGGGTGCAGAAATTAAAATGCGGAATGTAAAGGTGCGGAAAGGTAAATGTCCTACGCTATTACATGGCTTTGGGGCAGATACATAATTTAAACTTACGGAAAATAAAAACCTAATTTAAACTATTACATCCCATAGACAGTTACATTATTGGAAAAAATAAAATGATGAAGAAGAAATCGTCTGGATCGGATCAACCTGTAAAAGAATGAGAACTCGGAAAATATGATGAAATCGAAATAAGAGAAAATGTTAGAAAAAATGCAAATTTAAAAATAAGAAAAATATGACATGCTGGAAATAATATAAATATGCTAAAATAATTTTTTGGGATTTTTTGAATGCATTTTAATAATTAAAAATGAATTAAAAGTGATTTAAATGCAAAATTATGAATAAAAATAAATATGCATGCAAAATTGTATTTTTTAATTTATTAAATTAAATAAAGATTTTCTGAAAATAAATGCAAAAAGAAAAATAATTTTTGATGGTTTTTTAAGGCAGAAATAAAAATATGAAAAGAAATTAAATTGATGCAAAAATATTAAATAATAAGAAAATAGAAAAAATAGTAAAAAGGTTTGAGTTTGTGAAAAGAAAAGAAAGAACCGGTCCTGGGGAGATTCGAACTCATGACCCTGGAGGATATCCACACACAGTGAGCGCCTTAACCACTAGGCCATGTGACACTTGGTGTTTCTGAAAGTGAAAACCAAACGCCTTTGAATGATTACGTGTCCCTAGATTATATTCAAACTGAGTCAGCGTGCATGGACCCCAGTCAGCGCGAACGAGCGAATCAGAGCAAGCCATTGTGCCACGCCACCTCGTGCCGGAGTCAGCCAGGTCAACGACGCCGGAGCCCTAGCTCCGGTCGTCTTCTCCGGCGACTGTAACTTTGAAACCTGCAAAATACGAAATTTAAAAGCAAAAGAAAAGCCTTGTCCACCTATTTCGACCCTCCTGAATTCAATGGTGGCATCGGTTTCGACTGAATCGGCCTGTACAGGCCGGTTCGAAGCTTCTCAGATTCCTAACCCTAACAATGGCCAAACACGATTCCGACGTTCAAACTCACGAACGATTGCCCAGATCCGTCCCTTAGCATCTCATGAACACATTGCAAGCATTAGAATCCATTAAAACACACAGAATAATAATATGCAATTTCAAGAAAAATTCAAGTATGTATGAATGTATATGGATCGATTCAGCTTGTTTTAACCCATGGCAAGAGTGTATACTTACTCAAACTTACCTCCAGAGCACGATTGAGTGCTTGAGAGAGGCTGAAAGTGGCTGCTTTTTAAAATTCGATTTTTCAAGAATTCTTGAAAAAATTTGCAAGAATAAGGGTTTGGCTTGAGCTAGGGTTTCCTCTCTTTGTTTGTACACAATGCTGAGTATTTATAGAGGCAATTTGGAGAGAAAAAGGAGTGAAAAAAGATTCATCCATCAATGTGCAATATTTTTCCATTTAAAATAAATCAAATCTTTGAAAAAATTGATTTTCTCATGAATGCAAAGGCTAGCACGAATTTGGTATGAATGTTGGGCTATCTTGGACTTCAAGGAAGATATAAATCCAATCCTTTTTGAAAAAAATCTTATTTTCATATTTTACATGATTTAATTTTGAATTAAATGTTTTAAAATTCAAATATAAATCATAAAAATAGAAAATTACCATGGCCAAGCATTTATGGGTCAAAAATCATGTCATGAACAAGTTTGGACCAAAAGATTTTAGGCCCATTTGGAAAATTTTGCATTTTGACCAAAATGTCCTTTTGCATGTCCAAAATTGCCCAACTTGAATAGTGTATCTTGCTCAATTTTCCACATTTTGAGTGTTCTTGGACTTTTGGAAATCTCTAAGAGTCCTCTAACCAACCTTTTGGTCTCATCTCAATTGGAGTTTCCATGCTCAATATATCTTCAAAACAAAAGTTGACTTTTGTTGACTTTGAAAATGACTGTAATGTTTTGAGCCATACCTCTCAAATGAAGCATTTTTGGACATTCTTGTGAGACATGAAGTTGTAGAGAATTGAATTTCCTTCAAAACAAGAGGTGGTGGAAAAATTTAGAAAGTATGAAGAAGTTATGATCGATCAAAGTTCATTGACTTTTCATCTAGAAACCTAATTTAGAAAGTTTGACTTTTGAGCAAATCTTGAGTTTTCTTGATGAATCATGATCAACCCTTGATCAAATGATGAATGTAACTTCAAAATGAAAATGTTGACCAAAAATTATGAAGTTTGATTGTATGTTGACCACAGTTGACTTTTTGTCAATCTGATTGATTTTCACCATTTGAGCAATTATGCGAAAACTCGACTTGAAGGCTTGAAACTTGACATGGAGAATCTTTGAAGCATATGAGGAGGCATGAAGGACATTGGAGATGTTGGAGTCCATCTTGACACGAGAATTGCCAAACCCTAGTTTGGGTTGATTGTCTAGGAGAGAGTTTGTCGATCAACTCTTGAGGAATCCTTGAGTATGGATGTATGAAATATCTTGAGAGGATGGAGGGAAAATTTTGGGGTATGACCTGCCCTGTTCAATCTTCTTGTCTTGGAAGGGTTAGATTGACACGCTATCTTTCGTGACTGAAGGTAGAAGATGATTGAACACTCGAATACACACAAAATTTGCACTCACTTTGGTGGATGATGCGGAATGGGCTTCAGATGCCATTTGGAGAAGTTGGATACTTATTGGGGGATGAGTCGTCGCTAGACTCGAGAATGTCGATAGGAGAATTGACGGGGATGGGATTAAGATGCCATCTGGAAAGATCGATCTTTGGGGTGGGCCGTCTGCTAGGCTCGTAGTCGTTCGGAAGGAGCATGGAGATGGGCTTAAGATGCCATCGGAGGAGTCGTCGTTAGACTTTGTGCTCATCTTTGAATGAAGTTATTGGTTTGTATTGATTTTTAACCAAATATGCGCGATACGAAAGTGGAGAAATGTTGACAAGTAGTTGGAGATGGGCTTAAGATGCCATCAGAGAACCGAGTCGTCACGAGACTCTGTAGTTCGGTTGATAATGAGAAGGATTGAGAATAGATCTTCGTCTGATTACTTTGAGGGAATAGTAGTTGGCAAAAATGGATAGCTTCCTGTTGTGCATCGGTGTTGATCCATTGCACATTATCGGAGGATAACCGAGGCGATCTTCGAGATAGTTTTCCGTCGGTTCGGGGCTTAATCTGGACCATCGTCGGAGGACAACTAAGGGTGGTCTTCGATTGTTTTCCGTCGGTTCGGGGCTTAATCTGGACGATCGTTGGAGGACAACTAGGGTGGTCTTCGGATAGTTTTCCGTCGATTCGGGCTTAATCTGGACCGGTATCGGAAGTGACTTTCACTGTTTGGAAAAAAAAAAAGAAACTTTGATAGAATATTTGTTAGTCTTATGCAAAGTATGATGCATGACAATGTGTGTAAATGACATATGCATGAATTATGACTTTATGAGTAATGTATGAATGATAGATGTTGTGGTATTTCAAAACATATCCATCTTGAAGAAGATGGATGTTACGAGGATTTCGATTTCGCTTAGGGATTAGTGGGTGAGAACCCGCTTTTGAAGGAGAATAAAGATATCCTGGATTCCTCCGATGCACTATCGACCAAGTCTTGGGCCTAGATATATTGAGGAAGGTAGAGATTGAGAAGCTCGTTGTTGGAGATCTCATACATAGACCCTGCTGAGAAGAGTCTGGGAGGAAATTTGTTGGGGATCTTGCATGTGGATCCTGTTGGGAAGAATTAGAAGGCGCTCTCGGGATCTTGAGTGCGGATCTTCAGGGAGAGCATTTGATGGTTCTTTGGTGACGGGTTGGGGTCCGTTGGAATCTCTGACCGGGGAATAGGAGATGTAGATTTTCTCCGGTGTACTATTTGACCAAGTCTCGAGTCTGGATACCGCTGTTAGAGAAAAGGAGAATTGTTGAGAGGTATCCGCTGGGGATAAACATCTTAGCTAGGGATGAAGTGTTACTGCTCGGAGACTGATGTAACATTTCTCAGTTGAGTGGAATCACTGCTCGTGGATTAACATATACTCCACTGGGGAGGTTTGTGAGTGACACCTCTGCGAGGTTTATGTTCTGCGGGGGAATGCTCTTGGTGACCTTCGTCGTCATCTCAATTCCTAAAGCCTGTAGTAACTACTTTTGTATGCCCGCTTTTCGTATGTTTGCGATTAGATTCTTATTGTCAAATGCGTATAGTCATTCAAAACAAACGTTGGACTTATTGCAAACGGCAACAACAAAAATTGTAAAGAGAAAGAAGCTTGCGTTTATTTGAAAGGTGGCGTATGGCCAAGTAGTTTGTACATAAGAAAGGTAAAAAGCTCTGCGGAAACAATCTCGTTAAGTTCCAACTATGCTAGTACTCATATATTTCGACTATCTCATCTCCTTGCTGTCAGTAGAAAGTGAGTAGGCTGATCTTCGCCATTTGAATCTTGAATTCTAATAGTAGTATGGAAGTAGGTGATCTGGAAGAGACATAGTCGTACGCTTGAATCCCTAACTTTTGCCTAGACCGCCCTTTCGGGTTTTCGATCTCTGGGATACACTTTTTGCCCAAGCCGCCTTTCGAGTTTTCGACTTGGGTGTACATGTTTTGTATATATCCTTAACTTTTGCCCCAACCCTTTTGGTTCGCGGGATGCCCTTATTTTTGCCTAGGCCATCGACCTAGCGGGTCTCTTCATGCGTAGTATTTTTGACTATATGCGCATTCACGAGGTGTGGGAAGTCTTCACCATCCATGGTGCTAAGTATCATAGCTCCGAAAAACTGTCTTGACTACAAATGGTCCCTCGTGGGTGGGAGTCCATTTGCCCACAGGATCACCTTGTGGAAGAATGATGCGCTTGACTACTAGATCACCGACTTGGTAGACTCGGTGCTTGACCTTCTTATTGAATGCTCGATCATTCGCTTCGATAGATCATCCATGGCGGATGGACGTGAGTCGTTCTCATCAATCAAATTAATGGTCAAGGTGCGGACCCAATCGTCTTCGCCTAACTCGTGTCACGGAGGACTACGGTGAGGTATCGAACTTGATGGGTAAGGCGCTTCCATACCGTATACAAGAGAGAAGGGGTTGCCCTGTTGATGTTCGTCTTGAGTGCGATAACCATGAAGAGCAAATGGTAACATCTCATGCCAATCTTTGTAAGTCACTGTCATCTTACGTAATCTTCTTAATGTTCTTGTTGGCGGCTTCCATGCGCCATTCATCTTAGGCCGATAAGGAGAAGAATTGTGATGCTTGATCTTGAGCTGCGTGCGAGTTCGATGATCATCTTGTTGTTGAGATTGGGCCGTTATGCATGATAATCCTTTCGGGAGTGCCATACCGGCGACAAGATTATGCTTGATGAATCGAGCCACAACATTCTTAGTATGAATCGACGAGGGCTTCTACCCACGGTAAAGTAATCAATTGCCACAAGGATGAAGCGATGTCCGTTGGGCGGTGGGCTTGATTTCTCAATCATGTCAATGCCCCACATTGCGAAAGACGAAGGAGCTGTTAGGACGTTCAGAGGTACTGGAGGTGCGTGCACTTTGTCGGCATATATCTGGCATTTGTGATAAGATCGAGCTTAACGGTGACAATCAACTTCCATGGTGGACCAATAGTAACCTGTTCTCAAAATCTTCTTAGCCATGGTGTGTCCAGAGTGGGTACCAAATCGCCGTGTAACTCTTCCATGATACGTATTGCTGTTTTCTGATCTACGGAGTAAGCACAAGTCGTGGTTGCGCTTGTACAAGATGCCGTTGTTGAGGAAGAATTTGGATGCAAATCTTCTCATGAACTTCTTATCGTTGACAGATGCCCCTGGGGATATTCCTGAGTCTCAAGATACCTCTTCACGTCTAGTACCAAGGTCTCTCTCGTCAAGCTCATAACAATATCTGGTTCGTCAAACTTCTCAATGATGATCTGGGGAGCCTCGTTGTCCCATCTAACCTTGAACATAGACGACATAGTAGCCAATGCATCTGCCAACTGATTCTCTTCTCGTGGAATATGATTGAAAGTGATTTCTTCGGAGTAGGGGATCAAACTCAGAACATGCTCTCGATACGGAATGAGATTTGGATGCTTCGTATCCCACTCGCTTAATCGTGACCACCAAAGTGAGTCTCCATATACTTTCAAGAACTTGATTCTTAAATCAATAGCGACTTTGATACCCATGATGCGCTTCATATTCGGCCATGTTGTTGGTGCAATTGAAACATAATCTGGCGGTGAAAGCGTATGTCCGCTGCGGGGATGTAATGATGGCGCCAATGCCATTGCCAAGTGCGTTCGAGGCTCCATCAAAACCATGGTCCATCGGGATCCTTGTTCGGTCCTTCGTCCGGCACGGTTCTTCTGTCGATAACTAGTAAAACATCTTCGTCGGAAATTGACGCATAGGCGATAGTCATCTACGGCTTGATGAGCCAAATGATCGCTACTACACTTCCTTTGATCGCTTTACGAAGTGTCTTGGATATCGTATTCGGTCGGGATCATTTGCCATCTTGCTATTCTTCAGGAGAGCGGTTTCTCAAATATGTATTTTATCGGATCCATCTTGAAATCAACAAGGTAGTGTGAGTCAACATATCTTGTCTTAGTCGGACAGCCCAAGCCAGCGTTGCAAGTTTTCTCGGTTGTGAGTATCTTGTTTCACGATCGGTAAACTTTTGCTAAGGTAGTATATTGCATGCTCTTTTCGACCAGACTCGTCATGTTGCCCCAACACACACCCATTGAATTCTCTAGCTTGTCAAGTACATGATAAGAGGTCTTCCTTGGCGGTGGCATCGGGATGGGAGGATTACTGTAGGTACTCCTTGATTTTGTCAAAGCGATCGGCAATCGTCGTTCCATTCCACTACTTGATCTTTCTTAAGTAACTTGAAGATTGGCTCACAGTAGCGATTAAGTGTGCAATGAACGCAATGTAATTCAATCGGCCCGAAACCTCGACTTCCTTCTCGGTGCGGGGCGGCACTTTTGAATAGCTTTAACTTGGGATCAACTTCAATACCTTTTCGCGACAACAAACCCTAGGAGTTTTCGGATCGACTCCGTGCACTTGTTAGGATTGAGTCTCGACTGTCTTCAATCATCAAGCAGTTTCGCAAATGATCGAGATGTTCTTCTTGATGCGGATCGAGCTATCATGTAAATCGGCGTAGACCTCTATCTCGTGATGAATCATGTCGTGGAATAATCTCACCATAGCGCGATAAGTGGCACCCGTTCTTTAGTCGACGGCATAACCTTAGCGAAAAGTGCCCCAGTGTAACAAAAGTAGTCTTTTCCATGTCTTGAGGAGCCATTTTAATCTAATTGTAAGGAGAAACCATCCATGAAGAAAAACCTTATCTTTGGCGGTGTTGTCAACGAACATCAATATGAGGAAGTGGAAATCGTCTTTCGGACTTGCCTTGTTCGGTCTCGTAATCCACACACATTCATACTTTGCCATCCTTCTTTGTACGGGTACCACATTTGCAACCTTTGGGATAAGAGGTGGCTAAGAACCCGGCGTTGAACTGTTTCATAACTTGACTTTGATTTTCTATGACATCTCGGGGCGCATCGGCAGACCATTTCAGGAGAAAACCTTCTTTTGTCGGCAATCGGTGTACCACAATATCAATGTCCAAACCCGGCATGTCTTCGTATGACCAAGCAAAAACCTCAATATAATCTCGTAGCATCTGAACCAATCTTTCTTTAACACTATTCTCAAGACCCGCTCTATCTTGATCTCTTTTACATCTTCGTCGGTACCCAATTCACAACCTCAACTTGCTCTTCGTGTGGGTGTATAACTCGCTTCTTCTTTGTGTGATCGGCAAGTTCTCCGGCACTTCACAATCTTCCTCACTTTCGTCTTGGCTTGGTAGATCGGATTATCGAAGTCATATTTAGCAATAGCATAGTTGTTATTAACGAGATTCGGAGTGATTACGCGATTATATCGTGGGTGTGTGTAAAAACACATAGCTTTTGAAGGGTGATAAAGTAAAGAAAGAAAACAAACAATTGAATGCAAAAGTCCACGAATTTATTGAATGAAAGCGCATGAACGACGGATAATAACCCTCAAGCGAGCCATGATGCCCGGTCAAGGCACTAGGCTTTCAAAGTTTATTGTTCAAACATAAAGAAATACGAAAAGCAAAACAAAACAAGAGCAATTACTCGACTAAAGGAGATTGGTATAGCGTCTTGATCTTCCAATTCTTGAGCCCTTGATCGGAGTTGGAAGATCCACTTGCGATGTCGAAGTCGTTATCGTCGTCTTCTATAGCATGGATTCCACTCGGGATGCGGAAAGGAAGTTGGCCGCACGTTCGCGTATCATCTTGACCCTTGATGGTGAAGCCTAAACCGTCTTGTCAAATTTGAAAGGAAGATCGGGGGCGACCCCAAATAGTACTACCTTCTTCAACGGCTTGAGCATCTTTCAGAGGCCATCCTAGGCGGGACTTGTGTAACCGGGAGCGGCAGGAGAGTCAGCAGTGTGACTCGGGCATTGTTTCAAAAGCTTGACGGGGTCTCAAAGAATTCACCCTCCACCTCGGTATCGGAATGATTGTAGATGATGACCATATACTCTTCTTCACCACATCTGTAACAACCTTCCCTCTCACGGGTACTTGACCGATGTGGTAGAGTATGGCGCGCCCATGTATCCAAGGGCGTCCAAGTAGGCAAGAGTAAGTTGAGCGAATGTCCATAACAAAGAATGTGGAATCAAAAGTGGGGAACCGACTTTATGATGATGAGCTCTCCAATCTTGTTAGCTTAGAACCATCAAAAGCTCTCACGATAATGTCAGGTCTCGAGAACCAACCCTTCGACATCAAGTCGATCAAAAGCGATCTTGGAAGGATATTGAGGAGAACGGTATCCACCAAAACATGAGATAGTGTAGTGCCCTTGCATTCAAGATGTGCAAGGCTTTGTTGTGTTTCTTCCGGCGAGGAGTTAAATCGACATCGAGAAACCTAGGCCGTTGTTGGCAGCCGGCTAGCAATACAAACTTCAAAGCGGTCGGGTAGTGTCTTGCGTTACGTGGCGTTCTTGAAACTTCACCAAGGCATTAGCATGAGCCTCGAGCACAAGCGAGCAAGCATGGAAATTTTGGACGAGTTTGTCCCAATTGTTCCACAACATTGTAGTCACTCTTCTTGATAATCTTGAATTTCCTCCATTTCTTGTTTGGAGGTGTCTTGATAACTTCCTTTGGTACTTACGGTTGAGCGGGATGAGTCTTGGTTCTTTCCTCTAGCTTGGGAATGGATTGAATAGCGGAATCTTTGAGTCGCGATGTCTTTTGGAGGAGAGATATCTGGAGAGAATACTCTTCCGGTTCGAGTCACCTTACTTGATCCGGTGATGTTGTCGATGTCAGGAATGGTAGCTTCAACCGTAAGATCTTCAATGGTTAGAGGGTCTTGCTTGACGCCATGATAGTAAACATCAGCTCCATAATTCCAAGGGATAGCCTTGTCGGAGGAATATGGAACTGGTCTTGGAGAAGTAATGATGAGAGGTGTCACTCTAGGTACGGAATTAGCAGAGGAAATCCTTATGGTGTTAACATCAACATAGTCTTCTGGGAAATCGTCACCCCATCCGGTCGCCTTAACATCTTCAATAGGAATCTTGTAACTATCAGGGACAGTGTACTTCACCATGTAATCATACTTTCCACTTGGCTGTCCCAAGGTATCCCATACAGGTGGTGTAGTTTTATTCACATCTTTGATCTTCAGTTTAGACATTTCTTCACACAGCTTCTGCACAGGTGGTTTCAGAAATAGTATCTCACGGTTGTTCATCATGCACTGAACACGTCTTCTCAACCAAGCACAACCATCGGCGGATGGGCACCAACGTTCTCGGGCATCTGGGTTGACACCGGCTTGCAACAAATTCTTCTTAACAGTCATCAGAGGAATGGTCAAGTCATCTATGTTGAAAACATAAGTATCTTCACCAACAACATTGGAACTCTTGTCATGGTTAGGCATAGGCGCATTGATCACATTCGGTCTCAGCAGGAGGATCAAATTCAATGCTTAGCTTGATCATATCTTGAATCTTGTTCTTCAAAGCCCAACAATTGTCGATTATCGTGCCTGGGCTATTGGAATGGTAAGCACACTTAGCATTAGGATTGTATTTCGGAGAGGAGGTGTTGACATTCGAGGAGGATCCTCAAGGTGTCGGCTCGCTTTCAACATGTGTTGCAAGGCTTGCGACAATGGCATGTTGATCTTAAAGCGTCTTCGTGGCGTTACGCTACAGCGCGTTGTCTTCTTGAGGTTGTCTTGATGGAGGATTGGAGATCTGGCCCCCACAGTTGAGCACGGTCGGTCTTGGCTCGGCTTTTCGACCATACAGGCATTGACTTCTTTCTTACCACCAAAAGATCTTTTCGCATTTGAAGATGACTCTACTGAATCTTCCCACTCTTGATACCGACTTCAATACACTGTTAAAATCATTTCGGTGAATCCGGTGAAGAATTTCAATCGGATGATTGAAGAATGGGCTGTCGGTGTTCCCATGAACATATCAACCAACTCCCTATTGGACAAGGGTGGTTGAACTACTGCTAGATCTCTCCATTTCGAGCATATTCTTTGAACTTCTCATCACGACCCATAGACATGCTTTGTAGTTGCATGCGGTGGGTGTCAATTGACATTATTACTATCGTCGTGAAAGCATCGCAAGTCAACTGGATCGGTCATTCTCTAGTGATAATACCACTCCAATTGAGTTCGGACAAACTCTCTTGAAAATAATGCATCCTGACTTTCGTCATCGGTGTGGGGATTGATCTTCTGAACATAAGACTTCAAATGCAGCTTAGGGCAAGACATGCCGTCATACTTAGCAAAAGTTGGAACTTTGAACTTGGGAGGAATCACAACACCAGGGACAAGACTCAGGTCATCAAAATTCAGCCCGGACATCTTGGGTTTTCCACATTGACGGTCTTCAAGTTGCTTGTACTTGTCATCCTTATCGAGTATTGGCCATCATCATAATTCTTCTCAAGCTCAGGCTGACTGCCTTCACCATCACACTTGTTACTTTGCTCGTCCTCCTTCTTGACACTTCCTTCAGAGAGGTCAATCCGACTGACCCTCTTAGGACCACCTTTGTAGCGTCTACCCATGTTGAGAAGACCAACAACCTTCTTCTTTCTGTTGATGAGCTTCTTTAGGTCTTCTTGGCCTTGGACCAAGCTGGTAAACATCTGCTGGCGAGCATTACGAGCTTGAAGATCTTTGATGATGTTCAAGAGCCATTTCTGCTAAAATAAATAGCGAGCAAATGAGAAAACCAATCTTCAATGTACCTGTGATGCAATGTTATGCTATGATATGCAATGTTTATGCGAATGCAATGCAATGTTTTCAAGGACCTTAGAGATTTAAATTTGTTAAACAAGCAATGAACAAACATTTATTAGTACTTTTTTCATTATTCTTTTTTCTTTTTAAGTACAAGAGATAGTTCAAAACAATAAAAGAAAACCATATAAATCCTAAAGCTCTAAGTCTCCCACGGGCGCTTCCTCTTGGTGCCGATGTAGGCGTTGATGTTTCGCTCCTCGTGAAGTAGCTTGGTCAATTCTAGCACTTTCTTCTCACTTGCATAACACTGAGCTTCAAAGGTATCCCTCTCTTCTTTAAGCTGAATCCATGATCTCTTCAGGTCTTCAAAATCAGTAGGCATGTCGGGATGAGAACGGTATAAGTCGTCACCTATAGCAGGTTCCATAATTCTTGGTAAAGCAGTGAATGGCATCATGAGGTTTTGAGCTCGAGCTCGCACCCATTTGAGGTAAGGTTCCCAAGGAATGGAATTCGGTGCCCCAAAGTCTTGGTATCGTCTTCTTTACCATGCCCCAAGCGTGTATGAACCTTCGTCGGTAATTCTGGAGATCGTGATTGTAGTCGAACACAATATCTTGGAGAAGCATATCATGCGGACCATCTCTTGAGCAAAACCAAACGGCGTAGAGCTTGAGAAGGGTTGTAAGTAATACCTCCCTTATACCAAGTAGTGGTACATTAGAATTCTCCTGGCAACAATGAAGGTGAAGTCCTTTTGAGAGAAAAGGCTCAACGGATATCGAATGAGAGAGAGACATCAATCTTTGAGACCATCTCAACCTTTGTTCATTCTTCAAAACTGATGGAGAAAGGTGCGAAATAAACCACCTTGAAAGTAACGGTATACAACACATGAGAGTTCCTTGTCTCTTAGTAGTACGAGTGTGGAGAGAATGTAGGATGTCTCCAAGTAAAGTAGGCACAGGATTGCGGGTAAGAAACAACTTGATGGCGCTGACATCTATGAATTGATCCGAGTTAGGAAATAGAATCAAACCATAAATTAGCAAGGCCACAATGTCTTCGAAGGCATGGAAACTCATAACTTTGAGGAATTCTCGGGCTTTCTTAATCAGGAACTTGGTAAGTAAACCCTTAACTCCACTTCTAGTTTCCCAATTAGCTTCAATATCTGAGCGCTTAAGATGTAAGGCTGATGCAATGTCTTCGTACTTAGGGACCTTTTCTAAACCGGTGAATGGCATTTGGTCAAGAATGGGTACCCCAAGTAGCTTAGAGAACTCTTCCAAGGTAGGAACCAACTGATAATCTGGGAATGTAAAGCAATGGTGTTTGGGATCGAAGAACTGAAATAGGACATGCATCATATCTTCTTCAAAACCGGAGATAACCAAATTAAGCAGATAACCATGTCTTTTGATGAACTGAGCATGGTCGGGAATTTCAGAAACCAATTCTTTGAGCTGAGAAGGTATACCCATGAAGTTGATTCGGATAGTCTTTCTAGAAGCCATAATCCTACAAAGCAGCAAAGATAAATCCCTAGGTCCTTGAAATATTTAGAAATGATATGCAATGCAAATGATGTCATGATGTCATGTTTGGCACACACAAACAATTCACACAATGAGCCTAGGTTTAAGGCTTGCATGAGGTATAGGTGATTACCCCACCAAAAGTTTGAGTTGGTTCATCCTGTCCTATAATAGTAACCGGGTTCTAGGAATCTCACATCATTGATCTTTCTCGGAGGCGTTTATTTCAATATGACGGCCAAGTGGTCGATCAAAAATATCCCAAAAGTTTGATCTCAATGAGCGTAGCATCGAGTATCAACCAACCTTGGTCTACACCAAAGCCGACCATCTCACTACCATCTAATGGCCAAGATGGGTCAATTAAGGTTCTAAAAGTTTAGTTAGCGCTTGATGACACCACGCAGAAGCCAAATACTATCCTCAACTTGGGAATGAAGAGTATCAGGACATCCAAAGTGTCACGCTAACGTAGCAATCATGTTGACCGTTTTGATATACGTCTAACGGTCGCGACGATTTATTGCTACTTACCTAAAAGGAAACCCGGATCCGGGTGTAGGATCCCCCAACAAATATAATACCCAAACAACCCTTAAAGATAAAGCAAGCAAGTCAAACAAAAAGCAATAAAGGTGATCTAGAAATCCCTAAGGCATTCTCTCTTTAGGGTGTCTCCCCGGCAGAGTCGCCAGTTCTGTGATACGGTGAACTAACTTTTTAGTTTTTGTATCGCAAATGTGCGGATAGCAAGAGTCGCCACCGACTTTTATTTTTATCCAATTAAGGGAAGGTAAAAGTACGAAAAAGACCTTCGTTAGATTCAGAGTAAGGGAGAAGGTTATGAAAAGGGAAGGTATTAGCACCCCTTTCCATCCGTAGTTATCTACGGGCTCTTAGTTGCTCTAGATCACTTTAAAATTGTGCTTTCTGTGTGTTTGAAAAATGTTTTGAAAAGGCATTTCGCTTTGACTTTGTAATGATTCATGTAGCAATGTATACAAAGTGTTCGGAAATGTTTAGTTTTGAAAAGAGTTTGAACTTTGACAAAAAAGTGTGAGGTGTGAAAAGTATTTGTTTTGAGCAAGCAACTAAAAGTCTTATTACCTACTCAGAATTGGTCGTTTTCGTGTTTATTTTACGTTCCTTTAGAATAGCGCTATCCATACCATTAGTTGGTAGGTAACTCCATTTGTTGGATGTAAGCGGGACATTCGAAGGGACATCAGATGGTCATAGAAAGCAACTTGTAGGAAGTATCCTAGCACATTTGAAGGGACTATCATCATTTTTCGTAGGCGACAATCGAGGGTCAAGATCATGTATTCGGAGGCGACATCGTGGGTCTTATGATCTTTGTATCGAAGGGACTATGATGATTTGTTTGGAAACAGCGGTGCTAGAATACCTCTACGTTCGAGGACTTGACCATTTGAATTCGTAAAGGCAACGAGAGAGAATTACCCTAAGGGTGCATGTGTGAAAGAGTGTGTTGATTCAAATATTTTATCTTGAAAATTAGTGGGCTATGTTCAATTTTATCTTGCCATACACGCCTAGTTACTAGCAATTTATAGGGTGCGGAAATTAAAATGCGGAATGTAAAGGTGCGGAAAGGTAAATGTCCTACGCTATTACATGGCTTTGGGGCAGATACATAATTTAAACTTGCGGAAAATAAAAACCTAATTTAAACTATTACATCCCATAGACAGTTACATTATTGGAAAAAATAAAATGATGAAGAAGAAATCGTCTGAATCGGATCAACCTGTAAAAGAATGAGAACTCGGAAAATATGATGAAATCGAAATAAGAGAAAATGTTAGAAAAAATGCAAATTTAAAAATAAGAAAAATATGACATGCTGGAAATAATATAAATATGCTAAAATAATTTTTTGGGATTTTTTGAATGCATTTTAATAATTAAAAATGAATTAAAAGTGATTTAAATGCAAAATTATGAATAAAAATAAATATGCATGCAAAATTGTATTTTTTAATTTATTAAATTAAATAAAGATTTTCTGAAAATAAATGCAAAAAGAAAAATAATTTTTGATGGTTTTTTAAGGCAGAAATAAAAATATGAAAAGAAATTAAATTGATGCAAAAATATTAAATAATAAGAAAATAGAAAAAATAGTAAAAAGGTTTGAGTTTGTGAAAAGAAAAGAAAGAACCGGTCCTGGGGAGATTCGAACTCATGACCCTGGAGGATATCCACACACAGTGAGCGCCTTAACCACTAGGCCATGTGACACTTGGTGTTTCTGAAAGTGAAAACCAAACGCCTTTGAATGATTACGTGTCCCTAGATTATATTCAAACTGAGTCAGCGTGCATGGACCCCAGTCAGCGCGAACGAGCGAATCAGAGCAAGCCATTGTGCCACGCCACCTCGTGCCGGAGTCAGCCAGGTCAACGACGCCGGAGCCCTAGCTCCGGTCGTCTTCTCCGGCGACTGTAACTTTGAAACCTGCAAAATACGAAATTTAAAAGCAAAAGAAAAGCCTTGTCCACCTATTTCGACCCTCCTGAATTCAATGGTGGCATCGGTTTCGACTGAATCGGCCTGTACAGGCCGGTTCGAAGCTTCTCAGATTCCTAACCCTAACAATGGCCAAACACGATTCCGACGTTCAAACTCACGAACGATTGCCCAGATCCGTCCCTTAGCATCTCATGAACACATTGCAAGCATTAGAATCCATTAAAACACACAGAATAATAATATGCAATTTCAAGAAAAATTCAAGTATGTATGAATGTACATGGATCGATTCAGCTTGTTTTAACCCATGGCAAGAGTGTATACTTACTCAAACTTACCTCCAGAGCACGATTGAGTGCTTGAGAGAGGCTGAAAGTGGCTGCTTTTTAAAATTCGATTTTTCAAGAATTCTTGAAATTTTTTGCAAGAATAAGGGTTTGGCTTGAGCTAGGGTTTCCTCTCTTTGTTTGTACACAATGCTGAGTATTTATAGAGGCAATTTGGAGAGAAAAAGGAGTGAAAAAAGATTCATCCATCAATGTGCAATATCTTTCCATTTAAAATAAATCAAATCTTTGAAAAAATTGATTTTCTCATGAATGCAAAGGCTAGCACGAATTTGGTATGAATGTTGGGCTATCTTGGACTTCAAGGAAGATATAAATCCAATCCTTTTTGAAAAAAATCTTATTTTCATATTTTACATGATTTAATTTTGAATTAAATGTTTTAAAATTCAAATATAAATCATAAAAATAGAAAATTACCATGGCCAAGCATTTATGGGTCAAAAATCATGTCATGAACAAGTTTGGACCAAAAGATTTTAGGCCCATTTGGAAAATTTTGCATTTTGACCAAAATGTCCTTTTGTGCAATTGTCCAAAATTGCCCAACTTCTGAATAGTGTATCTTGCTCAATTTTCCACATTTTTGAGTGTTCTTGGACTTTTTGGAAATCTCTAAGAGTCCTCTAACCAACCTTTTTGGTCTCATCTCAATTGGAGTTTCCATGCTTAATATATCTTCAAAACAAAAAGTTGACTTTTTGTTGACTTTGAAAATGACCTGTAATGTTTTGAGCCATACCTCTCAAATGAAGCATTTTTTGGACATTCTTGTGAGACATGAAGTTGTAGAGAATTGAATTTCCTTCAAAACAAGAGGTGGTGGAAAAATTTTGAGAAAGTATGAAGAAGTTATGATCAGTCAAAGTTCAGTTGACTTTTCATCTAGAAACCCTAATTTAGAAAGTTTGACTTTTGAGCAAATCTTGAGTTTTCTTGATGAATCATGATCAACCCTTGATCAAATGATGAATGTAACTTCAAAATGAAGATGTTGACCAAAAATTATGAAGTTTGACTGTATGTTGACCACGATTGACTTTTGTCCAATACAACTGATTTTCAACCATCTGAGCAATTGTCTGAGGAAACTCGACTTGTAAGGCACGAAACTTGACATGGAGAATCTTTGAAGCATATGAGGAGGCATGAAGGACATTGGAGATGTTGGGAGTCCATCTTGACCTGAGAATTGCCAAACCCTAGTTTGGGTTGATTGTCTAGGAGAGAGTTTGTCTGATCAACTCTTGAGGAATCCTTGAGTATGGATGTATGAAATATCTTGAGAGGATGGAGGGCAAATTTTGGGGTATGACACACACTAACCCACATCACTTATTAACACAATATTATCCCATACTCTTTTTGTTTTTGTTTTTCAAAGCTTTTTCATTTTTTTTCTTTTTCTTTTCCTTCTTTCTCACACATTTTTATTTCTCTCTTTTCACAACCTCATAGCAAACACAATATAAATGAGAAAACAATATTCTCCCAAACTTGAATTCAACCAACATATCATTGAATACTCCCTATTATCTAATGCAAGGTAAAAATTCAATTAAAAATCAAAGTTGCGGGTTCAAGAAAACAATGAATTATTGTATATTCAAAAAGGAAAACAAAATACTCATAGACAAGCATTAAGTAAAAAATAACATGGACATGAACAAAAAGGCTCAAAAGGGGATACTAATGATCACACACTCACAAGATGAATTGACTATTTGACTAGGTAGTTATGCTCAAAATCAAACAATATGTCTTGATCCTTTTCATGCAATCATACAATCAACACAAACAAAAGATTAAGCATAGTAAAATCCAGTTAAAACAAGAATATTGCATCTAGCATATATGAACAATAGAAAGCAACCTCACATGTGGGGTAAAAAGGGAACTAAAGTGATTCAAATCATGAGAAAGTAATGCAAAAAGAATGAATGACATGGTAATTATACAAATGAAATTTTTTCTAAACATGTTATGTTATAGAAAGTGATAAACGAGTACATGGCGTGTACCAACTTCAAAACATTATCATTGCCATACATCTGCAAGTTGAAACACTCAAACTCGGTAAATCACCATATGCACTTCAAGCTATCGAACCAGAATTCGAGCCCAAACAACAACAAAAGCAAACGATGAAAGTGAATAAACAAGTTGAGAAGTGGCGATATGAGATTTTAGAATAGGTCCAATTTCAACTTGTGTAAAAAAAATCAACTCACAACCTAAACTAACAAAAATGGAAAACAATAAGACATGTTTGCTTTACGTCGTAAGCTCGACGCCTGATATTTAAAAACTAGCACATTTCTTCAAATGAGCCAAATGCTTCACTCCGCATTTACTCTCATCTCTTCAAGCTATAATCGGAACTACACATCTAACCACATTAAGAAATATTTGGATCAGTTTATTACGGTATTTATTGAGGCCATTCTAATTTACTCCAAGTCTAAATATGGACATGTTGAACGTTGCGATTTATATTGTAGGGTCGAAAGAGAGGAAACTTTATGATAAGTTGTTAAGGTGTAAATTATAGTTAGAGGGGGTGAGTTTTCTTGAGTATACTATTTCGAGTGGTGGTAACTATTGATCCATTCCAAGTAGATCTAGTTCTACATTAGGAGGCTCTAAAGTCGGTTACGGAGACCAAAACCTTTTTGAACATAAATGGTTATCGTAGAATTTTGTTTGAGACGAGGTCAAGAATGATATGTTGTTAATGAATGAGATGTTGGTATTAGTAAGGATATGAAGGTATTGGAGAAACACATAGAAGTGTAGTTTATGCCAATTGAGAATGGTAAGAGTGGAGAGGCCTTTGAGGAAAAGAAAAAGTTAGACGGTAGAGTGGATTATGTGTTTTTGATAGTATAATGTCGACATGTGTTAGGAAATTTGGAAATTTCTATCATTAACCGGGATGTGGAGATGGTATTATTGAGATTACGGTTGGGATGAGGTTCAAATTTGAAAATATACGGATCCTAGACGTTGTGGGATTCAAAAGAAAACTAATGATGTATCAATGTGGTTGGAGCACTCTACATGGATAAATATTCAATTAGAACAAAAATAATCATGATGTATTTGGTATGTTAGCATTTCCTGAGTTGGAAAATACTTAACATTTGTGTGATTCTAAGTGAGTGTGAAGAACATTATGTAATGTATTTGGGCGATAGTGTCTCATCAATGGGATCTAATGGGAAGGAAATTATGGAAGAATTTGTTAACCTCAAAGGAGATTACTGGGCCTTGGTGCTTTAGGTAACCTTGAGCACAAGTTCTAATGGAGCGCTATTATAGTTTGGTAACGATGGTTTATGTTCTAATATGATTGTCGATTATCTATTGAAAAATCCAAGGACTGGTTATCCTTAATCTCGTATTGATAGTAGATGGGATCGTGTTGGATTAAGTAGACTTGTCTTGCAAGCTTGATAGTGTGTAAAGTGATTGACGTTCTATCGAGAGGATAGTCGTTCACCAGTTCGTGTGAATCTAAGAGAAAAATGGCTATGAAAGAGTTGGGAATTATTGAGTAGTTCAAAGACTTGAGTTGGTATACGAGCTAGAGCCGCATAGTGGAAGGTTGCGTATGTCAAAATATGGATAATGATTGTTCAGTGAATATTAAAGAGAGTTAGAATCTAGATGTGAAAATTTTAGATTTGATGGTTGATGGAAATCAAATGAGGACAGTAACCTTAAGGTAGGCGGTAAAAGTGGTGCAATTGAAGCATGATGTGGTGTTATTCGTTATGCGGAGTTAATTGTTAAAAGTCAAGTGTTAAAAATAAAAATCATGTAGGGCTGGTGCAAACCATTGGACATTCCAGAAGGGAAGTGATAGATGAAGAGTAATTATATATAATTGGTGTTTTTGCAAATGTATTAAATTGCATGCTCGAATATTGGGATATAGAATTGTAGTACTAGTGTTGTGTGTCAATGTTCAATATATTACAATTATCTTGATGGTCTTATGACAGTGTTGTGGTGTAACGAGGTGCTTGATCATGTATCCTAGGGTGATTGGACAAGGAGTAAAATGAAATATGTGCGTTCATAACTCGGTAGCATTTCAACTTGTTTAATTATTGTGGTTAGCAATGTAAAATGTTTATTAGTGGTATTCGAAAAATTGCCAAACAAGTCATGGGAGTTGAAGAGTAGGATGCGAGAGTCATATACATAGTTGTTTTATCTCGTAAATTATCGAGGACGAAAAGATTCTAAGTGGGGGGAGAGTTGTAACACCCAGACTTTATTTAATTGTTTTTCATAATTTAAATTATGTGGTGTTATGCATTTATATGTGTTAATGGGTGTTTTTATGTGTTGTGATATCCTTGGTATGGGGTAGTTGCCTTAGAAATATAGAAATTAAGGTATTGGAGGTGTGTGAGCAATAGTATAGAAATGAGGGGTGTTTTGAATAACTAATTAGTAATATTAGTTAGTGATTATTTTATTTAAATAATTTAGTTGGAGTTATTTGGATTTAAGAATAATTATTTATAATTATTTTATTAATTAAAATTTGATATTATGAGTAGAGAAATAATGAGGGCATGATGGTCCTTGCATGAGAATTAGTGAGGATAAGATAGAAATACAATATTAAGGGCCCTAAGGATAAATAGGACTTAAGGAAAAGTTGTGGTTTGTGTTCTCATTGTTACAATTGTGAAAAATTGAGAGAAACAGAGAACCAGAGGAAGGAAGGAAAGTTAGAACTCGAGGAAGACTTTCATGGTAGAAGAGGAGAAAAACTTAAGCTCGGGAACCATTAATCTAAGGTAGGGTGAGGTTCCAAACTTCTAAGGGATAGTATAATTGTGGATATGTGGGGGTATTGATTGTTATTCTCCATGATTGTCATCCTCTTTGTGTTCTTGAAAAGATTGATTGTGTCAATGTTTGCTATAATATGTGCAATTGTGTGAATTGATCGTTGGAATTGTAACTTTGATGCAATTAATCATGGTGAATAATGTGTGTTGTGATATGTTGAAGTTGGGATCTCAAATTGTGCATTCTATGATGTTTGGATAGATTGAAAAGTGATTTTCGTATTTAAAATAACAGATTTTTCACTATCATATGGTGGAAATTGATTTCCCATCATGGAAAATCGATTTCTTGAAGAAAAAATCTCAAAATTGGCCAATGTAAGGGTGTAAATCGATTTCCCAGTTTAGGTTATCGATTTCCTGAAGCTGGCAACATTTTTTGAAAACTTGTAAAATTTGTAACTTTTGACTCAGGTGTCCGTTTCACGCGTCGTTTGGACCATTGGAAAGTTGGGAACGTTACCTATCCTATAAAAATGATTTCAAATAAAATAGATAATTATTTTATAGGGTTATAACATTTTATGTGAATTCTTCATTTTATATGTTAACGCGATTATGCGGATTTGTTGTTAGTGGTGATATTTAATGAAGTACATGATAACTATATGTATAGATGCTTAGTGGATTGTGATGATATGATTATATGTTGTGATGTGGTGTTATTGTTATTAAATATAACATGATGAATTGATAATATATTTTTGCGAATTATACTGCCATGATGTGGTGGTGTTGGATGTATGCAAATATGTTGTTTTTTGTTGATATATCGTTGTATTGTGTAACACCCCAATATTATCCAAAGTTTAAATGCAAAAATCAGAGTAATTTTAAAATTTGATAAATTAAATACTGAGGCGTCACACCATCAAAAACAACTCACTTAAAACGGTTTGCTTTAAAGTGTAAATCTCAGATACATAGCATTGACGGAAAACATAAGGTGATTCATAAAAATCAAAACATCTTCTTTATTAAACTTCCTTAACCAATCATATTTTCAGAAAGTATGATTCTTCTTTACAAAAGGAAAGCAACAAAAGAACAACAACAATGACAACATAAATATTCCCCCCGAGTGCTACGTATCAGAGCGACACCGACACGACTAACAACAACTATAAACTTCGTCTTCATAACCTGCACGTTACCAATATAAAGGTAACGGCGAAACAAGTAAAGGGTGAGATACTCCAAAACATATAATTAAAGGCATGATAAAATATATATATATATATATATATATATATATATATATATAGTTTCGGATTTATAAAGGGTATAGATTAATAAGTGTAATACCAATACATATCCAAAACTCACTTACTTTAATCGTCATTCTAATGTGTATAATCTACACTTTATCTCCATAACCTCATTGGCCTAAACCGTCATAACAACGCATAAACGTTCCTCACCACAAAATCGTCACAAGTTAATACTTTACTAATTAACACGACAATCATAAACAATAACATTAAACAATAACATTAAACAACAACATCAAACAATGTTAATACATAAGCAACATAAATGAAATCATCACAGTTGGCTAAAACCCATCGTCGCTTTTCGGCATAAAAGCCCATCGTCACAAACATCATCACATCATATTTGCATTAAGCATTTCATCAAAGTTAAATCATCGCAATTCAACATTATCCAATAATTAAACCCAACGCCAAACAAATCAAACACAAACATAACCGACTCCATGAGACACGACTATGTTATGCATGTGGTACCCGTCGCTTTGTCCATGATTAGGAACACTTGGCATAAAGCCCATCGTCGCTTGGCATAAAAGCCTCGTCGCTTGGCATAAAAGCCCATCATCGCCAATGCAATGTATGTGACTCGACAATAAACAACACAACACAAAAACATCATCATCGTTCATCAAAATTGGCATAAAGCCCAGATCGCCATAATTTATCCAAAACAAGATAATTATATCATCGCATCACATTTGCATTATGCAAAACATCACTAATAATTCATCATCATCAAAATCATGTATTCACAAATCGGAATCATTTATTAACAACATCAATATAATCATCATGTACAAGGACATATATCATCGCGTTACATATTAACAAGTATTCATTAATAAATACACCGTCGCAAAAGCTAGGTTTATTCACACCGCATCATTATCAATTAATTCGTCCAATTCCAAAAATGGAAAAATATTCAAAACATCAATAATCGTCGCGAAAGCCATTCCTAATAACCAGCATTAATCATAATCACCAACATCGAAATCGGATTGTCCATATGTGCCTTGAATCCACTAAAACGCAATCCGATTCAATTAAACCGTAAATTGGCCTATTTCGGGACATCTCGTAAAACTTCGTAATTTCTAAAACTAACCTCACCACTATGTTCTACGTCGAACTTAGCTAGCATGTCAATTTTCGTTGAATTCGGAGCAACTTGCTCCGTCGTCGAATTTACCGAAATCTGAAAATCGGAACATAATCGGGTTCCAAATTTAATCGGCTAACTTATACCCTAATTATATTTATGGGTATCAATTGCTACTAGGTGAAATTGGATTTTTAGAAAGAAACAGAAGCTATTTACAAAGGAAATTATGCAGGTAGTTTATTTGACAAAAAACAGAAAAACAAGTTACAGAAACTGGAAAACAGCAAAATCACCCAAAATCCTCCTACACCTTAAGGGACGCACGTCCCCATTGTTCTAACAAATAGGAGGCGGGTGCCTCATAGGGGGACGATCGCCCCACTTGTGGAGGTGGGCGCCTCCCCCTCTTTGTTTTCTCCATCCTCTTCGTTCCAAATTTCCCTGCAATTTTACTGTTTCACAGTTTCCATATTTTTTCTGTTTTCTAGTTTTACTGCTAAGTTTTCTTTTTCCATTTCCATTTCTATTTCCATCTTATAAATCATATACAACCATACTAATAACATCATACCTATAATCTCTACACCTAAATCAACTTCTCTAAACATATTCAACAATCACTCAACCAAACTCTAGAAAACAACTATCACTTTTCCCCCAATTCAAACTAAATCTACCAAACCCTAACTATATGTAATGGAAATCAAACCCCTTACCTTAAGTGCTTGTATGATTCTTGATGATCCTACGACCCAACCTCAAGCTCTTGCTCATGATCTTCCTCTTCTTCTCCTCTTGTTCTTGTTTCTCCCAAACCCCTTCTTTTTCCTCTCAAGTTTCTATTTTGGTTTTGTGTTTTTAAGAATGGAAGGAAAGAAGGAAAAATGGTTTTTATAAGTTGTTTCCTACTAGTAAGCCAAGTTTCCATGTTTGGTTTTGGTATTTTTGAATGGAAGGAAAATGAGGAGAAATGATTTGTAATGGTATTTTTCCCCACTAGTAAGCTTAAGGGTGCAAACCCAATTCTACATAATTAATCCTCACACCCCATAACTTAATTAATTAATTAACACCTTAATAATATCTAATAATATTATTAACTCAATTAATTAAAATAATTTCGGGGAATTAAATATCGGATCCGAATAATATTTTACCGGACCGAACGGAACGTCGCCAAATATATTAATAGATATATCCATTAATATAAATATTCTCGTCGCAAGATAAATATCGATCGGTAATTCAAAAATATTTATATAATATAATATTAATTAAAACAGGGCGTTACATATTGCAATTGCTATTTGTTGAGGAGGTATTGATTATTGCACGGTGGCTGGTAATGCAATGTCACATTGATGGGTGTAGATATCAATGTATGTTGTGTTTCATGGTTATGTCACATGCGTTCATGTTAAGTTGTTGTTGTTGTTGGCTCTAATCCTAAATAGAGTGTGTTAGTTCTATGTTGGTAACAATTTTGGTAAAACATTCTGCTCAAGAAATGCCATGAAGAAAACCTTAACACGTGAAGCAAAATGTATCAGCAATTTTTATAAGATGTCAAAACAGATGTCTTGACATGTGCTCAGAACTGAATTGGCTTTTCTGTGTAGAAATTCTAGGCGTTATTTTCTGTAAGTTGTTTTCTCAAATTTAGCAAGTTTATGTAACGTTTTGTTGCAATACTTTTGGAGAACTTTTATCCTACTTTAATGGAGAAAGTATTGGAAAGCGTTGAAGACTGATGTGAAGCACATTATGGGCCAAGCCCTAGCTGTTGTTCGTATAAAAGGACAATTACCCTACTTGAAGAGTTAGTTACACTGAAGGAAGCTGACTATACTGGGTTTAGAGTTTAAGTTTTCGTCTATGGTAATTGTTCCTTGTGAGCCACTCTTGTGAACATATTGGGTAACGAGTTTGAGAACAACAAATTTGCTGAACTTTGCTCTTCTAAAGGGATTATCCATGAATTCTCCTCTCCCATTACGCCTCAATAGAATGGGATTCTTCATGTCTTTGGAAGTAAATGTCATATCTGAGCTGATCGAGAACAAAGGAGGAAGATGGATCCTAAGAGTGATGAAGGAAATTTTCTAGGCTACTCTACAAACAGCAGAGTGGATAGAGTATTCAACTATAGAACTAAAGTAATGATGGAGTCTATAAATGTTGTTGTTGATGATAAAGGATGGAATGAGCGGGCTAATGTCTTAGAGGATGTTGAAACATTCACTAATGAGATCCCAACAGATACTACAGATGAAAGAAAGGAACCTACTCCCACTAATGAAGAATCTGATATTGGTCAAGTCAACAAAGGACCCTCTATCAAAATTCAGAAAGATCATCTTGAAGAACTTATTATAGGAGATCTAAATAAAGGAGTCACCACCAGGTCAAGAGAAGTGATAACAAATTCCTGCTTTGTTTCAAATATTGAGCCTAAGAATGTCAAAGAAGCTTTAACTGATGAATTTTGGATTAATACTATGCAAGAAAAACTAGAACAATTCAAGAGAAATGAAGTTTGGGATCTAGTTCCAAGACATGAAGGAACAAATGTGATTGGAAATAAATGGGTGTACAAGAACAAATATGATGAAGAAGTTGTGATCACCATAAATAAAGCAAGACTAGTTGATCAAGAATATACTCAAATCAAAGGAGTTGACTCTGATGAAACGTTTGCTCCTGTAGCCCGTCTAGAATCAATCAAATTGCTATTAGGAGTTGCCTGTGTTCTGAGATTCAAGCTATTTCATATGGATGTAAAAAGGGCCTTCCTAAATGGTTACTTAAATGAGAAAGTCTATGTAGAACAACCTAAGGGATTTGTTGATCCAACATTTCCTAATCATGTGTACAAGCTGAGGAAAGCTCTATATGGACTGAAGCAAGCTCCAAGAGCTTGATATGAGACACTAACAAAATTTCTTGTTGAAAATGGATACATAAAAGGTGGAATAGACAAAACTCTATTTGTAAAATACGAAGGAGGAAGTCTCATGATTGCCCAGATTTATGTTGATAATATTGTTTTTGGTGGCATGTCTAATGAAATGGTCCAACATTTTGTCAAGAAAATGCAATCAGAATTTGAGATGAGTCTTGTTGGGGAATGAACCTATTTCTTTGGCCTTCAAGTCAAACAATTCAAAAAATCCATCTTCTTATCGTAGAGTAAGTATGCTAAGAATATTGTCAATATATTCGAGATGGAAAATGCAAGTCATAAAAGGACACCTGCTCCTACACATCTGAAGTTATCTAAAGATGAACAGGGTGTAAGTGTGGATCAAAGTTTCTACAGAAGTATGATAGATAGCAAACTATACCTCACAGCGAGCAGACTTGTCATTGCCTTTGTTGTTGGAGTTTGTGCTAAATATCAGGCTGAACCCAAAGTGATCCATATCAACCAAGTAAGGAGAATACTGAAGTATGTGAATGGAACATCTGAGTATGGCATGTTGTACTCTCATGGATCTAACTGCATTCTGAGTGGGTATTGTGAAGCTGACTGGGAAGGAAGTGCTGATGATAGAAAAAGCACATCAGGAGGATGCTTCTTTTTGGGGAATAATATTATATCATAGTTTAACAAGAAGCAAAACTGTGTCTCCCTATCTACCAATGAAGCTGAATACACAGCTATAGGAAATAGTTGTTCTCAACTTATTTAGATGAAACAAATGTTGACAGAATACAATGTCAAGCAAAATGTCATGAAATTATATTGTGACAACTGAAGTGCTATCAATATATCCAAAAATTCTATCCAACACAGCAGGACCAAGCACATCGATATTCATCATCACTTTATAAGAGAACTTGTTGAAAACAAGACAGTTGCATTAGAACATGTAGCTATTGAAAGGCAGGTGGTAGACATTTTTACAAAGGCCTTGGATGCTAATCAATTCGAAACTCTAAGAAGCAAACTAGGGATCTGCATACATGAAGGATTGTAGCAATTAATAAAGGGAATTCAGGTAGTAAAGGAAGAGGTGTTGACAATGGTGACTAAACTGATTATGCAGAAACTTGATTGTTGTGTCATTGAAGAATTTGTTCACAACAGTAAATTCTTTTTCCTTTTATTATTATTCATGAAATTACCTGACTTATTTATTCTGATGTTTTCTAACTTTGGCATATTGTGGCTAAAAAGGGGGAGTAATAGTCCTGATGCACCTGATGATGGGGGAGGACTCTTAATGGAGTCGAAGATATTGATGGGCTGATGAATGTGGAAGTGTGAGCCTGACTATCTGTCTGAATAATGTACTGATGATTTTTAGGGGGAGTAGCTAACTGTGAGCTGAGTTTAACTAACTGTGATTATGTGATGCATGATGTTTTAACTGATGTTTAAACATTTCATTTATTAATTCCGTTGATGTATCTCTGATAGACTTTTTGTGATGCTGCCTTCTAATTTTGTTGAGTCTGCTTGAATGTTTTTTTTGGTGATGATTTTAAATTGTATGGCTTATCTCAAATAATGTTTTAGCGAAAAATTTCCAAATGGGAGTTTGTTAGTTCTATTTTGGCAGCAATTTTGGTAAAACATTCTGCTCATGAAATGTCATGAAGAAAGCCTTATCACATGAAGCAAAATGTATCAGCGGTTTTTATAAGATGTCAAAAGAGATGTATTAACATGTGCTCAGAACTGAAGTGGTTTTTCTGTGTAGATATTCTAGGCGTTATTTTATGTAAGTTGTTTGCTCAAAGTTAGCAAGTTTATGTAACGTTACGCAATACTTTTGGAGAACTTTTATCCTACTTTCATGGAGAAAGTATTGGAAGCGTTGAAGACTTATCGAAGCGCATTCAGCCAAGCCCTAGATCTTGTTCATATAAAAGGACAACTAACCCTACTTGCGAGTTAGTTAAGCGAAGGAATTTGAGCATGGGTTTAGAGTTTAAGTTTTACGTGTGTTAATTATTCCTTGTGATTCACTCATGTATTGTTTAATACTTGATTTGGACGTTAGTTGAGTTGTAACTTGTTAATCATCCATAAGCTTTGAAGCAAGGATGGTTATGTGTCTTTGAAGTGTGTCTTCAAGTCTTTGTCATTGTTTTTATCACGGTGTGTGATTGAGGGGGAGTGAGAGGGGTTTCTCATATCTAAGAGGTTCTTAGGTAGAAGTGACATTGGGTAGTGATTAAGTGAGGGGTTTTAAATAGGATATTTTAACTCTAAATTAATATTGTTGATAGTATACTTCATCCCTGGCTTGGTAGCCTCCAAACATAGGTGTGATTGCACTGAACTGGGTGAACAATTTGCTTGTGAAACTCTGCTGCAACAATAGACTCAAATTTCCTATAAGGATGTCAATAAATTTGATCTGACATTAACAAACAAACAAGGTAGAGTAATAAAATACAGTGCAGGAAACAAAAAGAACACAACAAAATTGTTCACCCAATTCGGTTAAACCATACTACATCTGGGGGCATACCAAGCCAGGAATGAATTCCACTATCAACAGTATTAATTTGGAGCTAAACTTCCCTGTTTACAACCCCTCACTTAATAACTACCCAATGACCCTTCTAACTAGGTCCTCCCTAGATATGGAATATACCCATCCCACTTCCAATCATCGCAATGATGTCTAGCAGTCAAAATCTTAGTCACTGCATCAACAACTCTTCAACACCTGAAAAGTAGAAGACATACTTCTATCACAAACTACCTAAGAGTTAAAAGCCTTTTGCTTTTAACTTAGGACACACCTTGGAGTTTCTTCACGGCTTCCTCCAAGAACATAACTCAACTCATTACTTCACAGCTTCTGAGTGAGGACAACTTTCCTATTTCCTATAGGCTTCAAGGTAAACTTGGTGACCTTCCCACAACCAGGGAGGTTCACTCTACCAACTCTCCAAGAGAGTGGTTACAGACATAGCCCTAAAAACTACATCATGATAAATCACGGCTGGTGCTGAACTTAGGTTACAAAGCTTCTATTTATAACCTATTTCCCAACTGGATTTGGGTCTTCAAATCATAACAAACTGCTGCTAAAAATGATCCACAATATTCTCCAAAACAGCTTGCTAAAAACACTCCAAGATATTCTCCAAAAATATCTCCATATAGTTATAACAACAAGTAAGTTGTTACAAATCCTGCAACAGATTCTCCTATAAAGTCTCCCTAATATATCTCCATAATTTGGGCTCCAAGTAACAACATATAAGTTGTTACAATTCTGCAAAAGATTCTCCTTAGAATATTACATGTTAAAAACATATGAGAATCAATCCGTCACCGACACGATGTCGTGACATCTTCTTCGACATGTTGTTCCAGATGTTGAAACACTTCAACACAACATGTTTCTTCATTAAATAGAACTTCAACCTGATTTATCCTTACAAGTTATAAATCCTATTTAACCCATTGCTGCTATATTAGTTTTACCAAAGATAAAGCCAATCCTAAAAATAGAGAATTAACAATCTCCCTCTTTGGCTTATTTTGGATAAAACTAATTTACATAACATTTGTATTACAGAAGCATAATAAAAAATACAAGGGTTTAAATAATACAATTCAGCAGCAGCAATTTAGAAGTCTTCAGTAGTCATTATTTATGATATTTCAAACTTTACAAGTGACAGGCTTCAGTCTTTTTTTATGATGTTGAAACATCATACTAGGACATATTTCTGGCAGGTCCAACTCCAATGTTCTCTCTCTTTTAAGGATCTCACATATCACAAAAAGTTTCTCCCCCTTAAAAGTTGTCTTCAGAGATAACATAATGTAACCACTTTTCCCCCATTTTACCCATAATATGACAAAGGCTTGTTGAAGGAGAACTCACTATAGCACATGAAACATAACATCACATACACCATCTTCACAAAGAAGGAGAAAAACTTGTGGCCATGATGCACATGAGGAAGAAGATACTAAATACTCCCCCTCAAACTGAGACCAATGCTACGACACAGATTGACATAACATCCTCTTTTGGAGTACAAGAAGAACCACACTAACATGCATAAACAAACACTTGAACTATCCATTTATAGACATAGAGAACCAGACCTCTATATTGGATAACTAGAACACAAGACACAATTTGTGTTCATAACTCAAAAACAAGACACAGAACAAACATACTTGCAGAAAATGCAAGAACCAACAGTCTTAGAATCGGACATCCTATTCAACATCTTTGCAAAAACAGCTATAAAGATTGACCTCAGACTTAACAACATCTGAACACTACCCTTTTCCCTATGTTTGCCACAAGTTGACAAACATAACCTTCACAAACTCTAAACTTACCTATGTTCGAACAAAGGAAATGAGAGTGAAACAAACGAAGACACAACAAAAGTGAAGGGAAGAAAAAGAAACAAAAGAAAACTCTATATACCTGAGCAACCATGCTGATTAATTCCTACTTCTGGAAATTACATTTACTTGTAGTTGCTAATACTAGTAATGTCTTCAAACCAGAATAGTAATTATGCATTGCGTGAGCATACTACTCTAAACAAACTCATAATCTTCTTATTCTAAACCACAGATAGAACTGCCACTTATGAATAAGGTGATAGAATATCAATACCCATAGTCTCAATTCTCTTACATAGACTATGATCAACAATGATGTTACAACATCATTTGGTACATCATCAACTTTACTACATAACCTATCAGCTATGGTTCTGGAATCACCATCCAAGGTACTTATTTCCACCCATGCCCTTTAACAGAACTCCTCATTCTCACAAAAGTATCTCACAAGGTCTCATCTTCAGAGTAACCATACAACATAAATAAGCTCTCACTATATTCTGTAGATGTTATTCATAAGTCAGAATTGCATACACACATCAGACAAACACTTAGCTCCCGTCAAAGTATTTGTAATAAATACTCATGCAAAACTTTAATAAATACTTAATCTCCCATCAAAGTATTTATCAGTTAGTCAGATAGGATTACCTACTCACACTAGGTAAAACTAAGAGCTTTCTTTTTCACACATGTGATACTTGCTGAATCTTAGACAAGACATCCAATCATGGCAGCCAAAACATTTGAGGTTAGGTCAGTGGCTTAACCTTTAAACTTAGCTCTAGATAACGTACACACTTTCATGGCTGAAGACACTGAGATGATGTTCAAACATCTGATACGACATCATTCATTCTTAGTATAATTTAGAGGGTAACATCTATACTAACTCATATTCAACACTTGTGGGGAAAACATAGGAAGCACAATTAACAACAACTGATCAATGCTCCAGGATCAGAAAATCAAAATAACCAGGGGATAACATAGACCACATCTCAATAATCTATTTTCAGATCTTCTATCTGACTTTGAGATGATGGGTGCGTATGTCTGTACCTACAGAGGAGATTCCCTCTACTAGGTTTCAGGAACAGACTTATCTAGGCATAACATATATACAGACTTATGAAGTGTGTCTCCCTAGCTCCAATAATACACACTGTGGTTGGATCACGGTACTCCTTTTCTCATGGAATATGTTCTATAGTCACATACTTCCTTAAATCTAGTTCCTTTGATCAGAAGGTTCTTCCAGAAATTAGCTCACCCATACATATAAAGGGTTTTGGAGTAGAAAACCTTTATAGAGCTCAAAATCTATACTTCCATAAGCTGATATATGGAGTAGATAAACTGTTGATCCTGTCCTAATCAACTTAGCATAACTCAGATGTCTCCTCTTCCAAATCAAGAGTAGGTTCCAAACAAAATATACCTCTGTTTGACACCCAAAACATCTACTCTTCAACTAGCAACTGCATACTTATTGATATGATGTTCTAGCATCCCATAGAACATCATTCCATCTTCTTGGAACACACTATCCTTGATAATCTTCAAGGTCTTCAAAAACAATATGTAGATTTGCATGAGGACCATTGATCAATTGATTCTCATTAACTCCATTAAGAAATGTCTTTATGAGTAGACTTGAAAAAGATATCAAGTATCTTTGACATTTTTAATATAGTTAAAAATTCGGCCATATATTCTGTTGAGAGAATAATAACCCTAGAACCCTTCTTGTATTTTAAAGGTTACATCAAAAGCCATGCATGAATACATAATACCTCAATAGAATTTACATACAATGCTTACTATCCATGTTAAGCATAAACAGGGAAACTTAGGATTGAAAATAAATCAACCCTACATACAGTAGCTTTTCACCAAGCTATAGACTACATATCACCAATACCATAACTAGAACACACATAGGCTTAAGAGTTACCTTATCGATATCCTCACTCACGCATGAAGGTTTTGACAGTCTTCCTCTTTTGCTAAATAATAGTTGAACAAAAATAATCCAAGGTCTCCACTCCTGCATTAAGCCTTTGACATTAAACTCCTCTAGTTCAGATTCATCATCTTCTTTCATCAAGAAGGTACATCAGTTCTGGTCAGGTTGCTCTTCAATCCACACTAGTCATCCACAAATAGGTCCATCCTCCACTTCAAGGGACCATACAATATGAACACTCATTATTCAAATTCTCCACTACAAACCTTATACCTTGTACACAACCAAAAAGTATCCTCCCTAGGATCTCATTCAGAAATAGACAAGATGCCTACTCTGATACCAATTGAAATTTTGGTGCAGCAGCAGACTCAGATGTCCTATAAGGATGTCAAGACATCTGATCTGACATTAACAAACAAACAAGGTTGAGTATTAAAACATAGTGTAGGAAAAAAAGAACACAAAAGATTTGTTCACCCAGTTCGGTTCAACCAACCTACATCTGGGGGCATACCAAGCCAAGAATGAAGTCCACTATCAACAGTATTAATTTGGAGCCAAAATTTCCCATTTACAACCCCTCACTTAATCACTATCCAATTACCATTCTACCTAGGTCCTCACTAGATATGGAATATCCCCATCCCACTTCTAATCATCATAATGATGTCTAGCAATCAACATCTCATCCACTGCATCAACAGCTTCTGAGTGAGGACAACTTTCCTCTTGCCTACAGACTTCGAGGTAAACTTGTTGACCTTTCCACAACCCGGGAGGTTCACTCTACAAACTCTCCTAAAGAGTGGTTACAGACTCAGCCTTAAAAACTACATCATGATAAATCACGGATGGTGCTGAACTTAGGTTACAAAGCTTCTATTTATAACATATTTCCCAACTGGATTTGGGTCTTCAAATCATAACAAAGTGCTGCTAAAAGTGCTCCACAATATTCTCTAAAACAACTTGCTAAAAACATTCCAGGATATTCTCCAAAAATATCTCCATATAGTTATAACAACAAGTAAGCTGTTACAAATCTGCAACAGATTCTCCTATAAAGTCTCCCTAATATATCTCCATAATTTAGGCTCCAAGTAACAACAAATAAGTTGTTATAATTTTGCAAAAGATTCTCCTTAGGAATATTCATACATTAAAAACATAACAGTCAATCATCATTTCGGTAGCGATGTCGTGACATCTTCTTCGACATGTTGTTCCAGATGTCGAAACACTTTAGTACAACATGTTTCTTCATTTAATAGAACTTCAACCTACTTTCTCCTTACAAGTTATAAATCCTATTTAACCTATTGCTGATATATTAGTCTTACCAAAGATAAAGTCAATCCTAAAAATAGATAATTAATAGCTTGTGTTAGTTTTATTTTACTGCATTTAGTATTCTATTATTCTTTGTTTAGCATACAGATATTAGTGTCGTGACATCACCTTCGATATCTCATATTTGATACCAGAATTTCATAGTGGATAAGAGCGAGGTGAAAATAATTATTCACAATTTTGTTGGCTCTGATCCTTGGTGGAGTGGATCAGTAGTGAGGTGAACTAATTTGTTCATGAAAAAGGTGACTCAGATCCTAGATTGAGTAGATTCGGTAGTGATCACGGTACAGTATGCATAGAGATAGTGTTGTGTCTCATTGCATATTTTATTGTTGGCATAGTGTTGTGATGTGTGGTTGTTTATGATTATTAATTCTGATTATGACGCAATGATGTTATAATTGAATTAAATAAATATGAATAATTATTTCTGTATATTTATAATTATAATGTTATTTATATTGTTGTGATATCTCACCTCTTCTGTTTGATTGTTACATCTACGTGGATAACATGCAGATAATCAGGAGTAGTCTAAGTTGCGGGGTTTGAAGAGGTTGCTCTTCAGTCTTGTTTAGATTCGGCATCATGCTCTGATGCGTAATACTGGTTTGGGGTTAAACCCTTTATTTGTTTTATTTTGGTGATTCCTGATTGAGTAGTTTACACTCCGAAATGTTTATTTTATGATTCACATTTGGTTTGAAGTTAATTGTTGAACTTAAACTATTTTCCGCTTCTTAAATGTATTGGAAAAAAATAATCTGCTTTTTACATTATTATTATGGGGAATTTAGGGTGTTATAGACTGTTGTACCCCAATTTTCCCCCTAAGATTCTCCCATGTCTCATGTCATTGCATTGCACGAAGATCACAAACTAGGTTTCTCTCTCTCTCTCTCTATGTGTGTGTCTCTCTCTCTCTCTCTCTCTCTCTCTCTCTATATATATATATATATATATATATATATATATATATATATATATATATATATATATATATATATATATATATATATATATATTCTCTCTTATCTTTGGGGTTTCCCTTGGGAGATCATCAAGTACCTTGGTTGTTTATGTTTTGTGTATGATAAATGACACTTGACTAATCATGATGTGTGTATTATTTTCGCTTTAAATGTTGTGATGTACGTGGAGGATACAAAAGTTTCTTATTCAATAGATCTAAAGGTTCATGTGTTTATTTCCATGCCTTCTCTCCTCAACTCTCAATGTTTTAAAGTGTTTTTATCATTAAAGATTCCTCTTGTCATCTACTATGGTTTCTCACCATAAGTGTGTGCTCCATATGTGAATAAGATCATCAAAGTGAAGAATTTTCCATGCCATGGCCATCTATCTTGGAATTAGGGTTTTGAGCTTCTAAGGGCCATATCTTGATGTTTGTGTGAATTTCGTGGATGATTCCAAAGCCATTGAACTCTTAAAATGACTTTTAACATGTATAGTATTTGGTCCAACTATGTTATTTGATGAAAATATGTTTTTAAAGATCATTGATTGCAAGCTCTCTAAATTGATACTTCATCTATCTTGTATGACTTCAAAGGATCATAAATTGGTCATTCCTTGTCTCCTTGAGCTCATTATTTTTTCACAATGAACCTAAGAATGTCTAATACAACTTATTTCAATTGGTAAGAAGAAAAAATGCTTGGAAATTTGCCTAAGAGGTCAAAAGGTTACAAGTCATTGATGAGTTTCTCAATTCTTGATCAATCAACTTTAGGAGATCATGTCTTGATTATCATTTATAACCTTGAGGTCATTCTTTTTGCACAAAAAATTTTAAGATGTGAAATTTATCTCCATTTATGTTTCAAAGATTGAAAGTGTTTGGAAGTTGCTTGAAGAAGTCAAAAGATTATAGGTCATTTCATGATTTTTCATCAACTTCACAAGGTCATAACTCACTCAATTTTTGGAGTTTTTGGTTGGTTCTTTTTTCAAAATTCTCTTTTAAAGGTATAATTCATGTAATCTTTGAAATTCAATAACAAATTTTGATTGGAAGGGCATGTTTGGATGGAAAAGATTATAAGTCAATTTTTGTGAAAGACATAGAATTTTTTCTAAGTGTAGAAAATCAGAAGATTTCTCACGATTTCAAGAGGATACAACTTCTATCTCAAGATGTAAAATGATACATATCCAAGCACATTTCAAAGCTTGTAACCTCTGATTTCCAAAGAGTCCAAGATTGTATCATAAAGGTCCTTGAGTGATGAGAACCATGGCTGCAACGTGGGTACCTTGAAACTGAAGTTTTCCTCAAAGTCAGAATTTTTGTTTTCAGTAATGTGACTTTTAATGATCAAATTGATGCACGTTTTTGACTTAAACATGATTAAAAAAGTTTCCAAGCTTGATTAGAAGGTTAAAATGCACGATTTGGCTGAGTTTTGATCATGTGCAAGTCACACATTTCTCACTACCCAGGCTGACTTGGGTTGAACGATTTCACCATAATTCCTTCTCATTTTCATCACCATTCACTCTCCTATAAATAGAGGATCATTTCTCAATCATTTCCTCAAGATTTGAAAGCCAGAAAATCACTTCCAAACTCACACCAAACCTCACATTTATGCAAATTCATTTTCACTCTTGAAGCCCTTCTAGTTTGAAATTGACTATTGTTTCTTCTTCCTTGAACTTCACTGAAGCTAACAGAACAAGAATCGTTCCTTGAAACTCCCTGAATCATGCTATCATAGTCAAGTTTCAGAGCTCTAAAAGTGAACTTCGTTCAGGTAGGATTCGTGACCAAATCGTTTCAAATCAAGTACTATTTTATTCTCCTCATCTCCCTGATCCTTGTGATCTTCACCATTTGTATTTTCATTGAGAATTGACAGCGAATTTCTGAAAACAAGTACTCGTTATTTTCTGCATTTTCTCAAACCATTCTTTGTACGAATGAAATAAATTTTTCGCGAGGGCGTCATTAGAGTCATCTTGACGAGACGAATCCAATGGTACTGATCTGAAGAATTTATTTCACAGTTTGTGGAACGACCATTTGAGGATGGTGGAGGTTGAAGGCGACCTACGTGTGCATCTTCACCAATGATAACACGCCATGTAATTTTTTTAAGTAGATCTAGTGATGATGCTTTATTGTGCCGCGTTATAGGAGCCCTTGGATCGATTACTTTAGTGAGCGGACTCGATCCAGCGCGTGGTATCTTTTCTTGTTTTATTTTTTTAATTTCTAATCGGTGTGAAACCCATGGAGGTCCATATCAAGCAGTGTGATCCATTGGATTAGGTTCCTAACACGTTTTGACTGTGATCTAATGGTCCATATTTTTTTGGCTTTTATTTTATTTTCTGATTTTTATATTTTTAATGTTTTAAAAAAATCATAGAAAATTCATTTTTGACTTAAAAATTATGAAACAATTCACAAAAATATTTTCAAATATTCTCTTTATGATTTTTATTTTTTCATAATTTTATTTTCATATTTGATATTTGTTATGATTTTTATCTTTTATTGGGTGTTTTTAAATGTTATAAAATACTTTTTGACATTTAAAAATTCTGAAAATATTATGGAAGGATCCAATGGTCATTTGACAAATATTGGTGACCTCATTTTATTTTAAATTATGATTTTTCTATTTTTGGTAATTTTTTGTTTTTTCAACATTTATTTTATTTTAAAAATAAATTGTTTCTGACTTTTAAAATTTTTGGAAATTTTTGTCAACACTGGTTGACCTTTGTTTGACTTTAGATAATTTTCTTGAAATTTTATTTTGATGTATGAATACTATTTATGTATTTCGTCATTAAAATCCAATTAAATAATCTAATTTCAAATTATATTTTATTTGGTATTTTAATTATTTTATTCCTTTTTTTACTTTGCTAATTTTTGAGCTTATTAGGAGTCATAGACTTCCTCAACATCAATGGAACTTGGGTGTTGATAGGCCTCTTGGCCAACCACCAAGATAGTTGGTTGATTTTGACGATGTTAGACCAGATAAATTCATTTGATGCATTGTTGACTTAGAGACTTGCTCCTTCTTCCCCATTCTTTTTTTTATTGTGCCCTGAATGCAAAAGTGATCAATTGGTGGCATATGCTTTAATGTTCAAAAAAGCAACAAAAGATGACTTGAGCTTTGATTTTTGTTCAACACTTGTGATACTTGTCGTGTGATCGCTATGATTTTTTAATCAAGCTTCTGGAAAGTTTTCACCAACTTTGTCCAATTGAAATTCTCAATCATTTTTGATCAAATGATGTGATAGTTCTGAAACCGGTGATATACTTGATAAGTTTCAAGATGGTCACCTTGCTAACCTTACTAACAATTGACTTTTCGGCGATATACTTGACAAAAAGCAATTGAAACTTGTTGTGTGGTCGTGATAATTCTATCAAGCTTCTGGAAAGTCTTCATGCGCAAGCTTCAAGATGATCACCTTGCTAACGACTAATTCCTAACAATTGACTTTACTTTACGCATTTATTTTATACCTTTATCTTTTCACTTTTATTTTTTCGCTCTTTACTTTATGTACTTTACTTTAAGCATAAAAGACTTTTGATTGGACTTGGTTACTACCCCTATGCTCGGAGTTTGACCTCCAGCCTTAGGATTAGGGCCTCTACCTCAGCTCAGAGATTTATGTGATCTTGGTGTTATTTTGTCTTGTCTGATTTATTATCTTGTATGTAGGTTATTCCGATTATACTCAATGATGAGTGGATTTCCTCCAAATACAACTGTTACTCTGTTTGTTTTTCTTGAGACATGAATTCATCTGAGGCACTGATTTATCCGAAGCTTGGTTTTTTTTGTCCGATTATTTGTTGCTTGTGTGGTAATCCAAAGGATGGGAATGTGGTATTGACTTCTTGATGTCATGTACTGATTTTCTCACCCAGTTAAATCTTTCTTTACCCTTACCTTTTACTTTTTTGTACATAGGTTAGCATCTTCATCTCCTCCCGTATTCTTTTGTTTTCAAAATCTTCCCTCTTTTTCAAAGGATTCTTGTTTTTAAACTTGAACCGCTTTCATAAAAAACTTGGACTTAGGTCCATGCATTTTCAAACTTCTTTCTTTAATAAACTTTCAATCCATTTAATAATACTTTTACCATTTTTTGTTAAGACTAAAAATTACATAACCTCATTCAAACCTTTTGAGCCCTTTGTGGCTCTTCTTAAAAAAAAACATTTTCTTAAAATCAACCAACACACCAACTTTAGCCTTTTTTCACCCGAACTACATTGGGTTTTGATTTCAACATTGCATATTGTATGTATGTAGGCCTGGAACTCATGGGAAGATCCATCAAATCAAAAATTGTATAAAAAAAATACTTATTTTCTCCCCTACCATCCATTTTGTATATATACCCCTTTCAGCACACATATACAAATTTTCAAAAAGGTTCTTACGAAGTACCCTAGATGTTTTCGGTGCCTAACACCTTCCCTTTTCAAAACTAATCTCCAGCCCAGACCTCTGATCTTTTCAAAACTGTGTTATTATTTTTTTTGAGTTGAGTCAATTCAATGGCTTACGCTCGTAGTTTTTGCCGCTACAGAAATGTGATGACTCTGTTGAGGATGTTTGACCTATTGTTGGACCATCTCTAAGTGGGTTGACCCTATTTTTGTTTATTTGTATATATGTGTTATATTTGTTGTATCTGTAACACCCCAATTCTACCCAACGTTTATTTTAAAATCAGAGTGTCAAAAATTTCACAAATATGAGGCATTACATTCATAAATCAAAACTGTCAACTTAGAAAGCATATCGTAATGGATACATTTCACATATTAATTCAAGGAATTTATATAATTATTTATCCTTCAAAAATACTTCATATTTATTCAAAAACTACGCAGCGGATTTATAATATTTCAAAACTTCAAATGGAATATAGCATCTTTCAAACAACTTAATTCAAGGAACTATTCTCAAAGTATTAACATCAACAATGCAACGGAAAACAATATAAAATCAAATATGCGTTCATTCCCCCCCGAGTGCTACGTATCAGAGCGACGATGTCATAAGCAACTAAATTATTTACTCCTCGTTACCTGCACGTTACCAATATAAAGGTAACGGCCAACAAAATAGAAAGGGTGAGATATCTACCAATATAAACATGTGTGTATGATAAATAATATATTAGGATTAAATCATACAAAATTACCACATCACAAATAACACGCCACAATAAATTTCCAATCAACAACCATACGGCCCTACTTCATCGTTAGCAACAACATATAATTTACTTCACAATTAGCAACGACATGATTTCAATGAGACACAACAATGCATATGCATGTGGTACCAGTGGAGTAAACTCCCTTCACTAATTGCCAGTTATCAGAGGCACAAGGCATAAGCCTTCTTCATAATTCCGCCAATACAAGCCTTCACAAATGCAAAATGAAATGCGATGCTAACAACATGCAAATAACAACATAAATTCACTTCACAAGGCATACGCCTATCTCACTGTTATTACCAATAATCAGAGGTAATTATCGTCACTGAAAACACCCTGCAACTTCACATAAATAACAACAATATACAACAACATATTTTTCGCCATTAACTCCCAAACAATTCAACGACACGATGCATTCAACACAATTCAACAAAATAAAATATTTGTAATCACCTCCGAAAATATATGAACCATTCCAACAATTTTTAATTAATTCTGGACAATTAATTATACCGCTTAATTGGGCTAGCCGGTACTGTTACTCAGCATATTCTACCTAATTTCACAAAAACAACACCACCATAATTATCTACTAATTAATCTTAGTTACCCTATAATTTTTTATTGATTTCCGGACAACTAATTTTACTGCTTAAATCGGCTAATTCGGCCAGACTAGACCGTTTTTCCTATATTACCTTACTACCTGTTTACACTGTTACTATTAAATTTAGCCTTCTGAATGATTTTCTTACTATTAAATCTAAATTGTTATCAATTAATAATTGTTTCTACGACTTACTTGCATCACCTGTCAAAATTTACATAGTACTGCAAAATACACAACATACTAATTTTTCTGCTATTTTCTATCACCTTAATTAACATGAGTTACTAACCTACCACTCTTAATATTTCTTTACAAAACAAAACATGTATCTAGCATCCATTATTCTACTGCTACATAAAGATTCCAACCCAATTATATTACTGATATGTATTACTGCTATTTGTTAATTACTCTCCCTACACTCCATTGCCATTATGCAATTTTACAATACGACCCCTAGTATTATTATTCATTAGGAGCATAATAAAACTACTAGTATTATTTTTTCACGAAGCTTGTGAATCATTATCCTGTAGCATACACCTAATAATTACATTATTCTAAGCTAACAGAAAAAGAATGCACGTAGTGAAAACAGGGATGCCATGTGGCACCAATCCCCAGCCCATACAAAGAGTGAGGCGTCCGCCTCTAAGGATGTAGAGTGGGAGGCGCCCGTCCCCATCAATCCAAGTCCCCCGTCTGCATTCTATAGCCACCTTCCCTCAATCTCATTCTTCAATCAATCAATATTACTCTAATTCTTTACACCACCAGTGTTTCTATCCTTCGATTACCAGCAGCAATCACAATTATAATAACCAACTATTTAATTCACATACGGTCTACACAAACAAAGGTAATTTCATATAAATTCATCCTCACATACAATTTATCATAATCCCGCTTAGAAAGTTAGAACCCCACCCCTTACCTTAAATTTGACGGTGGTTATAACTCCGATCGAATTCCTATTTTCCTGTCCCGATTGTGCACTTCCGGTATCCTCTCCTAGCCCTTGTGCCTCTACTTTCCCTTTGATTTTCCTTTTCTCCCGTAAGCCCTATTTTCTATTATTTCCTTCCTTTATATACTCCTTAATATCATACTCTATTATTAATTAAATTAATTATTCTACTCTTTTAATAATTCAGATATTATTCTATCATATATTCTACTTGGTCAATTAAATAATACTTCTCATTCTATTTATCACATTATAATAGAACTCACTAATATTCTAGTTAATTAATTTCTACTCATAATAATAATTCTCCGACTAAATCGATTATTCACTTAATCTTCTTAAACCGACTTATAAATCCGTTAATGTCCCTTATATTTATTCCGGTAATTTCTTCTTCGACTAAATTCCAACATAATTTCTTAATACTTCATTTAAATAAATAAATGGTTTTTCGGGTGTTACAGTATCTGTTGTATACATGTTTGTCTAGATTTATCTAGTTTTCAGGGGTGCTTAGTGATCTTCTTTTTGAGTCCTCAACCCGGACTCGGGCAAACTTAAGATAGGACGGGCGGTATAGTCATGTTAACTTTTAAGGAGTAATCCAGAAGAAAGACACATGAGATCTGTAACACCCCAATATTACCCAAGGTTTTATATGCAAAAATCAGAGTAAATTAAAATTTCATAAATTTAATACTGAGGCATCACACCTTCAAAACCAAATCACTTTAAACAGTTTGCTTTAAAGTATAAATCTCGGATACATAGCATCGTTGGAAATCATAAATTGATTCATAAAAATCAAAACATCTTCTTAATTAAACTTCCTTAATAAATCATGTTTTCATAAACTATGATTCTTATTTACAAAAGGAAAAACAACAAAAGAACAACAACAAGACAACATAAGTATTCCCCCCCCCCCGAGTGCTACGTATCAGAGCGACACCGACTCGACTAACAAAAGCTATAAACTCCGTCTTCATAACCTGCACATTACCAATATAAAGGTAATGGCGAAACAAGTAAAGGGTGAGATACTCCAAAACATATAATTGAAGGCATGATATAATATATATATATATATATATATATATATATATATATATATATATATAGTTTCGGAATTATAAAGGGTATAGATTAATAAGTGCAATTCCAACACATAACCAAAACTCACTCACTCTAATCGTCATTCTAATGTGTATAATCTACACTTTATCGTCATAACCTCATCGACATAAATCATCACAACAACACATAAACGTTCATCACCACGAAATCATCACAAGTCAATATGTCACTAATCAACACGGCAATCATAAACAACAACATCAAACAATGCTAAT
This sequence comes from Vicia sativa, assembly GCA_021764765.1. Taxonomy (NCBI): domain Eukaryota; kingdom Viridiplantae; phylum Streptophyta; class Magnoliopsida; order Fabales; family Fabaceae; genus Vicia; species Vicia sativa. The sequence goes on along the minus strand of CM038794.1, from coordinate 115,178,088 downwards.
AACATAAACAACATAAATAAAATCATCACAAATTGGCTAAAGCCCATCGTCGCTTTTGGCATAAAAGCCCATCGTCACAAACATCATCACATAATATTTTCATTAAGCATTTCATCAAAATCAAATCATCGCAAAACTCATCATTTATATTCATCGCATAGTTATCATGAAATTATCACCTTATATTCATTTCATGTTCATCATAAAGATCATCACCAAAAAAATATCATATATCATCGCAATTCCACATAATCCATCAATTAAAACCAACGCCAAACAACTCAATCATAAACATAATCGACTCCATGAGACACGACTATGTTATGCATGTGGTACCCGTCGCTTTGTCCATAATTAGGAACATTTGGCATAAAGCCCATCGTCGCTTGGCATAAAATCCCTCGTCGCTTGGCATAAAAGCCCTCATCGCCAATGCAATGTATGTGACTCGACAATAAAAACAACATAACAAAAACATCATCATCACTCATCAAGATTGGCATAAAGCCCACATCGCCATAATTTATCCACATCAAGATAAATATATCATCGTATCATATTTGCATTATGCAAAACATCACCAATAATTCATCATCATCAAAAGTCATGCATTCACGAATCGGAAGCATTTATTAACAACATCAATATAATCATCACATCATCATGTACAAGACATATATCATCGCATCGCATATTATCAAGTATTCATTAATAAATACATCGTCGCAAACATCATGTTTAATCACATCACATCATTATCCATTCATTCACTAAATTACAAATACGAAAAAGTAGTCAAACACCTATAATCGTCGCGAAAGCCATTCCTAATAGCCGGCATTAATCATAATCGTCAACATCGCAATCGGATTGTCCATAAGTGCCTTAAATCTACTAAAACGCAATCCGATTCAACTTAACCGTAATTTGGCCTATTTCGGGTCGTTTCGTAAAAACTCGTAATTTCGAAAAACTAACCTCACCACTACGTTCTACACGTCGAACTTAGCTAGCACGTCAATTTTCGTTGAATTCTGAGCAACTTGCTCCGTCACCGAAATTACCGAAATCGGAAATCGGAACATAATCGGGTTCTAAATTTAATCGGCTAACTTATGTACTAATTATATTTTATTAATATAAAGTATTACTAGGTGAAATTGGGAAAATTGAAACAAACTGAAGCTTAATTATGCAGGAACTCATTTTTCAGAAAACAGAAAACCAAAGAAAACACAGTTTACAGAAAACCAGAAAAACACAGTTTTTCGTTCCTTCCTTCTAGCCATCAGGAACGATCGTCCCTTGCTTGCCTTGGAGAGGAGACGTGCGCCCTAGGAGGGGGACGGCCTCCCCTCATCTTGAGGTGGGCGCCTCCCCCATTAGCCAACCTCCACCAAGTTTGTTCTTCATCCCTGCAAAATTGTTTCTGGTTTTTCTTTCTTTTCACAGTTTTTTCTATTTTCATTTTCTAATCTTACAATTTATTCCTACTAGTCATGGTAATAGAACACCTAGATCAATACTCCAAACTCCACTTTCCTAATTTATTCCAACAATCACACACACACAACTCATAAACCACAACATCAATTTTTATCACAAATCCACAATATATCTATCAAAGCCAAACTATAGGAAGTGGAAAATCAAACCCCTTACCTCTAGTGCTTGGATGATTGCAAGATTCTCCCACAAAACCCCAACCTCATGCTTGTTCTTGCTCTTCTTCTTCTTCTTCCCAAAACCCTCTTTTTCTCTCCAAGTTTCTAAGTTGGTTTTGTGAAAAATGGAAGAAAAATGAGGAAATGTGTTTATATGTATTCTTACTAGCAACAAGGATGTATACTCAATTCTCTTCAATTACTCCTCACACCCCTAACTTATTTTTATTAATTAATACCTTAATAATATCTAATAATATTATATTAACTCAATTAATTAAAATAATTCCGGGGAATTAAATATCGGTCCGAATAATATTTTACCGAACCGAACGGAATAAAAACCAGACCGAACGAAACGTCGCCAAATATATTAATAGATATATCGATTAATATAAATATTCTCATCTCCAAAACAATCGTCAAACGGTAACTCGAAAATATTAATATAACATAATATTAAATAAAACGGGGCGTTACAAGATCCCCCACTCAGTGGAGACCTCCTTGACTGTGGTATGTTGTTTACCGATCGATCGGGAAGACATGATTGCTTTCGACCTGAGAGTCACCAAAGCTGAGCAGCCGTTGAACCCTTAACCCATCCTGGCCTTTTTAGGGGTAGTGTGGGGACTATTAAGGAGTTATCCATAAGTATTTGCTATGCGATACTACAACTAGACGAGTTTCACCTTACGGTATTGCTAATCACTGAGTACATCGGGAAGTTAGTAATATTTGATGGAGGAATGAAAACTTTGGGGATTCCTTTTAGAACCTTGACCTACAGGTGACAAAGCTTAGTATACATTATGGGTAGCTTTGCTTCCTAAGGCAGCGTGTTTACCAATTCCACCATAACGGTGGTGTTGGAAATAATAATAACCAATTATTTAGTCAAAGTCAATAGTCCAAGTCAATCGTCGAGATTGAATAAAGTGAAGTCAAATATTTATTGAGTACATTTCTTTACTAAACATTGATTCTAAATTGATAAGAAAAAGGAATTTGATTTTTTCTAATATCTAATAGAAATGAATATAGAAATATATTATATATGCAATAATTTCAAATTTAAGTAAAAGAACGTTTTGATTTCGCTATTCATTTCTATTTTTTTCCCATGCAGTGTTCGTTTAGTACCCTATGACTCCATGTTCGTGACGTCGAACCTATGGACCCAATATTTGTGATATTGTGTGTGATTGTTGCATAACCATGCATTCATGCATCCATGAAACTCTTTTTCAATCATTTTTCAAGGGACCTAGAGATCTTTTTATGTAAACCTCACAAGTTTCATCAAACTCAATAGATCTTGGGTGTTGATTGGATGAAAACTCTAATCCACCAAAACGGATGGTTAATTTTGATGATAACTTGATCAATGCTTTGATCCAATTCAGATTTACTTTATGTCCTGAGTTCCTTGAAAGTCAAAATAAAACTAGCATTTGCATATCATGCATCATTTGGCATTTCACGGCGTCTCCCAGGTGTCTTATCCATTTCTCTGCTTCGTTCAGTCTCCAAGTTATTGCATTCATACAACACCCGAGCCAACTCAAAGAAGAAGATGGAAAACCTAGAGTAAGAGAATCGCGAGCTACGCGACGAGGTGACTTCCTTGAGAGCCGGTATGGCCAGTTTGACTGCTATTATGGAACAGTTGGTGGCTACTTAGAATCAACCACCACCTCCTCCTCCTCCTTCTCCTCATATCATTCCACCTCCTCATACAACCATCATTTTTGAAGTTTAAGATGTTCGTGTTTTTGTTGTGCCAGTGGTTTCTACCGTCCAACACTGTATGTCTTTTGGTTATCCTTGGGGAATGCCAAAGAATTTCACGCCTGAAGGTTAAAATCCTACTACTCAAGTGACCTCTTTGGCCATACCTTTTGTTGTTTCCGCACCTCCTGTGGTGCATGCTACTCCCTATTTTCAACAAAGAATTTAATAATCCTCTTCCTCCTCCGAGTGAAATCTTGGACTTCAATGATCGAATGGATGGATGCCAAGAACAGTTTGACAATATGAAGAAAGAGTGGAAAGCCCTAAAGGGGAAAAAGCTTTATGGTGGCAATGTTAGTGATATGTGCTTAGTTCCTAATGTGAAAGTGCCTGCTAAATTCAAAGTTCCATATTTCGAGAAGTACAAGGGCAATTCTTTTCCTCGTGATCATTTGATTATGTATTTAAGAAGGATGTCCACTCATACCAAAGACCAGCGTCTGCTCATTCATTTATTTCAAGATAGTCTGACTGGTGCAACTCTGAGGTGGTATATGAATCTAGAAAGCAGTGATATTCATACATTCAATGATTTAGGTGAAGCTTTTATGAAGCATTACAACTACAACATATACATGGAGCCATACCGTGATCAGCTAAGGGCAATGGTTTAGAAGGATAAAGAGTAATTCAAAGAGTACGCTCAGTGATGGAGTAAACTTGTTGCATAGGTTATTCCGCCATTAAGTGAACAGGAAATGACCAAGGTTTTCTTGAAGACTTTGGGTTTGTTCTATTACAGAAAGATGGTAGTCAGTGCATCTAATGATTTTGATTAAATGGTGAGCATGGGATTATGTCTAGAAGAAGTTGTTTGAGAGGGACAATTGACTAAAGAAGAAGCCTCGAGTGGAGTCAAGAATCCATCCTTTGGTTTCTCCAAAAAGAAATAAGATGTTAATGGTGTTGTTCAAGAAAGGAGGCCCAGACTTCCCAAAGGACGTCCTCAGTCCACAACAAGTTGTTGTTGTCACACAGGTGGTTGGTCCAACTACCATTCCTTATCATAAAGCGCCTCAACAAGGGCAAGGCCCAAAAAGAGAACCGTTTGATCCAATTCCGATGACTTATGAAGAGTTATACCCATCATTGATTCAAAGATAATTGGTACAACCAAGAGATCTTCCAATTGTTCCAAATCCTTTTCCTTTGTATTACAAAGCTGATCAGACTTGTTCTTACCACCAAGGAGCTCCAGGACATAGTATTGAGAATTTCTATCCATTAAAGTTAGAAGTGCAAAAGATGGTCAGATCTAGTCTCTTGTCTTTCAAGGACATGGGTCCTAATGTGCAAGAGGATTGTTGCCCAAACATAGGAAGATTGTGAATATGATTGATGGAGAAAACAGGGTTTATGATGTGAATTTGATTATTGGAGATCTCGTATAGATGCATGTTTCTCTTTGCAAAGTTGGATATTGCACTCATTATCATGCTGCTTGTAATGTGTGCAGCGAGAATTTTCGTGGTTGTGATAAAATAAAGAGTGATCTTCAAGATATGATGGACAGGAACCTTATTCAAGTGATCAGGTTGAAAGATAAGCCTGAGAATGAAGTAAATGTTGTTTATGGTCCTCCTAGAGAATTCCAAATTCGTGATGTGAATGAAAGTAATGCCGACATGATGAATTTTCATGTCGCGTTCAATTTCATTGAAGGCAAATAGGTGAACCAATATAGTGATTGCTCAGTATATAGTACAGATCATCATGGTTGTGATATTGTGAAAAGGGATATTCATTGTCTGCAAGACGAGGGCATTATCCAGATTGTAGTAAGTAGATCTAGTTTCAACAATGGCGTTAATATGATTGAAGGTTTGTATGAAGAATCTGATGATGAATATGTTTCTGTTGATGAATATTTCTCCGATGATGAGTCTGAGTTGGGCGAAGAAGCAAATGTAAATGTCATTGTACCACACTTTGATATTCCCACGCCCGTGGAGGTAACCTACTATGGCAAACTGCCCGGTGCTCCTTTGGTTATTAGCTTGCCTGGTCCTGTCCCGTATAGTTCCAACAAATATGTGCCATGCAAGAACAATGCCACCATTTTGGAAGGAAATGTTGAGGTTCCGATTCAGCCGTTATCTCATGTGGAAAATATTGTTGAATCCAGTCGAGTGACCTAGAGTGGTCGTGTATTTTCTCCCGTTTTGCAAAAAACGACTGATGATGGTAAAAAGATTGTGGAAACTAGTACTTAACCCAAGAAAGCTGAAGGGCAGACTATTGGGTTAGCTCCAAAGAAAGAAATGGAGGATCTTTTGAAGATTATCAAGATGAGTGACTATAGAGTTGTTGAGCAACTGCTGCAGACACCTTCGAAGATCTCAATCCTGGCTTTACTAATGAATTCTTCAGCTCACAGAGAGTCCTTTATGAGGGTCTTGGATTAGGAGTTTGTTGACTATGATGTTAATATGGAAACTTTCAATAGTGTAGTTGGAAAGGATCACAATATGGCTTTGCACATTTCTATGAATTGCAAGAATGATGCATTGTCCAACGTGCTCATTGACAAAGGTTCTACATTGAATGTTATTCACAAGAGTACTCTTTCAAAGCTCAAATATCAAGTTCCGCCGATGCGTCCCAGTGGTAATGTTGTGAAATCATTTGATGGTTCTCGTAAATCTGTTATTGTGGAAGTAGATTTACCCATTCATATTGGCCCACATTTGTTTCAAATCACTTTCTAAGTGATAGATATATTTCCTGCTAATAGTTGCTTGTTGGGAAGGAGAGCAAGCTATGATAGTTTCTCATTTATCCTCCTTCTCTATAGCAAAAGTTGATGAATTCGTTATTGGAACACAGTTCCAAGCTTTATCTATTGACATTGTAAGAAGGAGTGAAGATTTTATTGCTTCGTTGAAGGATGCCCGAAATATAATCCAGAAAGGTTCTAGATATGCTTGGGGGCAAGTTATTAAGCCAAAAGTGAACAAGGATGGTGTCGGCTTAGGGTTTTCTATGAAGAATTGGAAGGGGATGCTTAAGCCTAAGTCTGTTGTTGTCAAGTATCAGGATGTTTTCCGAAGTGCTGGCTATCGCGATCCGACTATTTCAGGAGTCAATGCCATTGTTGAAGATGAACCAGAGCAAGAAATTCTCAACTTTGTGATGCATGGAGCCAGAGTTTGTAATTAGACTGTTACTGATATTCTTACTTGCATTCACATTTTGAAGTAATAAACTATTGTTTGTTTAAATTTTCAAATAACAATCCTTTCACTCTGCCCAAGGTGAAAGTGATGTTGTATGGGCAAAATCTGTTGTTTTGAAACTTAAGATCATTAATAAAAGTTTGTTTTTCATTCCAAATTGTGTCTTTTATTTTCTGCTTTTTCTTGAAAAATGGTAATCAGAAATAACCTTTCACAAAAAAATAATGAATGAAATGAATCTGCATAATCATGTGTCACATTTGTCAGTTTCTAAAAATCAATCATAATCATATGTGCAGATTAATTGATAAAATCATTGAAAACAATGACCATGCACCCTCTTCCAACTTTGAACATCCTATGTATGTGGCCGAAGAAGAGGAATTTGATGAGATCCCTGAACAGGTTTCATAGTTGCTTGAGCGCGAGGAAAACACTATTCATCCATACAAAGAGCCGTTGGAGACAATTAACTTGGGTTTCGACTAAGATGTGAAAGAGGTTAAGATCAGAGCATTGTTGCATCCAGAGGTAAAGAGTTGGTTGATTGACATGTTGAAGGAATATGTGGATATCTTAGCTTGGTCGTGTCAAGATATACCGGGGTTAGATACTTATATTGTGGAACATCACTTGTCGTTAAAACCCGAGTGTCCACCAGTTAAGCAGAAATTGAGAAGAACTCATCCCGATATAGCAATGAAGATTAAAGAGGACGTTTTAAAGCAGATTAATGCAAGTTTCCTTGTGACATCAGTCTGCTCTCAGTGGATTGCCAATATTGTGTCAGTACCAAAGAAAGATGGAAAAGTATGCATGTGTGTTGATTACCGAGATCTGAACAAAGCTAGTCTGAAAGAAAATTTTCCTTTGCCACACATTGATATGTTGGTGGAAAGCACATCAAAATGCAAAGTGTTCTCGTTCATGGATGGATTTTTTGGGTACAATCAAATTAAGATTTTTCCTGAGGATATGAAAAAAAAACATTTATCACACCCTAGGGAATATTCTGTTATAGAGTGATGCCTTTCGGGTTGAAGACAGTTGGTGCAATGTACTAGAGGGCCATGACGACCCTACTCCATGATTAGATGCATAAAGAAATTGAAGTGTATGTTGATGATATGATCGCCAAGTCTCAAATTGAGGAAGATCACTTGGAAGACTTGTAGAAATTGTTTCAGCGTTTGAAGAAGTATCGTCACCGCTTGAATCCTAATAAATGTACATTTGGTGTCCAATCTGGGAAGTTGTTGGGTTTCATTGTCAACCAGAAAGGAATTGAAGTCGATCCCGATAAAGTTAGGGAGATTCAAGAGATGCTTGCACCAAGAACTGAAAGGCAAGTCAGAGGCTTCCTTGGACGTTTGAATTACATCTCAAAGTTCATTTCCCATATGACTGCAACATGTGAACCACACTTATAATTGTTTAAGAAAGATCAAGGTTCCGTGAGGACAGATGATTGCCAAAGGGAATTTGAAAGTATCAAAGAGTATTTACAGGAGCCTCCTATCTTGCTCCCTCCTATTGAAGGAAGACCAATGGTTCTATATCTGACTATGTTGGATAACTCCATGGGTTGTATTTTGGGATAGCAAGATGAAACTGGAAGAAAAGAATATGCCATTTATTACCTAAGCAAGAAGTTCACCGACTGTGAGTCACGGTATTCCATGTTGGAAAAGACTTGTTGTGCTTTAGCCTGGGCTGCGAAGCGTCTGCGGCAATATATGTTTAACCGTACTACTTGGTAGATCTCTCGAATGGATCCAATCAAGTACAGCTTTGAAAACCTTCTCTTACAGGAAGAATCACCCGTTGGCAGATGTTGTTATTTGAATATGATATTGAATATCGCTCCCAGAAAGCTATCAAGAGTAGTGTGCTAGCTGAATACCTAGCTCATCAACCGGTTGAAGACGATCGATCTGTTGGATTTGATTTCCCTGATGAAGATGTGATGTATTTGAAAATGAAAGATTGTGATGAACCTTTACCCGAAGAATGTCAAGATTCTGAGTCCCGATGGGGTATGGTGTTTTGTGGAGCTGTGAATGCTTATGGAACAGGAATTGGTGTTGTAATCATTACTCCTCAAGGATCTCACATTCCTTTCACAGCAAGGTTGTTGTTTGATTGTACAAATAATATGGGAGAATATGAAGCTTGTATCATGGATATTGAAGAATCCATTGATCTCAGGATCAAAATTCTTGATGTTTATGGTGATTCAGCTTTGGTAATAAATCAGATTAAAGGAGACTAGGAGACTCGTCACCCCGGCTTAATCCCTTACAAAGATTATGCAAGGAGACTGTTGACTTTCTTCAATACGGTGGAGCTTCACCATATTCCTCAGGATGAAAATCAGATGGCAAATGCTTTAGCAACATTAGCTTCCATGTACAAAATCAACCAATGGAATGATATACCACAGATCACCATTGAGCGCTTGGAAAGTCCGACTTATATATTTTTGTGGATGTGGCAAAGGATTATAAACCCTGGTACTATGATATCAAGCACTTCTTAATGACCCAAAAGTATACAATTGATGTGACAAGCAAACATAAAAAAAGGTTGAGACGGTTGGCTGGTAGCTTCCTCCTCAATGGAGGTGTTTTAAACAAGAGAAATCATGACAGGGTTTTGCTTAGATGTATAGATAGACACGAAGCAGATATGTTGATGCATGAGATTCATGAGGGTTCTTCTAGTACACATACTAATGGACACTCTATGGCTAAGAAAATGCTAAGGGCGGGTTACCATTGGTTGACAATGGAATCTGATTGTTACAAATTTGCGAAGAAGTGTCATAAGTGTCAGATTTATGCTGATAAGATTCATGTGCCTCCTACACTTCTCAATTTTATTTCTTCCCCATGGACTTTCTCTATGTGGGGTATTGACATGATCAGGATGATTGAACCCAAAGCTTCTAATGGACATTGTTTCATCTTGGTAGCAATTAATTACTTCACCAAATGGGTTGAAGCAACTTCTTATGCCAACGTTACCAAAAAAGTAGTGGTTCAGTTTATCAAGAATAATCTCATTTGTCGGTATGGTGTGCCAAGTAGGATCATCATTGACAATGGTTTGAACCTAAATAATAAGATGATGGTGGAGCTTTGTGACGAATTCGAGATTGTCCATTACAACTCTTCTCCTTACAGACCCAAGATGAATGGCACAGTGGAAGCCGATAATAAGAATATTAATAAGATTATCCAGAATATGGTTTTTACCTACAAGGATTGGCATGAGATGTTGCCTTTTGCTTTGCACGGGTATCAGACCTCGGTTCAAACTTCAACAGGACTACCCCTTTTCTCTTGTTTATGTTATGGAAGAAGTGCTCCCTATTGAAGTTGAGATTCCATCTTTGCATGTAATTATGGAAGCTAAATTAACAGATGTTGAATGGGTTCATAATCAATTTTGATCAGTTGAATATGATTGAGGAAAAGGGAATGACCGCTTTGTGTCATGTTTAGTTATACCAGAAAAGAATGAAGAAATATTTTGATAAGAAGGTCAAACCTCGTATATTCAGAGAATGCAACCTCGTGCTCAGAAAGATCATGTCTTTAAGCTCTGATTCAAGGGGTAAGTGGACTCCCAATTTTGAAGGCCCATATGTTGTCAAGAAAGCGTTCTCTGGTGGTGCATTAATTCTTGAAACTATGGATGGCAAGGAATTCCCACTTTCTTTGAATGTTGATGTAGTCAAGAAATACTTTTCCTGAATAAATAAAAGAACAGCCCGCTAAGTTGAAAACCGAAAGCTCAAAAAGAGCGTTCAGAGACCGAAACCAAAAGGACTAGGCAAAAGTTAAAGACATAAACAGAACAAATTTCCCATTAGACTGAAAACCCAAAAGGGTAGTCTGGGAAAAAGTTAGATACTTTTATGGCAAGTTACTACATCAGAGAAGACTTGATTGTAGAAGCAACAATCTGCATGGATCATCGTCACACTTCAACTTAAGCCAATAATTCAGGGGTTCAAAGTTGTTAGGGAGGAAGACATGTTATCATGCTATGTAATCATCCATGGATTCAGTCGAGTGAGTGAAGATTTTATTGCTTCTTTGAAGGATGCCCTGAATGTAGTCCATAAAGGTTCTAGTAATGCTTGGGGACAAGTTATTGAGCCAAAAGTGAACAAGGATGGTGTCGACTTGGGGTTTTCCATGAAGAATTGGAACGGGGTGCTCAAGCCTAAGTCTGTTGTTGTCAAGTATTAGGATGTTTTTCGAAGTGTTGGATATATCGATCCGACTGTTTCAGGAATCAATGCCATTGTTGAAGATGAACCAGAGCAGGAAATGCCCAACTTTGTGATGCATGGAGCCAGAGTTTGTAATTGGATTGCTATTGATATTCCTACTTGCATTCACATTTCGAAGTAATTAACTTTTGTTTGTTTAAATTTTACAATAACAATCCTTTCACTCAGCCCAAGGTGAAAGTGATGATGTATGGGCAAAATCTGTTGTTTTGAAACTTAAGATCATTAATAAAAGTTTGTTTTTCATTCCAAATTGTGTCTTTTATTTTCTATTTTTCTTGAAAAATGGTAATCAGAAATAACCTTTCACAAAAACATAATGAATGAAATGAATTTGCATAATCACTTGTCACATGTGTGAGTTTCTAAAAATCAATCCAATCATATGTGCAGATTAATTGATAAAATCATTGAAAACAATGACCCTGCACCCTCTTCCAACTTTGAACATCCTGTGTATGTGGCTGAAGAAGAGGAATTTGACGAGATCCCTGAAGAGATTTCACGGTTGCTTGAGCGCGAGGAAAACACCATTCATCCATACAAAGAGTCGTTGGAGACTATTAACTTGGGTTCCGAAGATGATGTGAAAGAGGTGAAGATCAGAGTATTGTTGCATCCTGAGGCAAAAAGTTGTTTGATTGACATGTTGAAGGAATATGTGGATATCTATGCTTGGTCGTATCAAGATATATCGGGGTTAGATACTGATATTGTGGAACATCACTTGCCGTTGAAGCCCGAGTGTCAACCGATTAAGCAAAAGTTAAGAAGAACTCATCCCGATATGGAAATAAAGATTAAAGAGGAAGTTTTAAAGTAGATTGACGCAGGTTTCCTTGTGACATTAGTCTGTCCTCAGTGGATTTCCAATATTGTGTCATTATCAAAGAAAGATGGAAAAGTCCGCATGTGTGTTGATTACCGAGATCTCAACAAAGCTAGTCTGAAAGACAATTTTCCTTTGCCACACATTGCTATGTTGGTGGACACCACAGCAAAATGCAAAGTGTTCTCATTCATGGATAGATTTTATGGATACAATCAAATTAAGATGGCTCCTGAGGACATGGAAAAAAACAACATTTATCACACCCTGGGGAATATTCTGTTATAGAGTGATGCCCTTCGGGTTGAAGAACGCTGGTGCAACGTACCAGAGGGCCATGAAGACCCTATTCCATGATTTGATGCATAAATAAATTGAAGTGTATGTTGATGATATGATCGCCAAGTCTCAAATTGAGGAATATCACTTGGAAGACTTGTTGAAATTGTTTCAGCGTTTGAGGGTATCATCTCTGTTTGTATCCTAATAAATGTACGTTTGGTGTCCAATCTGGGAAGCTGTTGGGTTTCATTGCATCCAAAAAGAAATTTTAGTCGATCCTGATAAAGTTAGGCTGATTCAAGAGATGCCTACACTAAGAACTGAAAATCAAGTCAGAGGCTTCCTTGGACGTTTGAATTACATCTCCGGGTTCATTTCCCATATGACTGCAACAAGTGAACCAATCTTATAGTTGTTGAAGAAAGATCAAGGTTGTGTATGGACGGATGATTCCCAAAGGGCATTTGAAAGTATCAAAGAGTCTTTACTCGAGCCTTCTATCTTGCTCCCTCGTGTTGAAGGAAGACCACTGGTTCAATATCAGACTGTGTTGGATAACTCCATGGGTTGTATTTTGGGACAGCAAGATGAAACCAAAAGAAAATAATATGTCATTTATTACCTAAGCAAGAAGTTCACCGACTGTGAGTCACGATATTCCATGTTGGAAAATACTTATTATTCTTTAGCATGGGCTGCGAAGCATCTGCGGCAATATATGTTGAATCATACTACTTGGTTGATCTCTCAAATGGATCCAATCAAGTACATCTTTGAAAATCCCGCTCTTACAGGAAGAATCGCCCGTTGGTAGATGTTGTTATCTGAATATGATATTGAATATCGCTCCCAAAAAGCTATCAAAAGCAGTGTGCTAGTTGAATACCTGGCTCATAAGCCAGTTAAAGACGGTCAATCTGTTGGATTTGATTTCCCTGATGAAGATGTGATGTATTTGAAAATGAAAGATTGTGATGAACCCTTACCCGAATAAGGTCTAGATCCTAAGTCCCGATGGTGTATGGTGTTTGATGGAGCTGTGAATACTTATGGAACAGGAATTGGTTTTGTAACCATTACTCCTCAAGGATCTCACATTCCTTTCACAGCATGGTTGATGTTTGATTGTATGAATAATATGGCAGAATATGAAGCTTGTATCATGGGTCTTGAAGAAGCCATGGATCTCAGGATCAAAATTCTTGATGTGTATAGTGATTCAGTTTTGGTAATAAATCATTTTAAAGGAGACTAGGAGACTCGTCACCCCAACTTAATGCCTTACAAATATTATGCAAGGAAATTGTTGACTTTCTTCAATAAGGTAGAGCTTCGCCACATTCCTCAGGATGAAAATCAGATGGCAGATGCTTTAGCAACATTGGCTTCCATGTACAAAGTAAACCAATAGAATGTTGTACCTGGGATCACATTTGAGCGCTTAGAAAGGCCGACTTATATATTTTTGTAAATGTGGAAAAGGATGATAAACCCTGGTATTATGATATCAAGCACTTCCTGATGACCCAAGAGTATCCGGTTGATGTGACAAGAAAAGATAAAAAGATGTTGAGATGGTTGGTTGGTAGTTTCTTCCTCAATGAAGGTGTTTTATACAAGAGAAATCATGACATGGTTTTGCTTAGATGCGTGGATAGACACGAAGAAGATATGTTAATGCATGAGATTCATGAGGGTTCTTTTGGTACCCATGCCAATGGATACTCTAAGGCTAATAAAATTCTAAGGGCGGGTTACTATTGGTTGACGATGGAATCTGATTGTTACAAATTTGTGAAGAAGTGTCATAAGTGTCAGATTTATGCTAATAAGATTCATGGCCTCCTACACTTCTCAATGTTACTTCTTCCCCCATGGCCTTTCTCTATGTGGGGTATTGACATGATCGGGATGATTGAACCCAAGGCTTCTAATGGACATCGTTTCGTCTTGGTAGAAATTAATTACTTCACCAAATATGTTGAAGCGGCTTCTTATGCCAACGTTACCAAACAAGTAGTGGTTTGGGTTATCAAGAATAATCTCATTTGTCGGTATGGTGTGCCAAGTAGGATCATCATTAACAATGGTTTGAACCTAAATAATAAGATGATGACGGAGCTTTGAGACAAATTTAAGATTGTCCATCATAACTCTTCTCCTTATAGACCCAAGATGAATGGCGCAGTGGAAGCTGCCAATAAGAATATTAAGAAGATTATCCAGAAGATGGTTGTTACCTACAAGGATTGGCATGAGATGCTACCTTTTGATTTGCATAGGTATCGGACCTCGGTTCGAACTTCAATAGGAGCTACCCCATTCTCTCTTGTTTATGGTATGGAACCAGTGCTCCCTATTGAAGTTGAGATTCCATCTTTGCGTGTAATTATGGAAGCTGAATTGCCAGATGCTGAATGGGTTCAGAACTGGTTTGATCAGTTGAATCTGATTAAGGAAAAGAGAATGATCATTTGTGTCATGGTCATTTATACCAGAAAAGAATGAAGAAAGCTTTTGATAATAAGTTCAAACCTCGTATATTCAGAGAAGGGGACCTCGTGCTCAGAAAGATCATGTCTTTAAGCTCTGATTCAAGGGGCAAGTGGACCCCCAATTTCGAATGCCCATATGTTGTCAAGAAAGTGTTCTTTGGTGGTGCATTAATTCTTGAAACTACGGATGGCGAGGAGTTCCCACGTCCTTTGAATGTTGATGTAGTCAAGAAATAATTCACCTAAATAAATATAAGAACAGATCACTAAGTTGAAAACCCTAAAGGGAGGCTTAGGCAAAAAAGAGCGTCTCGACTCTCGGCAGACTGAAAACCCGAAAGGGCTGCTTAGGCAAAAAAAGAGTGTCTCGACTCTCGGCAGACTGAAAACCCGAAAGGGCGGTGTGGGCAAAAGTTAGAGACATAAACAGAACAAATTTCCTAGTAGACTGAAAAACCGAAAGGGCAATCTAGGAAAAAGTTAGGGACTTTTAATGCAAGTAACTACACTAGACAAGACTTGATCGTAAAATTTGCATGGATCATCGTCACACTTCAACTAAAGCAAATAGTTCAGGGGTTCAAAGTTGTTAGGGAGGATAGTGGTCATTGTTTTTCAATGTACCTTTTCCATTTATTTACCATTTTTCAAAACTCTGTAATCATCCATGTAGTCATGCTATTGGCAGGCTACCATTCTATCAATAAAATTTGAGCCTTTATCCAATTTCTTTGCAATCTTATTTTATTCAGCTTATGAAATTTTCTTTTATTATTGAAAATATGTTTCAAAGCAAATAGATTCAGTAGAACATACTTGTGAAAATTTTTTTGTAATTAAATGTGTTTACTTTAGATGTGAATCAAAGGAATAGAATGGCATGGTCCTAATAGCAAAGGGATCGTTGATGTTCGAAATAGGCCCTAATTGCTCCCAAAGGGGTCCCTGAGATGAATTCTCTCGAACATGAGATGCTAATGTCAAGTTGCACATCCTCATGAAGTTTCTTGAATTTTCCCAGAGAAATTTGTACAATCACTGCTCTGTTTGTTGAAGCAAGTTGGTGTTCCCTCCGCATCGCATGTGGCATTTATGTCCCCGGTGAGGTCTGGAGAAGTTTGTTTCCCCATTTTCCATTTTTGGGTTTTAGTTGCCATAAGATAGAGATTCGACTGTTTTCGAGCCATGATTCTTTCCTAAAAGAAGTTGAACTTTGAGATAGGATGTCGTCCTTCAAGTTGATGGTTTGTTCTGAGCTTCGGCCGAGTGTTGTCCTTTCTAAGTTGGCCCTGCATGAGTATCCCTAATACAGTGTGTCTATTTTGTCAATATACATGCATATATACGCTCATACATACATTCACTCATGCACAGTAGAATTACAATTTTTTTGCTTATTTGCATTCATTAATGCTTTGTGCTTCCTACCTAATAGAGTGTTAACCTTAAGCTGAAAGTGTTTATTCTTTCATCTGCCCCCACTGAGTTATCCCTTGTGGAGGAACAGAGTCTTAACCTTCTTACCCGGCTCTTCGGTTATTCAAATCTCTTTCCCCAGTATGGTCGTGGTTTGAATTCTGATCTCCGAGCAGCATTACTATCATTATCTCTTTAGACTGAAGTTCTAGATGGAGGGTGCATTTATTTCACACAGGAAGACTTTATCTCTTCAACAAAAGTGAACTTGATTTTCCCCAATAAGTCTGTTTTCATCCTCCAATAGTATTATTACAATCTTCACTTTCCTAATAGTAGGCGGTGGTCTCTTTATTTAAGCCACTCATTTTCCCCAGCAAGTCTGTTAATTCCAATTTGATAATCCAACGAGGAATCTCTCATTGTGGATTGACCGTATCTCTCCAGTAGGTTGAAGATATGTTGTTGAGCGCTCCAATGGGTGATTTACAAGCTCATCGATGAATGTTCCCTTTGGGTGAATTACAAGCTCATTGTTGAACATTTCTTCACGGTATTCCTTTGGGTGAATTACAAGCTCATTGCTAATTAGCTGTTTATTTCTGATGGGTGATTTACAAGATCATTGATGAATGTTCCCTTTGGGTGAATTACAAGCTCATTGCTAAACATTTCTTCAAGATATTCCTTTGGGTGAATTCCAAGCTCATTATTGATTATCCATTTATTTCTGATGGGTGATTTACAAGCTCATTGATGAATGTTCCCTTTGGGTGAATTACAAGCTCATTGCTAAACATTTATTCACGGTACTCCTTTGGGTGAATTACAAGCTCATTGCTTATTAGCCATTTATTTCTGGTGGGTGATTTACAAGCTCATTGATTGGTCTTACTTTTCCGATGAATGGTAGCCTCGTCATTATGGAAGGTAGTTTGTCGAAGATTTGTTTTACCGATAAATGGTAGCCTCGTCATTATGGGAGGTAGTTTTTCAAAGATTTGATTTACCGATAAATTGTAACCCGTTCTCAGCAAATCGCCAGAAATCTTGGGAAACTTAGTTCATTATCGATGTTGTTTTCTTACCGCTTTGTGGTCGGAAACTTTTTTGGTGTTTGTTCTGGATTGATAGTTTACCATCTCTAGAAAGTCGGAAAAATTCTTTTGTTTTTGCTAACTCCTCTATTAGGAGATAGTTTGTCGTCGATGGATCGTTGCTATCATTTCCTTGTTCCTCTTCCTCGCGTATTGGGTCGATGTTGTTATATCTCTTATTTGGGATTTACCTCAGTAAAGTTGAGTTCCCTATTACCCAGTAATTATTTTCTCACATGAATTATCTTTCTTAGTGTCTCTTCATTATTTTTTGCTTCCCCAGTGGTATCCTGTTGCCCCTGCGAAGTTTATCCTGTTGCATTGCATAGTCATGAAGCATTGCATAACATCTTAGGGCCAAAAATAGGGTTGGTGTTATATTTAAGTATCGTCTATCCCGTCGAGGAGAAGGTTTCCTTCTTATCTCCGGATAGAAGATACTTAAATAAGGGAAGCTGTTGTACCTCAATTTTTTCCCCTAAGATTCTCCCATGTCTCATGTCATTGCATTGCACAAAGATCACAAACTAGGTTTCTCTCTCTATCTTATCTTTGGGGTTTCCCTTGGGAGATCATCAACTAACTTGGTTGTTTATGTTTTGTGTATGATAATTGACACTTGACTAATCATGATTTGTGTATTATTTTCTCTTTAGATATTGTGATGTAGGTGAAGGATGCAAATGTTTCTTATTCAAGAGATATAAAGGTTCATGTGTTTATTTTCATGCCTTCTCTCCTTAACTCTCAATGTTTTGAAGTGTTTGTCCTAATTGAAGATTACTCTTGTCATATACTATTGTTTCTCACCATAAGTGTGTTATCCATATGTGAAGAAGATCATCAAAGTGAAGAATTTTCCATGCCATGGCCATCTATCTTGGAATTAGGGTTTTGAGCTTCTAAGAGCCATATCTTGATGTTTGTGTGAATTTTGTGGATGATTCCAAAGCCATTGAACTCTTAAAAGGACTTCTAACATGTATACTCTTTGGTCCAAGGATGTTATTTGATGAAAATATTGTTTTAAAGATCATTGATTGCAAGCTCTCTAAATTGATAGTTCATCTCTCTTGTATGACTTCAAAGGATCATAACTTGGTAATTCCTCGTCTCCTTGAGATCATTCTTTTTTCACAATGAACCTAATAATTTCTAATACAACTTAGCTCAATTGGTAAGAATAAAAAATGCTTGGAAATTTTCCTAAGAGGTCAAAATATTATAAGTCATTGATGGGTTTCTCAATTCTTGATCAATCAACTTCAAGAGATCATATCTTGATCATTATTTATCACCTTGAGGTCATTATTTTTGCACAACAATATTGAAGATGTGAACTTTATCTCCATTTATGTTTCAAAGATTGAAATTGTTTGGAAGTTGCTTGAAGATGTCAAAAGATTATAGGTCATTTCATGATTTTTCATCAACTTCACAAGGCCATAACTCTCTTAGGTTTTGGATTTTTTGGTTGGTTCTTTTTGAAAAATTATCTTTGAAAGGTCTACTTCATGTCATATTTGAAAGTCAAGAGCAAATTTTGAATGTAAGGCCATGTTTGGATGGAAAAGCTTATAAGTCATTTTTGTGAAAGACTTAGAATATTTTCTAAGTGTAGAAAATCAGATGATTTCTCACGATTTCAAGAGGATAAACTTATAGCTCAAGATTCCAAATGATACCTTTCCAAGCACATTGCAAAGTTTGTAATCTCGGCTTTCCAAAGAGTCCAAGATTGTATCTTAAAGGTCCTTGAGTGATGAGAACCATGGCTGCAAAGTGGGTACCTTGAAACTGAAGTTTTCCTCAAAGTCAGAATTTGTTTTCAATAATGTGGCTTCTAATGATCAAATTGATGCACTTTTTGACTTAAACATGATTAACAAAGTTCCCAATCGTGTTTAGAATATTAAAATGCACGATTTGGCTGAGTTTTGATCATGTGCAAGTCACACATTTTTCACTACACGGGCTGACTTGGTTTTCACGATTTCACCACAATTCCTTCTCATTTTGATTACCATTCACTCTCCTATATATAGAGGATCATTCCTCACTCATTTCCTCAAGCTTTGAGAGCCAGAGAATCGTTTTCAAACTCACACCAAACTCCACATTTCTGCAAATTTGTCTTCACTCTTAAAGCCCTTCCAGTTTGAAATTGACCATTCTTTCTTCTTCCTTGAACTTCAGTGAAGCTAACAGAACAAGAATCATGCCTTGAAACTCCCTTAATCGTGCTATCCAAGTCAAGTTTCAGAGCTCTGAAAGTGAAATTCGTTCAGGTAGGATTCGTGACCAAATCGTTTCAAATCAAGCACTATTTTATTCTCCTCATCCCCCTGATCCTTGTGATCTTCACCATTTGTATTTTCATTGAGAATTGATTGTGAATTTCTGAAAATAAGTACTCGTTATTTTTCTACATTTTCTGAAACCATTCTTTGTACGAGTGAAATAATTTTTTTGCGAGGGCACCATTAGAATCGTCTTGAAGAGACGAATCCAATGGTACTGGTCCGAAGAATTTATTTCACAGTTTGTGGAACGAGCATTTAAGGATGGCTGGAGGTTGAAGACGACCTACGTGTCTGTCTTCAACCAATGATAGCACGCCATGTAATTTTTTTGAAATAGATCTAGTGATGATGCTTACCGTGCACGCGTTATAGGAGCCCTTGGATCTGATTACTTTAGTGAGTCATACTCGATCTAACGCGTGATATCTTTTCTTGTTTTGTTTTTTTAATTTGTAATCAGGTGTGAAAACAAAGGAGGTCCATATCAAGCACAACGAGTCTGATCTATTGGATTAGTTTACTAACGCGTTTTGACTGTGATATAATTGTCCATATTTTTTTACTTTTATTTTATTTTCTGGTTTTATTTTTAATGTTTTAAACTTCAAAAAATCATAGAAAATTCAATTTTGACTTAAAAATTATGAAAAAATTCACAAAAATATTTTCAAATATTCTTTTTCTGATTTTTATTTTTTTCATAATTTTATTTTTAAATTTGATATTTTTTATGATTTTTCTCTTTTATTGGGTGTTTTTAAATGTTTTAAAATACTTTTTGACATTTAAAATTCTGAAAAAATTATGGAAGGACCCAATGATCATTTGACAAATATTGGTGACCTCATTTTATTTTTAATTCTGATTTTTCTATTTTTGGCAATTTTTGGTTTGTTTCACCATTTATTTTATTTTTAAAAAAATAGTTTCTGACTTTTAAAATTTCTGGAAATTTTTGTCAACACTTGTTTACCTTTGTTTGACTTTAGATAATTTTCTTCAAATTTTATTTTGATGTATGAATACTATTTATGCATTTCGTCAATAAAATCCAATTAAATAATCTAATTTCAAGTTATATTTTATTTGGTATTTTATTTCTTTTTTTACTTTGCTAATTTTTGGGCTTATTTGAAGTTATAGACTTTCTCAACATCAATGGAACTTGGGTGTTGATAGGCCTCTTGGCCAAATCTACCAAGATAGTTGGTTGATTTTGACGAAGTTAGACCAGATAAATTCATCTGATGCATTGTTGACTTTGAGACTTGCTCCTTCTTCCCCATTCTTTTTTTTGTCCCGAATCGAAAAGTGATCAATTGGTGGCATGAGCTTTAATGTTCAAAAAAGCCCCAAAAGATGACTTGAGCTTTGATTTTGGTTCAACACTCGTGCTACTTGTCGTGTGGTCGCTATGATTTTTTATTCAAACTTTTGGCAAGTTTTCACCAACTTTGTCCAATTGAAATTCTCAATCATCTTTGTTCAAGTGATCTGATAGTTCCAAGACCAGTGATATACTTGACAAGTTTCAAGATGGTCACCTTGCTAACCTTACTAACAATTAACTTTTCTGTGATATACTTGACAAAAAGCAATTGAAACTTGTCATGCGGTCGCTATGATTCTATCAAGCTTCTGGCAAGTCTTCATGCGCAAGCTTCAAGATGATCACCTTGCTAACGACTAATTACTAACAATTAACTTTACTTTATGCTTTTATTTTATGCCTTTATCTTTCCATTTTTATTTTTTTCGCTCTTTACTTTATGTACTTTACTTTAAGCATTTACATTTCATGTCATTTTTTTTTCTTTTGCTCACTTGAGAATTTTATTTTTTTTTCATTTTGGATTTGCTCACTTGAGCTTTGTTTTTCCTTTTATAAAATACCTAATAATTCAACTTAAACATAAAAGACTTTTGATTGGACTTGGTTATTATCCCTATGCTCGGAGTTTGACCTTTGGACTTAGGATTAGGGCCTCTACCTCAGTTCGTAGATTTCTGTGATCTTGGTGTTATTCTGTTTTGTCTGATTTATTATCTTGTATGCAGGTAATTCCGATTATACTCAATGATGAGTGGATTTCCTCCAAATACATTTGTTGCTCTGTCCGTTTTTCTTGAGACATGAATTTATCTAAGGCACTGATTTATCCGAAGCTTAATTTTTTTGTCCGACTATTTGTTGCTTGTGTGGTAATCCAAAGGATGAGAATGTGGTATTGGCTTCTTGATGTCAAGTTCTACCCGGTTAGATCTTTCTTTACCCATACCTTTTACTTTTTTGTACATAGGTTAGCATCTTCCTCTCCTCCATATTCTTTAATTTTCAAAATTTTCCCTCTTTTTCAAGGGATTCTTGTTTTCAAACTCGAATCGCTCTCATAAAAAACTTGGACTTAGATCCATGCATTTTCAAACTTCTTTCCTTAATAAACTTTCAATCCATTTAATAATACTTTGACTATTTTTTGTTAAGATTAAAAATAATATAACCTCATTCAAATTTTTTGAGCCCTTTGTGGCTCTTTTTAAAAAAAAAAACATTTTTTTTAAAATCAACTAACACACCAACTTTAGCCTTTTTTACCCGAACTACATTGGGTTTTGATTTCAACATTGCGCATTGTTGGTATGTAGGCCTGCAACTTATTGGAAGATCCATCAAATCAAAATTGCCCCCACCCACCATCCATTTTGTACATAAACCTCTTTTAGCACACATATACAAATTTTCAAAAAGGTTTCTACGAAGTACCGTAGATGCTTTGGGTGCCTAACATCTTCCTTTGCATAACAAACCCTCGGTCCCAGAACTCTGATATTTTTTGTTAGAATTGTATTCGCTCTTTTTCCTAGTCCTTTGGATAAAATAAAAGTGCGGTGGCGACTATGTTATTATTTTTTCCGAGTTAAGTCAATTCAATGACTTACGCTCATAGTTTTTACCACTACACAGACAACACAAGAAAAATAAGGTGATAAATTGGAATAAGAGTATCAGAGATGATGGTTCACGTAAGAGACTCAATTCTTGTATGAAAATGGTTAATAAAATAACCTTTATGATTAATTAAATGATAAAATTGATTAATGATATAATTTTATATTTATATTATAAAATAATTTATATGTTTTTACTATAAGTCATTTTTATTTCTTTTAAATTAAAAAAATAAACACTAATATAAATATGGTGAATAGTATATTGAAGTAGGTAGTTGTTGTAAAAATGATATAAACATAGTCACGTGAGCTCTGTTGGTAGTTGTATAAATTGGTAGTTGTATAAAGACATTAAGTAGCGAATTCGAATCTCATTTGTTCATTTTTAAAAGGTAAATTCATTTGTTCATTTTTATGCTAACATAACATTGTTATTTTAATTAAATGCATAGAAAACAAAGGGGGAAAGACTTCTTAAATAAATTCTTTAATCCTTAGCCAATCATGTTAAAAAAAAATTATAAAATATTAAGTTCAATTTTTACTAGAAACAATGATTGACAGTGCTATGAACTCTCGGCACAAGTTCTAGATTAGCATGGTGTGTTCCCCTGAAATTAGAACACAAAAACTGTAGAATATTCTTTTTAAAAGTTTCAATATAAAATATGTTTTTAAACAAGTTGATTAGTAAAAAAAATGATAAGATAAAATTTAATAAATAACTCGATCCAGATATTTAGAAGGTAAAGCTCGGCCTTAAAATCAAGTATTTAGCATATAATAAATCATATTCAAATTTCCAAAAAAAATTAAAAGTAGATCCAACCTATTTAAAAATAATTAATTTAACTTGGACTAACCTATTTTCACGCCCTTACTCCTCTCCTCAAAACAATAGTATTGTCCAAGAAACATCCTAAAGTTGAGCTATATATTACAAGTTACAACTACAACAACATATATACGAGGCAATGGCAAATAAGACCGTTCCCTAAACAGAGTGACAAAGCACCACCAGTTACGATAAACCACTAATTAGATTATTAGAGCTTAGATATATCCCATTAATGCAAATTTCAAAATCAAGTCATTTTCTTTGTATTCATAACTAATGTGTAATATATTTATTTGTCATTAATGATTTGAAATTGAAACGACATCTGAAATGAATGAGGGTTGAATACAACAACTATAACACAGCAACATCAGGGGAAAAACAGATATGCCATTATCCAACAAAAAATACATACATATCCAACCTTAAGGAAATAATCAATGACTCATGAGAGCTGATATCAAATCCTCTCCAGCAACCAATCTGACATCCACATTATCTTAACATACAAAAAGCTACATTTGTTCATAAACTTATTCGCCTTCACTTAGTATAGGTACTATGAGTGGTTTCATTTGTGCCAGATATACAATCGCCCACCTGATACAGAAAAGGGAAAATGAAGGTCAGTATGACAAAAACAAGGCAGAATCAAATGCCTTCGAGAGCATTCCATCTAAGGTAAGTTCATCTACAACTCCCCTCCCAAAAACAATCACCTGGACATACGGTCAGGTATCATTTTACACATAATGAAGCGCACATATCTATACACATGTTCATCAGATTGTATCACTCTCCTTGAGGGTATGATGAAATGGGCATAACGATGAACAGAAACTCAAAAAACTACACCTTTTCCATTTTAAATGGTCGATTAGTAAGACCACATTTAAAATATAAGTACAACATATATTAAAATGAAAATGGGTAGTTTAATCAGAGAAAAGCATAATCTTCAAACTACCTAGTGATTCACAGAATATTGATAACATGTCATCATATACAACCATCAAAACAGACTATTGATAACAAGTCATGTCATCACATACAACCATCAAAACAGACTATTGATAACATGTGAGCATGGTGGGGCATGGAATCCAACCCACAATACCCCTCTTTTCCACACGAGTGTGTTTGAGTTTTTCTGTTAAGATATTTGACACCCTTTTCCACACGAGTGTGTTTGAGTTTTTCTGTTAAGATATTTGACACCTCCAAAAAAATCAGTGAACATGGTTGGTGGTGATGATGGATGACCCGCACAATTCCCAATAAAACATAATGCCCTTCTTTGAATGAAAGTAATAACAAAGCTCAAGGATGATCAACGAAACTGCACGACTTAAACATGGCTAGTCTATCTAAGATTGCTCCAATTACAATTCTATAGTGAGGGCAGCTATGTGGTATCTTTAATATGACTCAAAACACACATCATATGTCGGACATAAAAGAAAGGCTAAGCACATGAAACAAACAGCTGCAATAGTACCTATCCAGGGAAAATAAATAACTGTGTACATGTCAACCTGTGAGTGTGAACTGTCAAGTTATTTCATAGCCAATAATGAGGTGTCATTTGTTATTATTATTCTTCCAATAAATAAATTCCCTATCCGGGGAAAATAAACTTAGGTGCACAATTTCTTTTTGCTGTAATTCCATTATTGACTTCATACAAACGAAAAGAAGACTTAAATCTGAACTTACATCATCCAGCAGCATATTGTTGCAGTAGTAACCAGAGTTAAGTGAAATCTGCATCAAAATAAGAGATTAGAAACAAGGAACATTATACATGTATTGAACAGATACAAGTAATCAAGAAAATATACAAAATGAATGTTCAAGGGAATCGTGGATAATATCAGTATGTCAATAAATTTTTTTAGAGCCCATTGGCATCACTAAATGAATTTGAATACTAAGTTTTACAACAATAAGTTGGCATTAAGAGTCAATGACATGCATTCCTAAATAACACAATAACAGATGTGTGAAGTAATTCTCAGCAGCTTCATACTTGAAAAACACAAGAATGATTTAGAGTTAAAAAATTGTTGAGTATGATTCGTTAACACAAAGAGAAACACATTAGGTGAAAATTCTAAACGGATCATTGTTGTTGGCGGGTGACTCTGCCCCTGCGGTACGGTTTAGGGGTATTATTGTAAATTAAGCCCAAGTATTATACAGTATATTGCTTGTAACACTGTAAGCCTAGTTATTAAACAGAAATCAAATATGAGATAACACTAGCGCAATTCAGCATTTTCAGAATCCAGAAGCTCAAATCGAAACAATTCATAAACGCCGTATTATACTTCTATCATATGTAGTGCAGATTACACTAACTCATTAAATTCAAAGCTCTCTAAAATTGAATCGGAATCCGAAAGCGATAAAATTGAGAATACACAACAGAGAACATAAATTGAAAAATAACCAGACGCATAAAAATCGAAAATCGGAAAGAAAGAAACAAATATTACAGATTAGCAGAAGGTCCTCTGTTGCAGCAAATTCTGGTGCAGATACACGCGATGAACCCAACCACCACGAAGATTAGCGTCGTTATCAAGAAACCCATTCCGATTCGTCGATTCCAGATTCCGATCGGTCAGAGAAAATGGATTCCTGATTTGAAGAAGAAATCGAAAACGATGCAATTTGAATAAATAAATAATTTTCGATCAAAAAATTGTTACGGAGATGAACAAAAAGGGAAATGTGAAGAGAAAATTATGATTGTGAAAAGGGAACAAAATTGAGAAATTTGTTACCTGTGAAGTCTTGAAGCAGAGATCTCACGGCTCTATCGGTTGATCACCTTCGTGCATATAGAGACGCGTTGTCGATTTTCTGATGACGAATAATTGGGCTTTGGTGAAAATACTTTGAAATATTAATGGGCTTTTTTGCATGAAAAAAAAAAGACTATTTACACCTTCATACAATCGGGTTTTCTTTTCAATGCAAGTAAAAAATTAATAACAAGTGAAAAAATTAATGGTTGATATTGTTACTTATATTAGTATAATTGAAGCGCATGTTATTGTAGATTATAAATTTATAAATAATAATAGATTTGTAATTTGACATGACCGACTGAGTCATTCTAATTATATAATGATATGAAAACTCATGTAGTCATTAATTGACGAGTTGAGAGATTTATCAAATTTAATAAGTTCTCGTGCAGTTAAAATAATTAAAGGAGGTTGGGAATATAAGTTGGTTATGAATCTCTATCTATTATAAAATACCTTGAAACAATTACATGAGATTTATTCACTAATTGTCATTTTGATGGACTAAAATTTTCAACAATATAGAGAGAGAGAGAGAGAGAGAGAGAGAGAGAGAGTATGAAGTTAGAAAAAAAGATTAGATGGAATAAATTATCATTGCCTCATTTTGATCTCCAAGCTAAACAATGTGAATTAAAAGTTCAAAAGATAATTCATTTACAAAGATTAGCAAATCAGTTACCAAAGGCATTCATTGATCCAAAAAGGATGACTAAGTCATATATACCACCAAATAATGTTCTAATGAAAATGGATGATCATGTTGAATAATCTAACAAATCTGCATAAAATATGGCAGACCAAACAACTCTAAGATAAAAATTCTCGAACAAGAAAGAGAGCTAAGAGTAAAAGTGGTTTGAACTAGGATATAGAAAATCTAAAAGTGTCTCATTTATAATAAACATTTTTATCTCCAGAAGAGACTCAATAGATACTTGATATTCGGAAAAATAAATAGATATCGATAAGTTATGTTCATAATGGAATATAATAGAATCGACACTAAATTAATATTGACGATACTTTTACATATAATATAATGCTAAAGGTGATAAATGACAGCGAGTATAATGAACCAGCGTTTATTAAAGATTGTAGACAAAGTTAGAATTTGCCAAAATGGAAAGATGAAATTGAATAAGAATTAAACTCACCTTATAAGAGACAAGTTCTTAGACTTGTATTTTGAACACCTTAAGGTGTGAAACCAGATGAAACTAATAAAAGTGTGAGATACAAAACTCGACTTACTACGCCAGAATTTTGGCTATGATCTGAGATTGATTTTCATGAGACATATTCACCTTTAGTAGATGCAAGTACTTTTAGCTGTTTAATTAGTTTTGTAGAACATGAAAGACTTAATCTACACATAATGAATGTTGTAATAGTTTATTTGTGTCGATTATCTGATAGCAAAATTTACATGACGCTCCCTGAAAGTGTTTAATGTGCCTGAGGCACATAATTTTGGATCACGAAAACACAACTCCATCAAATCAACAAGTCTCTCTATAGGCTAAAACAAGTGGTATAATCGTCGCAATTATTATTTTCAAAGAGATGGATATACAAATAAATTTTTATTTATCCTTGTATTTTTCTATGGAAATATCTAGAAAAGAATTTGCAATAATAATTACCTATGTTAATGACATGAATATTATATGAACTCCTGAAAAGTTTTCAAAAGTTATAAATTACTTAAAGAAATAGTTTGAGACAAAAGAGTTAGGAAAGACAGTTATGTATAAGTTTACAAACCGAGCATTTGATCAATAGAATATTTATACATCAAGAAGCTTAAATAATGAGTTTCAAAATGCTTATACATACAAATACCATCCATTGTCCATCCCAATGGTTATTAGATCAATGAATATGGAGAAAGATCCTTTCAGACCTTGAGAAAACGATTAAAAAACCACTTGATTGTGAAGTACCATATGTTAGTGTGATTGCAACACTTATGTACCTTTCTAATTATACATGTCTTGATATAACATTTAATATCGATCTATTAAAATATATGTAGTTCTTCACCTACAATATGACATTAGAACAATGACAAACATATACTTCGTTATCTTACATGTACCATAGACATAAGTTATCTATTAGAAATATATGTAGTTCTTCAACTAATAGAATACATTGGAACAAAATTAGACATATACTTCGTTATCTTAGAGGTACACTAGACACGAGTTATCTATTAGAAATATTTGTAGGTCTTCACCTACAAGAAGATATTGGAACAAAGTCAAACATATACTTTGTTATCTTAAAAGTACAATAGACATCAATTGTTGTAAGTATTAGATGCGCCTAAGAGGGGGGTGAATTAGGTGTTTAAAAATTTATCCGATTTTATGAATACTTGTACTAAATTTTCTGGTTTGGTATATGAAGTTTTTATGAGTGTTTCTTTCCTTTTGGTTATGGTGTGATGAAAGCAATAAACAAACAGAAAAGTAAAGAACACAAGGATGTATCCTGGTTCCCCTCACAATCCGAGAGTACCCCAGTCCCCTTACGACATGCAAGAGATTTCACTATAGTCAGAATTATCGTACAGCCTATTCATACCAAAAGGTGAAGCCTACTATCTAACCTATAGGGAGACCAAAGGCTCTTAAAACCTTTAAGGTCTAACAACACTAAGTGCAAGAAGAACAATCCTCTTCAATGCACAACTTGTTTCCAACAATCCTGGACAACAAGAATACAACACGTATATTTGAATTTTTAAGAGATTTGAAGATGTAGCACAATATATCAATCTTGGATTGATCTTCCTCTTCAAGCAAACAACTTTTCTCAATGATGGAATACAAGTGTTCAATGAATGATATGAATTTTCTCTTAGTTTTCAATGAAAAATAAGTGCAGAAAATTTCACTAAAAATTCTGGTTTTGACAACACTTGAATTTTTGAAAGATAAGATAATTTTAAATGTTAAAAGTTGCAAGATGAAGGTGTGTTAAATTTGAAAATTATGCAGTTTATATAGCCTCTATGCACCTTTACAAAAGTGTATTAATTGATGAAAATATGTCATGCTTCAATGTAAAGAACCCATGAAAAATCTGCCCAAAATATAAAGTATTTTTCACACTGGTTCAGTGGTAAACGGTTCCCACCTGGGAGAACTCGGTTCCTACTGAACCAACGTTTAAAAAATTTGAAAAATTACAAAGGGGAATCGGTTCCCAGCTGGGAGAACCCGGGTTCCCCATACAAAAACCAGGGGTGTGTTTATTTTGAAAGTTGGGTAACCGGTTCCCAGAGCATTTCTTGTAAAAATTCTTTTTTCAAAGATGTTCAAACATGATTTTGATATGTAAAATATTTTTAGCAATTTTATGGCATGCATGAATCAATATGTGAACACTTGTATGCATATAGAGAGGTTGAATGCATCATACCTTGACATTTGATTTATTTGATGACTTGAGCCATTCCAGTTTGCAACCAATCTAAATATGAAAGTTTATCTTTTACTTGAGACTTTTTTCATTCTTTTTCCATGATCATTTGCTTCTAAAAAATGTCTTCATCAAAACAAATATTTGGAAAGGCTTGATTTTACAGTTGTTTATTCTAGACTATTTAAATTATAATTAACAGGCTATGTGGATGCAACTTACTTGTCGGATCCTCATAATAGTATATCACAAATAAATTATGTTTAGTTATTGTAGTACAACTATTTCATAAAAATTTATGAAAAAGGATTACATGGATGCAACTTACTTGTCAGATCTTCATAATAGTATATCACATATAAATTATATTTTTAGTTATGGTGGTACAACTATTTCATAAAAATTTATGAAAACAAACCAAGCTAATAACTCCACCAAATCATACGGAGCTTTTACACTTCAAGAAACGAGGCCTAATTCAACCCAAATAACATATTTGTAGTTTTACTTTTGGAATAATAACTTTTAATTTTAGGATATATTTACTTTAGTATTATTTATATTTTAAAGGCTAAATTATTCTGAGGATCCTTTAAGTCATTTAATTGTAATAGATTGATCTTTTATATTATTTTTGCTACGTGTAGGTCTTTTATGTTAACTAACGCTTGCATCGCTGACCTTTATGTTGCTTTATTTTATTATATTAATTTTAATTTAACTTTTAAAATTCATATTAAATCTGTTTTTGGTAAAAAAAAAATCCTAAAAATATTTCTTCTTGTTTTACACTTTGTGTAATTTTCTGAGAATTTTAATTTCCATTTTACTATTTTTCTTTAATTTTTTTTCTATTCGTGCATTTTAATTAGTTTAAAAATACTTTTATGCACTAAAAAAAATCTGAAAATTTTATTATATAATCAAATGATGGTCTCTGACCTATGTTAAGTGACATTTCCGTGCCATTAATGTCACTTCATCATTTTAAAAAGGAGTTTGAGAAAAAGATCAATGATACAAACGATAGTCAGAAAACAACATCAAAGATCAATTTGTTATAGTTAAATAACTTAAAGGAATTTAGCCTATTTTAAATTATTTAATTAAAAAACCTAATGACCTGAATATTGAATTAAAATATCAATTTCAATAATGACACTTCACTGCCACCACGTAATTAAAAAGAATAGGGGCCAGGAAAACTTTGAGAAATGGTAAATAGAAGCACTAAAAAATTGAATTTTATAATAGAGGACTAATAGATTATTTTTTATTAAAATAGAGACCAAAATGAAAGAGAAGAAACATTTTGGGGCAGTGAATTTTTGTTTTGGTAGCAATGAAGTTTGAATGTATGATAATGTA
This sequence comes from Vicia sativa, assembly GCA_021764765.1. Taxonomy (NCBI): domain Eukaryota; kingdom Viridiplantae; phylum Streptophyta; class Magnoliopsida; order Fabales; family Fabaceae; genus Vicia; species Vicia sativa. The sequence continues at coordinate 115,147,323 of CM038794.1, read as the reverse complement.
CATGCAAATTAGTCAAAATCCTCACAATTAACCTAATCTGAGTGGCTTTAACTTTTTCATATATGCTAGTATTCAATAACCTGGTACATTTGAATTCCACATGCAGATGTAACATATTGGCCGTAGACATTAAAATTGAAAATTTTTTGTCAGCATACATTTTAAGTAACTTATATACATACTCATTCCTTCAGCATATAGTCAAGGCCAATTTCTTGAAGAGTTAGTAAAAGCGTTCTCCACAATCAAAGAATGAGACCATAACCAGAATCAAGTTTTAAATATTTTTACAAAAAGGTTAAAAGAATGAAGAAGCTAAAAGAAGAGCTTTCGCGGGGATGCTTTAGATGCAACTGTTGAGGAAAACTCTGAGCCTTTGAGTGGAGGGGACGTTTGGTTGCTTTCTTTTCCCACTGGTAATCTGTCTAGAAGCTTGGCAGCCCTTGGATCTGTTAGTAGTACCTTTTGGAAGGATTGTGAGAAGCCTGTTGCAATGATGGTCACATGAATCTCGCCATTGTAACGATCGTCAACAACAGCTCCAAATATTATATTGGCAGAAGGATCAGCTAAACTTGTCACAACCTATAAAATTATCGGTTTTTAGAAAAAGGGATACATAAAATAAACTAATACAAATAGATCATTAGTACAAAAGAAATAAAAGGACGCTCTTTCAACAAGTGCTGATAAAATGAAGTACCTGAGACACTCTATTCACTTCCTGCAGAGTTATGTCTTTTCCTCCGGTAATATTATACACTATTCCGGTAGCTGATTGAATAGATGAACCAATTAAAGGTGCCAAAGTAGCCTGTTCTGCAGCTTCTTCTGCACGGTTTTTACCAGAGGAAACACCTACTCCAAGCATTGCAGTTCCAGAGTCTTTCATCACAGCTTTTACATCAGCGAAATCCACATTCACAAGACCAGGTATCTGTAAAAACACGGATAGTTTGTATAGTCACAATAGGAGAAGTGGAGAACATCAAAATGTACATGACGGGATAATTCATATCATCACTCAAATGAAAAAAGGAGGTAGAGAATTTATTCAACTTTTTAATAACCTAATTCTTTTTGCAATCTACAAATCTACTGTGATAAACTAAACTTTCTCACATTACAGTGACAGGATAGGAAATATCAATAAATTGTTGATCAACTCACTGTTATGATATCTGATATTCCTTGTACTCCCTGTCGTAGAACATCATCGGCTAGCTGGAAAGCATCCTGAAGAGGTGTCTGCTCATCAGCTAAGTCAAGAAGCCGGTCGTTTGGAATAACTATAAGTGTGTCCACATTTTTCTGCAGTTTTTCTATGGCTTCTAGTGCCTGAAATGATGACATTGGAATTTTTTTTAACCATTTAGAAGCATCTTAAAAGCACTATAATATATTCGAAGATAGAAAATACACATCAAGCCATTTATACCAACAGATTCAAGCATAAGATAACTCATGATTACTGAAACTGTGTATGATAGAAAATTTACGACGAAAATCAATATTTTGTTTAGCATACTAGAACAGTGTTACTGTTAAGTAACTTTTGAAGTGCCTAAGTTTACAAAGTGCTTTTCAACTAAGGAAAGAATTAACACATGCCTGCAAGGATCTTTTGCGTCCTTCAAAACTGAATGGATAGGTAACAACACCTACGGTTAAGTAACCAGCCTCTTTCGCAATCTGGGCCACAACAGGGGCAGCACCAGATCCTGTACCACCACCCATACCAGCAGTTACAAACACTAAATCTGATCCTTGAAGAGCATTAAAAATAGTTTCTTTTGATTCCTCAGCAGCCTGTTCCCCCAAAAGTGGATTACCACCAGTACCTGCACTCTATCAAGAAATTTGAATCAGATGCCATATAATGTAAGATTTAAAGCCACACACGCCTACGTGCAAATCACTAAGGCATAGAAGGAGAGTTTCCGATTTAAAGGACACCATATAAGCAAGTTCAAATCGAGTATAATGCACGAAGGAAACTGAGGCAAAGAAGGCGAGTTTCCGACCTAATCCACGGGTCAAGAGTTCTCCAATTTGGATAGGATTTTCAGCAGCAGAATGCAACAGTGCTTGAGCATCAGTATTTATAGCATAAAAGTCCACACCCTGATTAAATGAAAATAGTAATAAAACAAAATGTTTCAGAATTAAACATCAGCAAAAACGTAGTTGCAATTCAGTAGCAAAACATCAATGATAACTTATTGAAAAGCTACACTGTCTTCAACATAACAATGTCATGATTCCTAAAATGCAACCATGATATAAACATCTCCCAAAAACAGAAACAAAAGAATTGCCAGTGCAAACCATTCGTTGAAATTCAAATGAAATTTGTTATGAGCTGGCCAGAGGCTCAACAAGAGAAAGACTCAATCATCAGTTCAAGATGATTCCGCCAAAACGAGGAATGTATAGTCCCACACATGATCTAGGCCGTGGATCTCTGATCACCATTGGATAACATTCAACGGTCTCCCGCTATCCAGCCTTCAAGAATGGGACACCTTAAACAACTTTCATATGTATATGTAAAGGTGCTTCCCATGATTCGTGAAGAAAAGGTATGATCCAAATTCACTCTCACATTATTCATTGTTCTCTCACTAACTTAAGCGTTTGAAGTATTAACCTTGCAGGTAAGCCTCCTCTCCCTCGCACCAGCTCCACTGCCTATACAAGATCTCATCTCACCACCTCACTAGCCATTTCTGATTCCCGAATGGAACAACATACACTAAATAACTTTCATTCTACATAAATTTAGTGAAAACCATTTCAATTTCAACAAAACGAATGAAGAATTTCTCAGCATTACTTACATAACTAAACCCACCAAAATTATCACAATTGCACATGATTCATAAATAAAAAACAAAGCTTTATCAATTATCAGCAATTCAAAAGAGAAACAAACCTGTAATCCGCAACCAATCATACGATTTACGGCATTGTTCCCACCGCCACCAACACCGACAACCTTAATCTTAGCATTATCAACAGATGAAAACGAGCATGTGACACGTCTAAAACGACGTCGCAGGGGTTCGGTGTTGCTGGTTCTTAATCTAGGGCTCACCGAAAAACAGTTTCTGAGAGTGAGTGAAGAATGTGAAGAAGAGAATGCAGTGTGAGAAAATGGAGTGGGAATGGAAGAGGGTGAGAGTAGCTTATTGGGGGTTTTTAGAGAAAGCATTGTCATTTTAGGTTCTTTTGTGAGATTTTAGGGTTGATTTGTGAAAGGGGAATGGGATGATATTTGGGGATTTAGGGTTTGAAGAGAGAGTGAAAATTGAGTTGAGTTTCCATGTCAAAGTTTAGTTGAGATGAGGATCCTTGACATAGAGGCGGCACACTGAGCAGTGAGCACAGCAAGCAAAGGAGTTCTTTTTTTCTTTTTCTTTTTCTTTTTTTGAATGTTTAATTATTTGAGTTTTTCTTTTCTCAATCCTTAAAATCTTTTAGAAATTTTAAGAATTCAAAATAGAATCTTGACATGTTTTTAAGATTTGTTTTAAAATTTGAAATTATCGAATTCATAAGTAAGCGAATACTATATTGAAACTCTCATTATCTGATATCTATGCACAACTATAAATTAAATTGGTTGATAAGATAAATTATATAAAACTTAACATGTTATATATCAACATTAACCATAACTCGTGAGTAATTAAAAATATTAATTAAATAAAATTTTTTTTTTTTTTAATCGTGTTAAACCAAGAACGGCACGGTCTCATCAAATATTTTAGGATGAATCTAACTTAAACATATAGCATCAACGCATCCAATCAAAATAGTGTTTAAATTGATCGACTCCAAGAAACACTATTAAAATATTGAGAGCATGACTCTCACATCATCTAACATTTTGAATACTCTTGTTGTGAAACTAATATATCCATTATTGTTGACAGAGGGACAACAATACTCTAACATTGATTTTGTTTCATGTGTTGTTGTGATTTAGACTTAGATTTAGTTAGTCCAATTCATAAGTCAAACTAGAGAGTGTAATATTAACATTGATCCATAATAAATGGGGACAATATTCTCTTCGGTCACAATTATAAATTAAAATAATCACTTTCACATATTTTAAGAAAGTGAGTGTAATTAATTTTTTTTATTTCATATACAAGTGAAATTTACTATAATATTCTTAATTATATTTGATAAATCAACTATAAATATTAAATGTTTTTGAATTAAATTATAGGTATAATATTAATACAAACATTAATTAATCTAAAAGTTAATGACTTTTATTTATAATAATGACCAAGATTTAAGATATTTTTTGCATATAATTGTTGGAAATCCATCACAACCTATGATAAATTTCTACTAATCTTAATAAACAAGATTAATCACCACACAATGACAAAGAGAAATATAGAGAAAGAATGAATAAGAAGAAACAAAGAATTATTTTCTGCAGAGTTTCTCTCTGCCCACAAACAGTGGAAATACTTTATTATTCACATTGCAACTGCAAAATACTGTGAATGAGTTGAATTACAAAAATAAGGGTTATTCCCTGTATTTATACCATAAGTTAAAGCCCAAAACTATAAAAGCCCAAAATATCTATTTGGAACTAAATCAAATCTATTCTATTCTAGACTTAAATCAAATCTATTTAAATGTAAAACAAATCTAATATGTCGAATCTGGGTGGCATGTTCGACTCACAAACTCTTCGACTGGGTCGACTTTCTTCGACACACACAGTTTCGGCACACATGAATTACTTTCAACACACCACCTAATTCATTGTGTCTAAACTGTCTACATTCATCATTGCTTTTAGTCTTCGAAAAACTTTGACCTGCACACCCTTCGTCATAATGTCTGCAATCTGATTCTCAGTTTTGCAGTGTTCCAAATTCATCTTACCATATGCTACCTTCTCTCAAAGATAGTAGAACCTCATTTCGATATGCTTGCTTCGACCATGCGCTATCGGATTCTTCGCCAGGCTGATAGTTGACATGTTGTCGATCTTCATGGTAATTGCTCCATGATCTTTACCTGTAATTTCTTCGACCAAGTTCATCATCCAAGTTGCTTGACATGCACAAAGAGAAGCAGCTATGTATTATGCTTCGCATGATGATAATGCCACAACTGGCTCCTTTCTCAAACTCCAAGCAACTGGCGCACCACCTAACATAAACACATATCCTGTTGTAGATTTTCGATCTTCAGCATCACTACACCAATTTGAATATGTAACCTAGTAACTTGCATTCTTTTCCTTTATTAGCTACAGGAAACAAAATGCCATAGTCGAGAGTTCCTTTCAAATACCTCAATATTCTCTTTGCTGCTGCTAGGTGGGATACCTCCGGCTTTTGCATGAATCTACTTACCATACCAACACTGTATGCTAAGTCAGGACTAGTATGACAAAGGTATCTTAAGGACCCAATAAGTCTTCTATATTGGGTTAGGTCGGCATCATCCTTTTCAGGGTCTTTCGACAGTTGCAGTCTTGGTTTTGCAGGTGTCGAAGTCGAATTGCATTCTTCCATCTCAAATATCATGCATATCTTCTTTGATGCATCATCAAACCTCTACTAGTCTTGTAGAATTCGATGCCAAGGAAATATGAAATGTCACCTAGATCAAACATTTCAAAATCCTTGCTGAGATCTCCTTTGAAGTCTTCAATCTCCTTCTTACAGCTACCTGTGATTAACAAGTCATCGACATAGAGACATAGTATAAGAAATTTACTATTGCTTCTTCTTACATATACTCCATGCTCATATGTGCACTTCACAAATTCCTTCTCCCTTAGAAAGCTATGAATCTTTTTATTTCAAGCTCTTGGAGCTTGCTTTAATCCATACAGGGCTTTATGAAGCCTGTACACCTTCCTCTCTTTGCTATGTTTCACAAACCCAATTGGTTGTTTGACATGGACTTCTTCATCTAAAGGTCCATTTAGGAATACACACTTCACTTCCATCTGACACATGTGCCAACTGTTTATTTCTGCTAAACCAACAACCAATCTGATTGCTTCGGTCCTAGCCACAGGTGCAAAAACCTCATCAAAGTCAATTCCTTCTTTCTGGAGAAATCCTTTTGCCACTAGCCTTGCTTTGTGTCGAGTTACTTCCCCTTTAGGATTCATCTTCACTTTGTATACCCACTTGACATCAATTTCCTTCTTGCCTTGAGGCAATTCGACAAGTGACCGGGTGTTGTTGTCTTCGATGGATTTCACTTCTTCGTTTATTGCTTTCACCCACTTCGAATCTTTCAATGCTTCAGCTGAATTGACAAGTTTGACATCTGCATAGAAAGCATAATGTACCAGCTCACCTTCGTTATCAACCACATCATCTGATGTAACCTCACAATCTTGCAGTCTTGCAGGCATGCGTCTTGTTCTTTGAGGTCTGCTTGTACTTGTACTTGGTTGATCAATAACTGTTGGTTCCTCTTGTCGAACTTCTCTTTCGATTTGAGTTTTTGGTTCTTTAAGTAAGATTCTCACTGAATATTTCTTGACATTTTGAGTCTAATCCCATTCTTTCAGCTCATCTATGATCACGTCCCTACTGGTCATAATCTTTTTGTTTACTGGGTCGAACAACTTGTAACCTCCTGTTGAATGATATCCTACTAGAATCATTTGACTCGACTTGTCATCAAGTTTTCTTCTCAATTAATATGGCACATGTCTATGTGCGATAGATCAAAATACCTTCAGATGACTCAAACTAGGTTTTACACCAGACCAACATTCTTCTGGAGTAATCCCTTCTAGCTTATTTGTTGGGCATTTGTTCAAAATATAAGTTGTAGTAGACACAGCTTCACCCCAAAATTATTCAGGTAAATTCTTGCCTTTCAACATACTTCAAACCATATTCATGATGGTTCGATTCTTCCTTTCTATTGTCCCTTTCTGCTGTGGAGTGTAGTGTGACACCACCTCATGCACAATCCCTTCTTTTTCATATAACTTGTCGAAGTCTTTCGACACATACTCTCCACCACAATCAGTTCTCAAAACTTTGAGCTTTCGACCATAGACTTAAACTTGGAAAATACCTCGATCACTTCACTTTTCTTCTTGATCAAGTAAGTCCACAGTTTTTGACTGAAATCATCTATGTATGCGACAAAGTATTTGTTACCTCCAAACGAATCCACCTGGATTGGTCCACATACATCAGAGTATATGACTTCGAGAATAGCCTTCGACTTGCTTCCTGCATCCTTGCTGAAGCTATTCTTGTGTTGCTTCGCTTGCACACATTCTTCACACACTTCATTTGGAATGTCGATTTCTGCCAATCCTGAAACCATATTCTTCCTTTTTAAATCTCTGATGTCTCTGAAGTTGAGATGGCCTAGTTGATAGTGACATACCCATTCGTCTCTGCTTGTTGCAGTCGAGAGGCACTTGTGCTTCATCACATTGAGCTCGATCTTGAAGGTTCTATTCTGGGACATAGGAGCCTTCATGATTAACCTTCCATTCGCGTCGACGACTCTCATAATCTTGTCTTCAACACTCACCTTGTAATTCTTTTCGACCAACTGCCCTATACTAAGAAAGTTGCTCTTCATGCCTGGATTGTATAGTACATTTGAATTTACTGCTCTTTTGGCATCTTTCCTCATGATCATAACATCTCTAATACCTTCAGCTGCTAGAGTATTGTCATTTGCAAATTTCACCATGTTCTTCATTGAGGGCTTTAGATTAACAAACCAATATTTCCTTCCAGACATATGTGATGAGCATCCTGAATTCAAGTACCATTGATCCTTCAATATTTCTTCATCTCTTGTTGTGACCATAAACGTCATATCTCTGTTAGGGGAAAATCCAAGGCGGGAGTATTTACTTGAGACACACCTTTTGTGAGAGACACACGACAAATCCATCTAAAACCTTAAGGTGATAGGTGTGTGGGTTCTATCACTTACTTCTTACTCACACTGTCACAATACTCCCCCTCATGTGAAAGCTCTCTCTTCCACATTAACTTGTACCACCGTTGGCACTCTCCAACGGAACACCTTCTACCCACCACCAACGGAAAGTGTTTCGATACAAGTTAGTTGGTCCTTATCTCGAAACCATGGGCTCTAATGCCATTGTTAGGGGAAAATCTAAGGAGGTAGCATTTACTTGAGACATACCTTTTGTGAGAGACACACCACATATCCATCTAAAACCTTAAGGTGATAAGTGTGTGGGTTCTCTCACTTGCTTCTTGTTAGAACATGGTTTGGTTCTACACCTATCCTAGAAGTTTTGATGATAACAAGTACAGTTGATGACAATTATGTTCTGACCCTGATAAATAAATATTTTGTATGAAATATTGTTGTCTCCTAATTTTTTAATGAAGAATGCAGATGATGTTATGATTCTAAATAGAAAAGGAGATCAGGTTACAATTCTGAAGATATAAGAAGTTCTTTGTAAAAGAAATTCTAAGAGAACTTAAAAAGATACATGTAAAATCAGTCTTCAAGACTATCACGCTCGTTAGAAGAAGTTTTTCTATGATCAAAAGACAAACTTCTGAAAGCACCATGCTGCACTACAAACTCTGATTCCTATATGCTAATATCACACTCGTTAGAAGAAGTTCTGCTACAACCAAAAGACAAACTTCTAAAAGCACCATGCAGCACTACAAACTCGGATTCCTATATGCTAGTTGCTTTGTTCTGATGCGTTGCTTAAATATTTGAAGTAACAACCAATTTCCAACAGGATCTCGTTTTATGGAAAGAGAAATTAAGTCCAAATATCATCATTCCATATATAGATCATATGTCTTCAACGAATAAATTTTCCTGACGCCTATATAAACATCTATCCATGAAGATAATAATAACAACTTCTACGCGTACAACAAAGAGAGAAATCTGCAAAGAAATCATTCATATTCTCTAGTTTCTAAGTGCTAGAAAAATTGTGTATAAATCACAGTTGTGATATAGCTTTTTAGAAGCATCATGAAACACACAGTTTTGTAATTGATTTTAAAATTGAAATCCCTTTAGAAACCGGGTTGTGGTTGATCTTGAGAAGACTAAGACAGTTGTCTTGGTGAGTTGTAATCAAGTTCTGATTAGTGAATTAAGACCTCGTTGAGAGAGGCAAATCACCTTGACGGGTGGACTGGAGTAATTTGAGTTCAAACGAAACATGATAAAAATAGTTGTGTCAAACTGTTTTAATTTAGAAAAACTCAATTCAAACCCTCATTTCTTGTGTTTCTCAACCTTCACTTCTTCCTTATGTAATACGGTGGGAGAACTGACTTTGAGATTTGTTTTGCTTTTTATCGCAAAATGTTGCGGATAGCAAGAGTCGCCACCAACTTTTCTTTTATCCAATTAAGGGAAGGTGAAAAGAACAAAAAAAGACCTTCGTTAGATTCTGAGTAAGGGAGAAGGTTATGAAAAGGGAAGGTATTAGCACCCTTTCCATCCGTAGTTATCTACGGGCTCTTAGTTGCTTCTAGCTCATTTTAAAATTGCTTTCTGTGTGTTTGACAAAAATGTTTTGAAAAGGCATTTCGCTTTGACTTTTAATGATTCATGTAGGAATGTATACAAAGTGTTCGGAAATGTTTCGTTTTTGAAAATGTTTGAACTTTGACAAAAGTGTGAGGTGTGAAAAGTATTTTGATAGAGCAAGCAACTAAAAGTCTTATTACCTACTCAGAATTGGTCGTTTTCGTGTTGTTTTACTTTCCTTTAGAATAGTGTTATCCGTACCATTAGTTGGTAGGTAACCATATTCGTTGGATGTAGAAGGGACATTCGAAGGGACACCGGATGGTCATAGAAGGCAACTTGTAGGAGTATCCTAGCATATTCGAAGGGACGATCATCACTTTTCGTAGGCAACAATCGAGGGACGAGATCATGTATTCGTAGGCGACATCGTGGGTCTATGATCTTTGTATCGAAGGGACTATGATGATATGTTTGTAGGCAACGGTGCTAGGATACCTCTACGTTCGAGGGACTTGACCATTTATTCGAAAGGCAACGAGAGAGAATACTCTAGGGGGTGCATGTGTGAAGAAAGTGTGTTGAATTCAGATATATTATCTTGCAAATTAGAAGTGATCTACGTTCATTTTTATCTTGCCATACACGCCTAATTACTAGCAATTTATAGGGTGCGGAAAGTAAATTGCGGAAAGTAAAGTGCGGAAAGTAAATGTCCTACGTTATTACATGGCTTTGGGGCAGTTACATAATATGAGTGTAGAAAGTAAAATCCTAATTAAACTATTACATCCCATGAGCAGTTACATAATATTTGAAAAAAAGAATGCGAGAAAATAATCCAAAACCATTACAACCTGTAAGAAGATACATAATCGGAAAATATAAGAAACTCGCATAAGAGAAAACATGTTAGTAAAAATAAGATTTTTGAATGAGGAAAAAGATTTTAGGTTAGTGATGCTGATTAGATGATAGAGTAATATTTTGGGAATTTTCTGAATCAATTTTGATAATAAAAAGCAATTAAAAGTCAATTTAATGGTTAATTAACAATTAATTAAAATATGCATGCAAAAATATTAATTTTAATGTCAAAAATTAAATAAACATTTTTCTGATTAAAATGCAAAAAGAAAAATATTTTTGGTGATTTTTAAATGCATGAGAAAAATATTTGAAGAAAAAATAAATTAGAATGAAAATATTAAAAGAAAATAAGAAAAAATGTTAGTTTTGGAAAACTGTTAAAAATAAAGTCACGAAGCCAAGGTTGAACCCAGGACCTCCTGGACAAACCAACCAACGCGTTGCCATCTGAGCCAAGTGTACTTGGTGTTATGAATCTGCAAACAATGGGTTAAAAGGGATCACGTGTCATATTTTGCAATTTTCAAAACCCAGTCAAGCCGTGGGACCCAGGTGTAACGTGAGAGCGAATCAGAACACTCAATTGTGCCACGCATGCCTTCGCCTGAGACGGACCAGTCAATGACGCCGGAGCCCTAGCTCCGATCGTCTTCTCCGGCGACCTCCATCCCGGAACCTGCAAAATCAGCCAAAATAAAAAGCAAAGAGGGACCCTACCCCCCTAATTCGACCATGGCGAACACGATGGTGGTGTTCATTTGTCTTGAATCGGCCTGGAAAACGTGTTTCAAACCAAAAAGACCTTGGAGCCCTAACAATGGCAATTTGTGTTTTCTACGTCTAAGCTCACATGTGATGCATCAATCATGATCTAATGAATGTCCTGAATTCATACAAACAACCAAAAGCAATTAATAGTGCATGAAATATGAAAATCGAATTCAAGAAATTTACCAAACCGGTGAGAGCTATGTAGCACGATTTGGGATGATTTGCCTTCGTGTAAGGGTTGGGAACGATTGCTAGAATGCTCAGGAACACGATGGGATGCTTGAAACACCTTGAAACCTGCTGGAAAAACAAATTCGAATTTGGTAACTTTGTGAAAAATTTGAGAGAATTAGGGTTACTTCAAGAGGCTAGTGTTTCGTTTTTTTGTCTTGTGGATGTGTTGTGTATTTATAATGCAAGAGATTGGAGCAAAAAGAATGAAAAAAGATATGGCTTTGAATGCAAAAATATTTTCCTTTCAATTTTCATCAAATCTTTCCAAAATTTGATTTTCTCTTCCTTGTATAAGCTTGCACGAAATTGGCATGTCTTGTGGGCTTCCTTGGTCCTCAAGGTTGATAGAAATCCAACCCAACTTGTTTTACACCTTGTTTTCATATTTTATTTAATTTAAAATTGAATTAAATGCTTTTAAATTCAAAAATAAATCAAGAAAATAGGAAAAGGTCGTGGAAAGGAATCAAGAGGTCATAAATAATATTATGATCAAGTTTGGATCATAAAATTATAAGCCCATTTGGAAAAAATTGGATTTTGTCAAGTATTTTTCTTTGTGCACTTCTTCAAAAAGGCTTAACTTGTGCAAGGTGTATCTTGCTCAATTTTTAACATTTTTGGATGTTCTTGGACTTTTTAGAAAGCTCTAGATGTCCTTTAAACAACCTCTTTGGTTTCATCTCAATTGAAGTTTCCATGCTTAATAACACTTCTTTACAAAAAGTTGACTTTTAGTTGACTTTGAAAAGGACCTGTAATATTTTGATCCATATCTTCCAAATGAAGCATTTTCTGACCATGCTTATGAGACATGAAGTTGTAGAGAATTGAATTCTCTTCAAAATGAGAGGTTGTGGAAATTTTTTTGATGAAGTATGAGAAAGTTATGCCTGGTCAAAGTTTTGTTGACTTTTCCTTAGAAAACCCTAATTTGGAAAGTTTGACTTTTGATCAGATTTTGAGTTTTCTTGATGAATCATGATCAACCCTTGATCAAATGATGAATATCACTTCAAAATATGGATGTTGACCAAAAATCATGAAGTTTGACTGTATGTTGACCACAATTGACTTTTTGTCCAATACAACTGATTTTCAACCATCTGAGCAATTGTTTGAGGAAACTTGATTGGTAACGCTTGAAACTTGACATGGAGATTCTTTGAAGCATATGATGAGGTATGATGACCATTGGAAATGTTGGAGGCTCATCTGGACTTGAGGATAGCCAAACCCTAGTTTGGGTTGATTGCTTAGGAGAGAGTTTGTTTGGTCAACCCTTGTGAAATCCTTGAGTATGGATGTATGAAATGTCTTGAGAAGTAGGAGGAAAATTTTTGGGGTATGACACCTTACACTATCAAAATACTCCTCGTCATGTGAAAACTCTCTCTCCCACGTTAACTTGTACCACCGTTGGCACTCTTCAACGGAACACCTTCTACCCACCACCTGCGGGAAGTGTTTCGATACAAGTTAGTTGGTCCCTATCTCGAAACCAAGCGCTGATACTAGATGTTGGAAATCCACCACAACCTATGATGAATTTCTACCAATCTTGATGAACAAGATTGATCACCATACAATGACAATGAGAAATATAGAGAAAGAATGAATAAGAATAAATAAAGAATTATTTTCTGCAGAGTTTCTCTTTGCCCACAAACAGTGGAAAAACGTTATTATTCATTTTGCAACTGCAAAATACTGTGAATGATTTGAATTACAAAAATATGGGTTACTCCCTCTATTTATAGATTTAGGTTAGCTTGCTCCCTAAGCTAAAGTCCAAAACTATAAAAGCCCAAAATATCTATTTGGAACTAAATAAAATCTATTATATTCTAGACGTAAACCAAATTTTTTAAATCTAAAACAAATCTAATCTGTCGAATTAGGGTGGCATGTTAGACTCACACGCTCTTCGACTGGGTCGGCTTCCTTCGACACACACAGTTTCGACACACATGAATTACTTTCAACAATAATAGTTTCTAGAAAGAGTAATTCCTTGTTTTTTATGGATCTAGATTATAGAATATGAAATTCCTTAGCATGGGTTTAGACAATAAAATGAGAAATTTACTTTTATTGTATCAGAATTTATGTTTTTGAGAGCAGAGGAAGAATATGAAGAAGAGACTGGAGTGTGAGGAATTTGGGTGGGAATGGAAGAGGATGAGAGCTTCCCGTATAAATTTTTATTTTGAAGCCTTTTTTTTTTTTTGCATTAAAGCACACAAAGTTTGAAGGTAGCTTTGCTTTCTACAAAAGTCTTGGGGCAGGGCCGGTCCAACGCGCATCAAGGCCTGAGGTGAATTTAAAAATAAATTAAAATTAATATATATATATATATATATATATAGGAGGGATATTCTTACTCGAAGAGTAAATTTATAAAACTTACTTCAAATCTTAACTCTTGATTTTCATTAATCTAACGACTTTAATTAATTATTTAATCTATTTATTTTTCGAAACAATTAAAGCCATTAGATTAAAGAAAATCAAGGGTTAAGATTTGGAGTAACTCTTATAAACTTACTATTGAGTAAGAATATCCTTATATATATATATATATATATATATATATATATATATATATATATATATATATATATATATATATATATATATATATATATATATATACTGGACCGACCAACACCCACGCTTCAGCCCAGTCCGGATGCATTGAAAATCTAGAGGCCCACTTGCCCACGACCGTTAGAGATTTTCCCCACGTGCACGTTAGGGTCACGTGACCAACGATTACTTTCACCATCTTCATGCCCTCTGAGAATAACGAGTCAATTCCCCTTGTATCTCAGAGTTGCAGGCCAGGGAAGAGGCCACGTGCTGGACTTCATACACACGTAAGACCTGGCAGTCCCTTAGTGGGCTTAAAGATCCATCCCATTATGCGAACCTTGGCCCAGCATTGGGGGTTATAAATACCCTCTCACTTGAGAGGGTTAGGTATTCATTCATTATTTCTTACTTCTCTACTTGCATTATGGTCACTCTCGTTCTCACTTTGTCATCGGAGTATCTTGCAAGTACCCCCAATCTCTTGTTCAACCGCAGTTCGCTTCCAGCCCGTGGGTCAAAGACGATCTTTCTAATTAGGTACGATCAGTGGCGCCGTCTGTGGAAATGCTTTGTTTCCCCTTCTTTTCTTCTCTTAAGACCAAAACAACACATTTTTCTTCCATATCATCATGGCTAAACAAGTTGACAACGGAAACCCGAATGCCCATTTTGCTAACATGGGCAACAACAACAACTACATCCTCGAGAATGATACTAAGGAAGGGCAAACGGCCTCCTCATCAACGAGGTCCCATCCACTCGACGCTCATCACCAAAATATGCCCGAACTTGTTGTATTCTAGTACCCGCGAACGCGGACCCTACTACTGCCACACTGTTTGCGGCCATCAACCAGATGAATATCATGTTATTCACACAAGGGGAACGTCTCAGCATGTTGGAGGGGAACCGCTGTAACACCCTCTGATCCCCACAAAATATATTGCACAATCAGAGTAAAATTAAAATGCATACCAAGAGGGCATCACATATTTTCTTAAAAATAAGACAATACATACAATTGGTCATAATCATAACACATAATTGAATCTCATGCTTTAAACCAAATCATGCATTTCACAGCGGATTATTTCATACACACAGATACTATCAATGATTACATCCCATACTATAATCATTGGATGAAAAGCAATGAATCTTTAGCATAAATGAGACATAAGAAATCATACATTGACATCAAGGTGACATCAAAATAGTATCTCAACACATAAATTCAAAATATATGAGAATACATAACAAATATCTCATAAAAGCAGAAATTCAGATAATCCCCATGTTACATGACCAGAGCAACGACTCACTACCTAGTGTAAGGAATAAACTAAGTAAACTCCTTCAACTAGTCTCATGCGAAGCACCACTATCCTCGGAACCTGCATGTTACCCATATAGAGGCAACATTACAACAGAAGGGTGAGAATTCACATCATTATCCAAATGTATATAATTGGAAGCTATATAGAAACAACATCTATTAACGAATTCCACACACTTCAAGTGATATTCTAAAATAATATGTTTATACAACATTTCAAGTATAACACAATCACATTTATCACAATTAGCATAATTTCATCAATACAATCAATTCAATTATCCACATAATCAAATATCACAATCCAGCATACAACACTTCATTAATCAATGACTCATGGTGCAACAATGCAATGTGACTCATGCATGTGGTACCATTTGAGAATATTCCGTTCACCTCGCTTCCGATTCAATAAATTAGAAATCAAAGCCACGCTTTCGGTCGGGACAAGACCAAAGCCACCAATGTGAACCCAAAGTTTCACCGCTACTAATCCATTCAAGAATCGAGCCACATTGTGAATCCAAAGTTTCACCGCCTCCTATTTCAAGGTCAACCATGTATGCATGTGCAATTCATCAACATCATATGCAAATTAAGATTATTCACCAACATCAATTATTCAAGCATATCACAATAATTCAACTCATGTGAACTATCCACCAATTGCACAACAACATGTTTCAACAACAACAAACATCACATGTAGCATTTACATATCACCACATATCACAAATAACATATAGCATATGATTCCGTTCATGTTATTCACAAAATTTCACCAAAACAAGATTCATACATACTAAACTCAAGTATCAAACGTACAATGAAATAGCATATGAAACCAATCTAAAACGCATTTAATTATAATCGGATCCATTAATCACATACATGAAAATAATCCATAAACTATAATTATATAAGATTTCATGTCAAAAGATCCTAAAAATAACATTTTTGATTCCAGGTCACACTAAGTCCAGCCTATCGCGCTAAGCACCCTTTCATGAACAAACAACTCCAACTTACAGAACGTTTCGCGCTAAGCCTGATCTTGATGGCTAAGCGCGGTCTGCGAAACAACACTTTTTCCGCTACAAATCAGCTTCTTTCTCCCACGAAATTACCACACAAAACCCATTCCAATCATCCAAATAACATCATTAAAGGGTATCCTAACATGTTTCTAATCATGAGTCATCATTCTAAGTTGAAAAACACAATTTCTCTTCAAACCTTAACATTCAAAGATGCTAGAAATTGAAATTAAACAACCTAGCATGTTATTAATTACTACTCACAACATACAAATAAACAATAACATGAATTATCCCCCTTACCTCTTGAAGATTCCTCTTCTAGGGTTTCCTCTTCACTTTTCCTCTTTCTCCTTTTCTCTTATCTTCTTTTCCCCTTTCCCTTCTTTCTCCAAATGAAAATTCTAATTATGATTCCCTTCTAACTCTTTACTAACTAGTAACTTCTTATTGGGCTTAACACTTAACATCTCTTTATTATTTCTATTCATAAAATTAGGCCCAATACCAAATAACCTATTTCTACTCATAAAACACAATTATTCAAATAACACTCATATTCAAATAATTCAATTTTCATTTAGATCACCCAATTAAATTAATTATCACATAATATAATATATAATAATAATTAATAATTAACTATTAAAAATCCGGATGTTACAAATCTCCCCCACTTAAAAGATTTTCTCCATCGAAAATTACCTCAAGCGAACAACTAAGGATACGAATCCTTCATCTGACTCTCAAGCTCCCAAGTCACATTACCACTAGCAGGACCTCCCCATGTGATCAGTGCATTTTAATGCACATTCTTCCATATTTGTATTTAAGCATTTCTATGCTTTTCTTTATTTATTTTTATATTTTGTAATGTTTTTCCAATTTATTTTATTTTTGGTTTAATTTGATTTTCGTACTTTATTTTCAGCATTTGCAGCTTTTTCAAAAACATTCATAACTGGAGCTACAGGAATCGGATCGAGGCGTTTGACCATGCGTTGGAAAGCTCAGAGAAATTCCTACATCTTTCTAGTTTTGGCCAGAAGCTGATTCGGAATGTAGAAGCATTGAAAAGTTCGTTGAAGTTGAAGCTTTAGATTTACTTAAGTTTTGGGTCATCTGTTTTGGGCATGGGTTATGTGTTTGACCCAGTTAGGTCTTGACCCGAATTCTCTTGTGTCTTTGCTATACCTAGCAGCCGCTACAGTAAACTTGTACCTTTTTTTTATGATAGAAAGTTTTCTTTGTACGAATCATGCATGGAGAACTAATTTCCGAAGGCAAATCCTACTGTTTATGGTTTCCATCACTTTGAGTTTATTATAAGGCCAATTTAAATTCGATTTCTATTCAATTATTTTCTATGAAATCATTTGGTTAATTTGATTGCAATTGTTTACTTAAGTCAATTGTTGTTCATAGTATAGAATTGAAATCACCCTGACAACACATGAACATGATCAGGTCGCTCGAGAAAATATGAAATTTCTTCCCCAACGAAGATGTCGACCTAGTGTATACCCGGACGAGCCCCCGACACTAGAAATTATCGTTACAAAGTTGTTATTCCCCAACGAGCTGGCATTTGGCTTAAGTCATTACTCTCGCTCGAGAGAAACAACTTAGGGGCTCCTCTTCAAGATTGGACAACATCGGCCCCACAATTATGCAGGCCCGGTCTAGTATGCAATGAAGACCCTGAGGCCCACTTTCCCACGACCGTTGGGGACTTTCCCTATGCGCACGTTAGAGCCACGTGACCAACGGTTATTTTGACCATCATTATGCCCTCCGAGAATAACGGGTCAATTCCCCTTGTAACTCGGAGCTGCAGACCAGGGAGGAGGCCACATGATGGACTTCATACGCACGTAAGCCCTACAGTCCCTTAGTGGGTTTAATGATCCTGCCCATTATGTGGACCTTGGCCCAGTGCAGTGGGATTATAAATACCCTCTCACTTGAGAGAGACATATATTCATTCATTCTTTCTTACTTCTCTAGCATTCTGATCACTCTCGTTCTCACTTTGGCATCAGAGTGTCTTACAAGTACCCATCATCTCTTGTTGAACCGTAGTTCACTTTCAGTTCGTTGGCCAGAGACGGTCCTTCTGATCAGATACGATCATATATATAGATATATATATTAAAAAATTTATAATTAATTTTATTTAATATTTTTTATTAATAATGGATTCATTTTATTATATCTTAATTGAAATAAAGTGGATTTCAATTTTTTTACTTATACGAAATTTAACTACTGATTATAAATTGTTTACTTATTTTAAATATGAGTTGGATTATTGTTAGCTACGTATTCTCATTTTAATGTAGCATATATATATATATATATATATATATATATATATAGGAGAGAGAGAGAGGGGAAGGATCAAATTACACCGAAGAGTTACACTCGCTCAACGTCACTTCGGATTAATATTTTTTAAATTCAACCGTTGGATTGAAACATATCATCATATAGATCATGCCTATAAAGTTTGAGATTAATCTAGTATGATTTACTATGTCATTGAACTACATCCAAATTAATGTTATATGAAAGTCCATTTTGACGTTAATCTTTGGATATGTTGATCGTATAGTAAATCATTATAGATTAATCTCAAACTTTATAGGTATGATCTATATGATGGTATGTTCAATCCAACAGATTAAAAATATTAATCTAGTAACGTTTAACAGTGTAACTCATGGTGTAACTCTTCGGGTGTAATTTGATCCCTACTCATATATATATATATATATATATACGAGTTAAATATGTTTTTGGTCTCTCTAAATATTGATATTATCATGTTTAGTCCCTGTAAATATTTTCTTTAATGTTTTGTCCCCCTAATATTTTCCATCCACAATAATACTCCCTAACGTCAATTGCTGCTAACGGCGGATGACATGGCAGGACACATGTCATTTCTTTTAATTTTGGATTTTTTTTGTTGACCATGTAATTCATTAACAAATATGCGTGGATTCACCTCCTTCCTTCCCAAATTTTGAAAACACATTCCTAAAAAAACCCTAAATTTTCTTCGTTGTTCTCTGGCCCAATCATCTTCTTCATCCCGTCAAAGGAGTACTGAACTCCTAAATTGCAGAAACTTGCGTTCTTCAACATTTTCGCCATCCGTGGTCCCAAGAGGTGAGTTAATATTCTTTATTGCATTTGGATTTTTTAATGTTATCCACTTGCCCGACAAACCTCTCTTTATTGCAAACAATGGACCACTTTGTTTGTTAATGTCAATGTGACCCTCTTTGCAGGATGGGTACTTTTAAAGTTGTCTTTTTTACAAAGGGGTCTTTTGTAAAAGACCCAAGTATTTGAAGAGGAATACCTTGCATATGAACATAGGTTCTGCTTAAGGCATTTGTATGCAAACTTTAAAAAGAAGTTTGGTGGTGGGACTCTATTTAGAGATCTCATGATGGCTGCTGGCAAGGCCACATATTTTGAAGCACATGAGGCAAAAATAGTGGAGATTAAGGAGACCAGTCTCAAAGCTTTTGAGTGGTTAAATGCAATTCCAAAACAAAAATGGTGTAAGCATGCCTTTCCATTGTATTCTAAGTGTGATGTTTAACCTTAGTGAGTCATTTAATGCTACTATACTAATGCAAAGAGACAAGTCCATTATAACTATGTTTGAATGGATTAGGAACTACATAATGGGTAGGTTTGCAACACTTAGGGAAAAGGTTGAAAATTACAAATTTGAGATGATGTCAAAACCACTTAGGAGGTTAGATAGAGAGATAGAAAAGAGTGCTAGTTGGTTACCAACATATGTTGGACAATTGAAGTTTCAGGTGACACATGTCTAGTTTACAGACAATTTTGTTGTAGATTTAGGAAAAAAACTTGTTCATGCAACTTCTGGGATTTGGTTGGTATCCCCTACAGGCATGTTGTAGCTTCCATACACAAAAAGGTGGATGATCCCATCAAATATGTTAGTGAGTGTTATTATAGGTCTACTTATTTGACCTATTATAATGAGGTTGTCACACTCATAAATGGGAAAAATAAATGGCCCAAGACTGATGCTCCAGAGATATTACCACCATTATACAAAAGGGGTCCAGGTAGGCCCAAAAAACTTAGGAGGAGGGAGGTAGATGAGTCAACCCATACCAGATGGCAAAGGAAAAACACAAGTCACAGGTGCAAATTATGTCATGTGTATGGCCATAATTCCAAAACATGTAAGAAGGGTAAGCAACTTGTGGTTGTACCTGGTGAAGGAGCAAGAACAGTTCAAAGAACTCCTCAAGTGAGCCAATTTGCAACTGTGGCTTCAGGACCAAAGAAAAGGGTAATGAATGTTATTTTTGTTAAGTAATTATTACTATAAACTATTATGTGCTAATTATTGTAAACCAATATGTTGAAAATAGGGTAGGCCAAAAGGATCAGTTAACAAAGCTGGCCCTAGTAAAAAGGCAAGTAAGGCTACCAAATCTGGAAGGCCATCAGCACAAGTACCAGCACAACCAGATGGTGTGCAAGTTGAGAATGCAGAACAACAATCAGTACAAGCAGAAGCAGATGGAGTGCAAGCTAGGAATACAGAAATAGATGGAGTGCTTGCTAACAATACATAACTAGAAAGTGTGCAAGCTGACAATGCAAAGGCTGAAGGTGTGCAAGCTGACAATGCACAACTAGAAAGTGTGCAAGCTGACAACGTAGACGATGATGGTGTGAAAACTAACAATGCAGAGGTTGAAAATGTAGAGGCATCCAATGTGCCAACCAAGGCTTCTACTGAAAAATGCAATTCCAACTTAGGCATCTACAAACTCAAGAGAAACACTAAGAATGTATTGTGGCATTGATCCTGAAGAATTGGAAGCATTGTTGGATGAGCAAGACATACTTGATATTCAACCACTAAATGTTGACCCAACACCACCACCTACTGCTGATATGAACCAAGATCTTGAAGTGAACCAACCTACTGCACCACCTACTACTAATAAAAATAAGGTCAGGATGTTCTTTGGCCCATGTCCAAAGATAAGTAAGTCTTCAAAAGCAAAGTCTCCAAATCCAAAAATGCCAAAGTCTCCAGTTCCAAAAATGACAAAGTCTCCAAAGTAAACTATGAGTGATCCTATAATTACTTACTATGCATGTTTTGATCATATATATTGTGTAATTATTCACTTAGCTTGGGCACTAATTCTGTCATTACAGGTGAAGGCTATGATACACAAAACAAAGAGAGCAAAACATGGTGGAACACCTACAAGGAAAAGCGATCGCTTAATGACTATGAAAACTCGTGCAATGGTTGGTCCGGGGAAGGATTTTGATGATCCACTAGTGATCCAAGAAGACGAAGACTTTGAAGTTGACAATGTTGTTGGAAAGACCTCTTGGAAGAACATCAAGAAGAACTTGACTCAGTGAATCATGCCAAACTTGTACCCCTGTTTTGAAGTTGTGCTTTATGCACTGTTTTAAATTTTGTGTACACTTTCTAGTGCTTTGTGATTTAAATTCTGTGTACACTTGCTAGTGCTTTATGAACACTTTTGTTGTCAATGTAATCTTGTTTTGAAGTTGTGCATTATGCACACTTTTTAATCCTATGTAATATTGTTGTGAACTAGTGCTTTATGCACTCTTTTGGAATTTCTGTAACATGAGCTTTATTGACTCCTTTAAATTAACATGTGCAGACCAGTTTTATATGCTTTCAATTTACAATGATTCAATGTGTCATCAACTTTTACAACTAACAATACTCATATTTAACACCACCTATTACAATTAACAATACTCATATTTAACAATTGAACCACATTTGAATCACAATACTCATCCTTGCTTCAATTAACAATACTCATATTTAACACCAACTATTACAATTGAACCACAATACTCATCTTGTTTCAATTAACAATACTAATATTTAACACAAACTGGTACAATTGAACCACAATACTCATTTTGTTTCAATTAACAATACTCATATTTAACACAAACTGTTACAATTGAACCACATTACAGAAGCAACCACATTAC
Organism: Vicia sativa; assembly: GCA_021764765.1. Classification (NCBI taxonomy): domain Eukaryota; kingdom Viridiplantae; phylum Streptophyta; class Magnoliopsida; order Fabales; family Fabaceae; genus Vicia; species Vicia sativa. The sequence continues at coordinate 115,124,886 of CM038794.1, read as the reverse complement.
AATTGAAACACTCAACAAAATATAACTTTTAACACAACATGATTAGGTACATAAACCTCTGATTAACACATAAATTTCACTTCCAAATAAACATTGAAAAGGATGGAAACTACAAGACAAATCTTTATCATTTTTCCTAAATTTTCTTCTTCTTTGAGTTTCTTCTTTAGAATTTTGTTCTTCTTCTTCATATCCTCGTACAACTCTTTCAAATAGACAAGTGCTTCCACTTCTTCATACCAAGACTTCAACTTTGGCACTTGATCAACTCCAACATCTCCCATCTCATCTGCCCAGATAAACAAATCATAAGTCTCTGCACTATTCCAGAACGGACATCTCCAGAATAATCTTCCTTTGTTGGATCCCTTCTTGCACCGGTAAGACACCATCGGTCTATTACATCCACATAGGCGACCACCTCGACTCTTCGTGGAAGATGATGAAAAAAACCCACAAAATGTTGAACTTGCCTTCAAATTCTCCATGTTTTTTTCACATTGACATAGGCTACATGTTCAGGGACGAAATAACAAAGGTAGATGGACGAAGATGAAGGATGGAGAGGGACGAAGCTAATAGATGGAAATGGATGAATAACAAATTAGGGCAACAACATTTGGGAACAACGAAGGAAATTTAGGGTTTTTTTAGGAATGTGTTTTCAAAATTTGGGAAGGAAGGAGGTGAATCCACGCATATTTGTTAATGAATTACCTGGTCAACAAAAAAAAATCCAAAACTAAAAGAAATTATATGTGTCCTGCCATGTCATCTACCGTTAGCAGCAATTGACGTTAAGGACTATTATTGTGGATGGAAAATATTAGGGGGAAGAAACATTAAAGAAAATGTTTAAAGGAACTAAACTTGATAATGACAATATTTAGAGGGACAAAAAACATATTTAACTATATATATATATATATATATATATATATATATATATATATATATATATATGATGCATCAATTTTAGTTTTTTTTAAAATTGTTACTTTTATTTATTTTTAAGCTTTTTGTTAACCATTTCCCACCACTGTACGCTATGCAGGTTATAAAATATTACATTAAAGTGCATTGCAATTTATTGAAAACACAAATAGTAAGCCCCCTAGCAGTAGCAGTAGCATTACAAACATGATTACATGAATAGAAAAATAAAATTTGAAGGGCCAAGGCAGTGGTCTCAGTTGCTTACCCCCTGGGTCGGGTCTGTCTTAGAGTGATTTTCGAAAGTCCGATATATTTTTGTATATGAATTTTTTAACCCAACTCATGTTTTTTATAGGCACCACGCGAAATTTTAAAAATATTTTTAAAAATTGAAAATATATTTCCGGTGCACACCAACACACATATAATTTATTCGTTTTTTGAGATTCACTTTATTTTACAACAAATTTTTTCTGGAAATACACTTTCGGTATAAATCGGAAATGCACTTCCGGTTTTGTCTAAAACTACTTAGACAAAGAAAGTCTCTATACACGTGTGTTTACTTCTACCTTATTAAAATACAAATCGGAAGTGCATTTCCGATTTATATCGGAAGTGCATTTTCGGTATCGTTTTTTACATTTTAAATGGTGAAACCACAATTGATTTGTTTTATATAAATAGGAGTGCGAACCGAAAATACATTTCCAGTTTTCCGAAAGGTATTTTCGAATTTTCATAAGGTGTCTCACTCTACTATCGGGTGGATTAAAAATTGCTTCCTGTATTTGCTCCGTAGAAGTTTTGGATTAATTTGTAAAGAGAGACCAGAGGGTTCTTGCATTTGTTTTCTATGGAAGTTTTGGTTAATTTGCAAACAGAGTCTAGTGGATTCTTGCGTTTATTCCATGTGAAAATAGGTTAATTTCAAGGAGGCCGGTGGCGTTGGGTTCCTCCTGCATTTGCTCCATGTGGAAGTCTTGGATTAATTTGTAAGGAGAGCCCGTGGATTCTTTCGTTTGCTTCTTATGGTAGCCTTGGGTTAATATTCAAGGAGAGTCTGATGGATTTCTCGTGTTTGCTCTCTAAAAAAGTCTTGGACTAATTTGAAAGAAGAGTCTGATGAATTCTTATGTTTACTCCATGTGGAAGTCTCGCGTTAATTTGCAAGAACCCTATGAATTCCGACCTTGAGCACCATAGTGCCGTAGGGCATTGAAGATATCGTCGAGTCCAGTAACTGATTCCAATACATAATTGCACATGATACACATAACACAACTTTTACTACATCACCATATATCATATGACAACAATATGCTTCATATAAACTACTATTTTAACATACATGATTGCATTAAGCTCATACTTCATTACACGTCATATCAAATAACACATACTTATGTAGACCACACATCATGCACAATAAACAAATAAAAAACACTATACAAATATCAAATATGACAAACGTGTCTATTAAACATCATTTTGACATGGTACTCTTATAATCGAACTGGAATTTATATTTGCATACTGATGTTGTTGCAGAGACAACCACATTATTTGAGCCAGTTACTAACCATGCATCAAACTTAGTTAGATAATAAATAACACAGAATATACTTTTCTAGTTACACAATCCAAACCTAAGTAAGCAGCAATATGTATTCACAACGAATACAATTTCTTTGGGAGTGCTTCTGAAAATTTTAAATTAACTCTATTAGCATTTTTCAAGCGTCCGAACAAGCAACTAAACCATTGTACTGGTATGACCACGCATAGTCATTGAGATACAATACAATGCAACCTATTAGGGTTGTTCATGGTATAGTGTTGTTAGAAAACTGAATTGAACCGAACCGAACCATTACATAAGGTTATCCGAATCATACCGAACCGTTTCATTTTTTATAGAACCGAACTGAACCAAAAGTTTTAGTTTGGTACAACAGTTCGAGATTCCGAACTGTATATGACAATTTTTTTCAAAACCAAACCATTTGTTAAATAATAAAAAAAATCATTTTTTTTCTAAAAATAATAACTTTTTTATTTTCGATTAAATTGTATTTATTTTTAAAAAAAATTGGATTTTTTTTTTCGGAATCAAAAAAATAGTTTTTATTTAATTAAAAAAAACTGATATTTTTCTAAAATTTCTTTTTTCTTCAGAAAAACTGACTTAAATAAATTTTTTTAACTTTTGAGAAAAGTCAATTTTTTAAATTTTCAGAAAAAATAGATTTTTTTTTTGAAAAAAGTCAATTTATTTTAATTTTTTAGTAAAGACTGGCTTTTTTTTCGGAAAAACTAATTTTTTATCGTACATTTTTTTTTTTGAAAAAAGTCAATTTTTAAGTTTATAAAAAATAATTAGTTTTTTTCGTAAAAAGTCGATTTTTTTATTTAAAAAAAAAATCGATTTTTTTTTTATTTTAAAAAATATCAGTTTTTCTTTTATTTTCAGAAAAAGTAACTTTTTTACTGAAAAAAATATTATTTTATATTTTCAGAAAAAACTGACTTTTGTTTCCAAAAAAATCAATTTTTTTTTATTTTCGAAAAAAATCGTTTTTTTTTTATTTTCAGAATATTGACTTTTTTTCTGAAAAAATTTAATTTAATTTTTTTTTAGAAAAATTGACTTTTTTTGTTTAATTTTTTTTATTTTTAAAAAAGTCAACTTTTTAATTTTAAAAAAAAATTGACTTTTTATTTTGAAAAAAATTATTATTTTTATTTTCGAAAAAAATTGATGTTTTTTTATAAAAAAAAAATCGACTATTTTTATATTTTTCTAAAGTATTAACATTTCGGTTCGTCACTACTTTGAAATTGGTTAATTGCTTAACGGTTCGGTTCTAGAACCATTACCAAAATATAAGTTTAGTTCACTAACCATTAATAATGGTTCAGTTCTTTTAACTTCAGTTCAGTTTAGCGGTTCGGTTTGGTTCATGAATTTTTTGAACACTCCTACAACCTATACATAATGTCTCTTGATGATCCTGTAAAAACAGTAGTAAAATCCCAAATGCATTTTACTGTCAAACTCCATTCAGCGAGCACATGACAGATTTGGACTCTTCATTGTCAAGCTTTCGCAAGATTGCCTCTCACTTTTTAAGACAACATTAGAACTCGACTTGTCGACTCCGATTACCGTAATCTCATCTCCTATTTGAAATTGTCCGTGCAGATGTACTCATCCGGCTCATGGAGTTGGGGTAGCTTGATGGGGTATCATTGAATATGTGGCCAGAAAAACAAAGCATGTTTTGCAATATCATTTACTTGTGTGAATAATCAGAAACGAGTCTAAGTTCCTCAGTATGCCTGACTCCCTTACCTGGACCCTTATAGTAAACCAAACGAGAAAACAAGAGGAATCATCGCTCGATATTCCATGAGGGCAGAGTAAAATTCTATGTGTTTCAATTAGTGAGAAAAAACGATAGAGACTTCGTGAACCCGACCATTAGAAACCAATTTTTCATTTTGATTTTATCATTTTCCCTACGTCATCATTTTCTATTTGTTGATAAGGGTTGGTTCGATATCATTGTTGCAATATGTCGCCTTCACGATCTTGATTTTGGAAGAAATATTGTTCATTAAATTGTTTCTTAAAGCTTGTAAGACTTGTGATCGTACCTGACCAGAAGGTGTCTTGGCCCAATCTGCAACGGTGGCCCAAAGTGAAAGAGAAAGGGGGGGGGGTATCTGCAAGACACTCCGATGCCAAAGTAAGTAGAGGCAGAGAGCAAGCAAGTGAGAGAAGAGAGTAAAGAATGAGATACCTGACCCTCTCAAGTGAGGAGGTGTTTATAACCCATTGGGCCAAGATCCGATTAGTGGGCGGTCAAGCCCACTAGCGGATTACTAGAGACTTGCGTGTCAGGAGGCCAACACGTGGCCTCCTCCCTAGATTGTCGCCCGGGAAATCCGGGTTTGTTGCGAAGTCCCTGGAAGGCTTGACGATTAAGGAAACCTAGTCAAGAGGGTCCGATAATATCGGGGGCACGTGGCAGTCAAGGACCGTCGGCCACGTGGCCTCCGTGGACCTCAAGCGCTTTCAAAGGCAATTGGGCCCGGAATCTGTTGAGGCTCGGGCGTGGGCGATCTGACGAGAGCCCCTAAGTCTTTGCTCTAGCAGAGTAATGACTTTGAAGCGGGCAGATCCCCGACGGAGACGTTCAGCGTTGGCGCCCGCCCTGGTAGGAAGCAGCGAGCTCGCATATCTGTATCCTGGCGGGCATACCGGTTATTGCTCGGGATATCCGCGAAGCGTCGAGGAGTGAGGTTAAACGTCGTGTCAGTTTAACGCCACTTGTCATTTTGAGATGGGACTTTTGGCGCCTAAAGGTGTGACCTTTCGTATGCCCTTGGATTTTGGTTATAAAAGGGATTTTTAGGGTTTCATTTGTGTAATCTTCCCTGATTTTCCAGCCAAAAGCTCTTGAACGCAGAATCTTCCACAGCTTTCTATTCAAACTCTTCAACATGTCTTCAACTCCCAAAGCAGGTAACATCCTTAATCCTTTGATAATCTTCTTTCAATTCGTGTTTTAGGATGAGTTTAGGGTGAATTTAGGGTTTGTTTTGTATGAATATGGCGGGGAGGAGATTGAATATCGCGGGGAATTTCTTGCATTTAGCGGGGAGAGAGTTGAATCTTGCGGGGAGATTCTTGCATTTAGCAGGGAGAGAGTTGATTCCTGCGGGCATAAATAGGAGTGGCACTGGCAGAAATTGAATGCCACGGCCAAAACGCGTGAATCTCGCGGGGAGATCGTTGTGCATTACGGGGAATTTTTATTGACCGGTTGATGAGTTGGAGGGGAATGATCCGCGTGAGGTCCGAGAGAGAGAGAGAGACATCTGCTCGTTGTCGTTCGTACGTACGGGCCCCTCGCCGTGTCACTTGAGTCGTGGTGGAGGGGTGGATTTGATGTCCTCGAATTCACTTTTCTTTCGCTGCTTTTCAGGTGCCGGGGATCAGATACGTGGTGGCGACGAGGGGACGAGCGGGCCCCGTCGAGTAAGGCTGGCGCCGGACCTCTCCTTGGTCGCGCCTGAACCAAGGAACTTTCAATCGGACTTCTCCACCGACTCATCTAATGCGTTCAACGAAATCGAATATTTAGACGAAGGGATCGAGGGTTCCTGGGTCATGCAAATCCCTGGGCCTGGAAGGCGAATCTGTTCGTCGTACTCCTCGACGAGATTTCCTACGTATGTGTTTGCCTTCCGGGAGGCGGGCTTCCGCCGCCTTCAGCAGCTTCGGTGGGGTCTTCACATGGTTGAATCTTGCCCCTTCACAACTCCATCCGAATGCGCTGGCCTTCATGCGGGCATTTGAGATCGTGTGCCGCTACTTGGATATAGGGGCCACTCTCCCCCTCTTCTTCCGCATCTTCCATCTGCAGCGACAGATGGTCGGGGATAAATGCGCCTAGGTCTCGTACAAACAGTCCGGAAAACTTTTCAGGTCGTACCTGGACTCTGTTCGGGACTTTAAGAAACGGTTCTATGTGATAAAGCCCGTCACGAGGGAGGCCGAGAATACCCTGTTCGAGCGGACTATGGCGACTAACGAGGACGGACAGGAGGTGGAGAGGATCTGGGTGAAGTTTCCTCTTGAATGGGATAGGGGGCATTATGAGCGGGGGCCGGACTTCTACTCCGTGAAGCCCGAGAAAATGGACGAGGATGACCAACTTTCCTACGAGAGGTTGGAAAATTTCTTGAAGAGCTTTAGGCCGCCCATATGTGTTGACCGGGAAGGAAGCGTACTCCTCGACTCCAACGGGGAAATCGAGATAGCCTGACGGTATATCCACACCAAGGCCCTCCTCGACTGCGAGTCCGACGAGGACGCGTTGAGGCTCTTAGGTATTTATTTGGAAATGTATAGAAGTTTGCAGTGCATTGGTGTGTGCTAACGCTTTTCGTTTTTGCAGATAAAATGGCGGCCATGGAGGAACGCATGCTCAAGCTCTGACCCAAGGGTCCTTGACCGTCTGCCAAGGACCGAGTTGTTGATCTTCAACGACAAGCACGCGAGGATTCTCAGCCCGTCATCAACACCCCTTCTCCAGCTTCATCTCCCGACCAACCGCTCAAGAGGCGGAGAGCTGAGCGAACCGAGCAGGGCGAGCCGGGGACTTCGGTGTCAGTTGGGGATGCCTTCGTGTTGCCCCCTTGCTTCGCTCAGAGGCAACTTTTTGAGGGGAAACCTCGGTGGTCCAAGCGGCAGAGAGGAAGATGATCCTGGGGCTCGACCCGAAGGTGCGGGGAGAGGGCCTAAATGCTGATGTGTCCGCGGTTATCCGGCTGCTCGAGACCTCGTTGACTCTCAACGATGAGATGGCCGGCGCCCATGCTCAAACTTCCAAAGCTAACAAGCGGTTCTTTGCTACGGTGGACAACATGGCACAATGGAGCGAGGCTGCGAAGCTTGAGGTCGGATGCGGTATGAGTCAATGGTGGTAGAGTTGAGGAGATGAAGGAAATCGACCCCTTGGTTAAAGAGAAGGATCAGTGGCGGTAGGTCAAGTTCTTGAGGGAATGACGGCTCTGTGAGGATGAGTCTGTCAAGAGCAGCGCTTCTCTCGGGCGGATTTGATTGCCCGGGTGAGGATCCTCGAAGAGGATACCGTGGAGGCGTTTCCCTTTGGTTTTGAGCGGGCTGTTCAGCAGGTGCAGGTGGTGAACCCCGGGATGGAGTTGGTGACTTCCGGAATCGGCCCCTTTCACCGCGTGGTCGATGGGGAGGTCGTGGCTCATGATGAATGATTTTTTCTTGTTTTGATTTGCTTGGGCCTGCGAGCCTGTTATCTCTGGCCTGCGTGCCTCTTGTTTTTAATATTCGTACACTGGGCATGTGCCCGTATTTTTGGATGTTTGTAATTTGGCTCTTGTGCCCGTGAACATTTAGCTGGCCGTCTTCGGCCATTTATTTATCAATGCTTTATTCATGAATGTTTATACTTGTGTTGTTAACTGTTGTGTTATGCTCGACCTTGTTATTCAACTGCTCGATGTTGTCTTCCCTAGCTTGTGTGCTAGGTTCGGGGGCCTGGGGCCCCAGGCGAGGCTATGGTCGTGCTAAGAGACCATATACTCGGGGCGTGGACCGTCCGTCGCGAGCCGGACATCCTGCCAAAGGTGCAAGGAAAACCCGCGGGCCTCGATCGAGGGTTCCGCATCGAACGGGGTCCCTATCTTCTGTAGTCGAGTAGGTCCCCGTATGAAGGTGGCTTGGGGCGCGTACGAGCACCATTCTGCGACCCAAGGCTGAGCTAAATCCCCGAGGATGGGTTAAAGGGCCACAAGGCGTTGAGCACGCGATCGTTCAGCTCAATATAGTCTTGTTTGAGCTTTGTAGCGTTCCAAGGTCGAGGGAGTTGTACTCCGTTTAGGTTTTCGAGGTAATATGCTCCTGTGCCCGTCTTTGCCCGGACACGATACGGCCCTTCCTAGTTGGCGGCCAGCTTTCCTTCTCGAGACTCTTTTTGATTCCTACGGAGGACCAGGCTGCCGACTTCGAACTCGCGCTTGATGACCTTCTGGTCGTGGCGCAGGGTGATCTGTTGTTTTAAACGTGCTTCTCGTAATGCCGCGCCTTCGCGTATCTTGTCGACTAAATCTAGCTCCTCGCGCAGTGCCTCGTCATTCGCTTCCTCCTCTAGGGGGAATTCGGTGCGTCTTGATGACTCTCTGATTTCGACGGGTATGACCGCCTCTGTTCCGTATGTTAACCGAAACGGGGACTCTCCCGTGGTAGAATGGGGAGTTGTTCGGTATGCCCGATGCTGTTGTGAAGTTCTTACCACCGCTCTTGGCTTCCAGTCTCACTTTGAGTCCTCGCGGGACCACAGTGCGACCTCTGCCTGGCCGTTGGTCTATGGATGCTCGACAGAGGTGAAGTGGTGCTTGGTGCCCAGCCTTACCACGAAATTGCGGAAGTTCGATCGGTGAAGCTGCGTCCGTTGTCGTGACGAGGGCACATGGGATACCGAGGCGGGCAGGGCGTTTCGTTTGTAAAGCGAAGGATGTTAAAGAGTGATTTTGGCAAGTGCCTCGACCTCTATCCATTTCGTGAAGTAGTCCACGGCGACTATAAGGTACTTGTTTTGGTAAGAGCCTTGTGTGAAGGACAGTATATCCATGCCCCACGGTGAAGGGGCCACGGGAGGTGGCGTAGTGAGCTCGTGGGGTGTGCGATGTGCATATCGGCGTGGCGTTGGCACTTGTCGTATTTTTCACGTGTTCTTTGGCGTCCTTTGCATGGTGGGCCAATAGTAGCGGTAGCAAACACTGCGGGCAGAGGCGTCCCAGTGTTGTCGCGTTAATACCTTCGTGGATTCGTGAAGAATGCCGCCACCTTGGATTCCTCGCGCAGGCGGGGATGGAGAAACCTCTCGATACAACCGCTGCTCGGGGCGGACGTAAAGACATGCGGCGTTTGGTGGTAGCGACCTCCAGCTGTCGGTGGGCAATTCCCCGCGTGTGAGATAATTGAACACGGGGGTCATCCAGCAGTCTGCATCACCGATCGCATTTACGTCGAGCGTCGTCGCGGACCTCTCTATGCTCGGTTGGGTGAGTGTTTCTGTATTACAGGCGGTTCCCTCCTTTCTTCTTTGTGCTCATGAGCTTGGACAAGATATCGCGGTGTTCGTTCCCGGGGGACGTGTTTTATCTCTGCTCGGTCGAAGCCTTTGAGTTTTTCCTTTACAAGGTGGAGGTATTCGATGAGGCTTTCGTTTTTAGCCTGGTAGTCCCCGAGGACTTGCGATGCGACGAGTTGGGAATCGATGAATATCTGGATGTTTTGAGCGCCTATGTCCTCGGCTAGTCGTAGTCCGGCGAGCAGTGCCTCATATTCTGCCTGATTGTTGGATGTTAGGAAGGCCAGAGTTAACGAATGTTCGATCACGATGCCTTCTTCGTTCTCGAGGAGGACGCCGGCGCCGCTTCCCGTCGAACTTGATGCTCCGTCGACGTGTAAGATCCATCTGTTGCTCGCCTGGGGCGCCTGTTCGTGGGCAGTCATTTCGGTGAGGAAGTCGGCTAGTGCTTGTGCCTTCAAGGCTTTCCGTCCTTCATACTGAATGTCGAATTCAGAAAGTTCGAGGGACCATCTCAGCATTCGTCCGGCCATGTCCGGACGGGCGAGGAGCTGTTTCACGGGCTGTTCTGTGCGTACGACGACGACGTGGGCGAGGAAATAGTATCGCAATCTCCTCGCGGCAATGGCGAAGCGACCTTTCTATTCTTTGATATCGGTTTCGCCGAAGGGCTTTGCTCGTAGAAGTGAGCGGGTTTGCCGTCATTGGTTTCACGTATGAGTACCGCGCTTACCGCTTCATTGGACACGGCTAAGTACAAGTATAGCGTTTCCCCGACATGTGGCCGCGAGAGAACTGGCGGTTGAGAGAGTGCTCGTTTGAGGTGTAGGAGGGCTTGCTCGCATTCCTCGTTCCATTCGAATGTCGGCCCCTTCCTCAATAGTTTGAAAAATGGGAGTGCATGTTGTGCCGACCTTGCTACGAACCGGGATAGCGAGGCTAGCATGCCGTTCAGGACTTGAATGGACTTCTTGGACCTGGGTGTGGGCAGTTCGGAGAATGCTCGACATTTGTCGGGGTTGGCTTCAATCCCTCGTTTCGTAAGATAGAAACCGAGGAACTTGCCGGCTTTGACTCCGAACGTGCACTTCTCCGGGTTGAGCGCATTCTGTGCTTCCGGGCTTGGTCAAAGACTTTCTTTAGGCGTGATGCGTGGTCGTCCTCGGCTTGAGACTTCACGATCATGTCGTCCATGTACACCTTGAGCATGTCACCGATCTCGTTTTGAAACACCTTGTTCATCATTCGTTGGTAGGTCGCCCCGGCGTTCTTCAGTCCGAAGGGCATTACGTTGTAGAAATAGTTCCCCGACTCCATCATGAAGGCCGTGCAGGTCCTGTCGGCCGTGTCCATGGGGATCTGGTTGTAACCTGAGTAAGCATCCAAAAAAGAAAGCAATTTATAACCGGCCGAGTTGTCGACCAGTCTATCAATGTTAGGCAAAGGAAAAGCATCTTTGGGACATGCGATTAAGATCGGTGTAGTCAACATCGCCATTTCCATTAGATTTTTAACGAGGTACAACGTTTGACAACCAAGTTGAATACTTGGCCTCGGAAATAAAATTTGCCTCTAGGAGGTCTTTTACGACTTTTCGGCCTCCGCTTTCTCGGGAGGCCTTACGCCTCGTTGTACTATGGCCCTGGATCTATGGCGGTGATGGCGGGCAACCTCGGGGTCGAGTCAGGCATTTCCATGCGCTCCATGCGAAGATCGCATTCCCGAAGCAAGCTCGAGTTGCTTCTTTGCTAGGTCGGGAGGTCGGCGCCGATCTTGGCGTCTTTGGGGTCTTCTCGAGGGGCAGAGCTCGAACTTGCCGTCGGGGTTGGGCGGAGCGGATCCGTCCTCTGCTTGCCGTCGACTTCGTCTTTTGAGAATCGGTGTCGAGGTCGACCGGCGGCGGGGCTCGATCTTCTGCGGTTTTGGGGAGCTCGACACAGGCGTTGTCCGGCCCTTCCTTGGTGTGGCGGCGCTTTTGGGTCGACCAAGTGCATCCTCAGCGGCGGCGTTGTGCACCTCCTCGTAGCTTTGATGTCGCCGCGATGGTAGCGACGCGTCCCGTTTGGTGTAGAACTTGAGCTTGGATGGGCGGTGAAGGCTGCTGAGTTACGCGGTGTTACGCGGGGATGGCGTTGTAGAGAGTGGCGATCGATCACCGAGGCGGACTTTGACATGTCGCGAAGCAACGTCCTCGCCGAATGTGACGAGGAGCTCGACGTATCCCCAAGGTCGGGATGTGGAGCCGTTGAACCCCTGAAGGTCGGATCCCACATATGGTGACAGGTGAGATTCGTCGAGCTGGAGTGTTCGGAACAGGTGGGTGTACATAACGTCGACCGAGCTGCCTTCGTCGACCAGGATCCTGTGGACTTCAAAGTTGGCCATTCTCGCTTTGATGAGGAGGGGAATGTGGGCGTTTGGTGCTCCTCCGGAAAGTTCCTCCAGGTAGAAGGTGATCGGTTCAGATTTTCCGCGGAACTGTTCGAGCGAGACCTCGTTGACTGGGGCCTTGTCGATCACCTCGTGAACTTCCTCTTAGCGAGTTAATGGACGGTTAGGTGCCGCCACCAGGAGATGACCATGGCGAGGGAATTCTTCCACGGGTTGTGGGTGAATATCGGACTCACGAAATCTTCCTAGTCCTTGAGTCGCTATCGGTAGGGGCGAGTCCCTTGTGGTCGGCCCGTCCTCGGTGTCTTTGTATCCGGCACTTCTTGAGCCTTGAGCTTCTTGTATTGTCAGTCTCCACCTTTGATTAGTGTCTCGATTGCGTCCTTGAGGTGGACGCAATCTTGATCAAGTGGTCGTGACTTGGTGATCACGACAATATTTTGTCTGTCGGTGGCAACCGCGGGAGTGGGTTTCGGGCGTCTGACCCCTCCGTCCCTGAACTCAGTAGCCGAGCACTCCGCTAGGATTCGCTCGCGGGAAGCGGTCAGCGGTGTGTAATCGGTGAAACGTCCAGCTGGACCTCGCTGCTCGCGGGATTCCCGGGGCTTATCCTCGCGCCGTTTTCATCGGAATGAGGGCAGACACGCCTCGGTCGTCGGTTATCCTGGTGTCTGGTGGCGTTCCCCGAACCTCGACTCCTCGAGTCTCTGGCGCGGTTGGCGGCTTCCTTCTCCTCGTATGTGATATAGGCCCGAGCCTTGTCGAGGAGAGCATCGAAGGTGGCCGGGGGTTCGATGCCAACGGCCTTCGAAATCTGTGCAGGGAGGCCCTCTTTCCAGCAAGTATCGCTTCATCTGGTCGTCGCAGGGAACTTGTATCGCTTCCCTGTTGAAGCGATCAATGTATTCTCGGAGGGTTTCGTCGCTTTTCTGAATGATGGCCTCGAGGGAGGCCTCGGTATTTGGATGCCTGCGGGAGGCTGTGAATGTGCTCGTGAACTGGGCTTTGAGCTCTCTCCAAGAGTGTATGGACCCCGGGGGTAAGCTTTTATACCAGTCCATCGCTGTTTTCCTGAGAGTGGTGGGGAATAGCCTGCACTTGATCGGTCCCCCAACGTTGAGGTATTGGAGCATAGCCTCGAAACCGTCGATGTGGTCGATGGGATCGTCGACCCCATCATAACTGGCGAGCTGAGGCGGTTTCTCCATTCCCCGAGGAATTGGGGCATTCATGATGCTAGCGGACAAAGGACCGCGTGGGTCGTCCTCGTCGCTCCGATGGGGAGGCGGCGGCGTTGATCTTTAGGCGGGTATATGCGCTCTTGGTCCTTCTAGACTCGTTGGCTCTTCGTTCGCGCCGGGGAGGCGATTGGGGTCGTTCCTCGGGTTATTCCTGGTCTCGTCGCTCTGTCGCGGATCCCCTTCCTCGAGAGCGGCGTGTCGGGCTGCGAGAGTCATCTCTCTTGTTCCTCCGCGGGGGAGTTTGAGAGCGATGTCGTCGAGGTGATGGCGACCACGAGTGCAGTCGTCGGCGTCTCCGCGGTGATCGGCGAGGCTTCGAGAACATGGGCGTTCCCGGGTGAAGAGCGGAGGTTGGTGTTGTTGATGGCCGAAGAGGGTGGATGGGATCGGCATCGGGAGGGGGCAGCACTTCTTGAAAGACCGCGGGGTTAGTTGTCCGACGGCGATTCTATTCAGCTCTGCGCTCTTCTCCTCGATAGGATCCAGTGGAGGAGGCAGTTTGCCCGTCGCGAGGATCTCCGCTCGGGAAAATGGTGTCGTTTTGCTCGGCCACATCGTCGCGAGGGGGACTTTGCACGTTGGTTGCATGATCGGCCATGACAAACTGAGTTTTTGGTTTGCTTTGGTCAACTGAATGAAAGGAGACGGGGAAGCAAGATTCCCACAGACGGCGCCACTGATCGTACCTGACCAGAAGGTGTCTTGGCCCAATCTGCAACGGTGGCCCAAAGTGAAAGAGAGAGGGGGGGGGTACCTGCAAGACACTCCGATGCCAAAGTAAGTAGAGGCAGAGAGCAAGCAAGTGAGAGAAGAGAGTAAAGAATGAGATACCTGACCCTCTCAAGTGAGAGGGTATTTATAGCCCCCAGCGCTGGGCCAAGATCCGATTAGTGGGAAGAAGTCCAAGCCCACTAGTGGATTGCTAGGGATTGCGTGTGCAGGGAGGCCAGCACGTGGCCTCCTCCCTAGATTGTCGCCCGGGAAATCCGGGTTTGTTGCGAAGTCCCTGGAAGGCTTGACGGTTAAGGAAACCTAGTCAAGAGGGTCCGATAATATCGGGGGCACGTGGCAGTCAAGGACCGTCGGCCACGTGGCCTCCGCGTGGACCTCCCAAGCTGCTTTCCAAAGGGCAATTGGGCCCAGAATCTGTTGGGCTCAAAGCGTGGGCCAGTCCAGAACAACTTGTTATAGTGATATGTCGCACAATCATGAAAATAACGAGTAGGGGTGGCAAAATGGATGGATTAGATGAATATGGATTGGATAGATATGGATTGGATTATTAATAGATGGATCAAAGCAATCCATTAATCCACTACAATCCATTAAACTCCCTTGATAAAAATCCAATCCAATCCATCCATTAAGACTAAAAATTCATCCGATCCATCCATTATCATATTTCTAATGGATGGATATCCGTCTATTCAAACAATTAATTTTAAATTCTTAAGTATTTTTTAAATTCCACAATAACAAAAATTAATTATTTTTTAAACTTCATAAAATAAAATAAAAATATTTCATAAAAAAATAAAATTTCACAAAAAAACTTTTAATATTCTGAATTATTTTTAAATTTCATAAAAAAATTAAAATTTCACAACAAAAATAAATTAAATATTCTTAATTATTTTAAAAAATTTTAAAAATAATTCATAATATTAATTTCATAAACTTGTAATTTAAAATAATTTCTCATATTTCATTTAAATTCAACAAGATTCATCCTAGGGAGGAATATCATAAACTTCTAACCAAACTTTCTGGACATACATTAATTATAAGATTAACCATGCAAATTCAAAATTTGCTACATGTGCCATATCATGGACAAAAAAACAACAATGAAAAACATAAAATCCACGAGGTTCAAAATGTCAATTAACTTCCAGCTGATATCAAAGAATTTTGCATGCATAGCTTCCACTCATTTTGAGCCAAGCATCTGGGGTGTCTAAACGAAGAGCTGATAAAAAAAATTGAGCACTTTAATCAGAAATAATTCGGTAGAAAAAATTGAGCACTTTAATCAGAAATAATTCGGTAAATATAAGTTAACATCAATATGAATACTGTTATTTACGGTCTTAACATAAAAGATTGTGTATGAATAATATAATAGTACCTTGAGTGAAAAGAAAAAACTCTCAAACAAGTAACCTCATGTTGTGGAACAAAAGTTTGAAAGGTCCTCCACAAAATCAGGTCCATCAAATCAAATGCAGTTACAAAAGAGAATCAAAGAGAAAACCATTAAACATACATTAATTATAAAAGAAGATAGATGAAAAGAATACAAATGGAAATGTTTGTAGACACTAACCTGGTGTTCCACAAAGCCAGTCATGTGTACACAACAATGCTTCAACACTATCAGATGAAAGAGCGCTTCGATACTTGTCAAGTATACGTCCACCTAAACTAAATGCTGATTCTGATGCAACTGTAGTAATTGGAATGCTCAAAAGGTCGCGTGCCAATTTAGAAAGTTTGGGATATTTACCCTTATTTGCTTTCCAATATTGCAAAACATCCAAATCAACATATTGCTCATGGTTAATTTTTTTCATTCAAATAAGTATTCAAATCTGACTCATCCTTTGATGGTCCACACAATTGACTTTCATAAGTCCCAAAATCCTGCAAGTTATTTGAGGGAATGTTTGGACTACCTCTAATTGACCTTTGTGAAGATAAAGTGTTTGCATCATTTGAGGGGTTGAGATATTCTTGAAAAAAAGCTTTCAACTTATCATTAATCAACTTTGCAACTTGTACTCCCTCACCTCCTAACAACCTCACATAGCACCACTCAACAAAATGCAACTTATGTCTAGGATCTAAGATGACAGCAAATGACCACACAACACTATAAGAATTCCAATATTTATCAAAAAATTTCCTCATTCCTCTAGCCATGCAACATAATTGATTTTGTTTTTCAAAGTCATTATGATCAACACATGCAACTTCCTTAATTTTCATTTGAATTCTCCATACACCACTAAAATAGAGGTTTGCGGTAGGATAAGAGGTACCCGAAAATAACACTGTGATATCATAAAATGGCTTCAAAAAATCAGCTATGGTTTTTACCTCATCCCACTCCTCATTTGATAAGCAACAAACAAAATGTGGATCAATATCACTTAGGAGAACAAAAGCTTCTTGTTGACCTATAGCAGTCTCAAGCATCAGATAAGTGGAGTTCCACCTAATATAACAGTCTTGACGAACTTGCTTAGAAGTCACATTTGAAAGTTGCTGTAAACAAGATACAAACTTTATCTTTCGAGCTTCTGAGCCTCTTATATATTTCACACACAACCTAATTTTCTCCAAAGAACCATCAATCACCTTTAAACCATCGTGAACAATCAAGTTTAAGATATGTGCTCCACATCTAACATGAAAATAATCAGCTCTCAATCCTAATTCTAATAATAAATGTTTCTTCAATATATTCACCATAACATCATTGTTAGATGCATTATCTAAAGTAATTGTGAATACTTTTCTCTCAATACCCCACTCCTTTAGCAAATTTATTAACTTCTCAGCCAAATTAAAACCGCTATGAGGTGGTGGACAATGAATGAAGAATAAAACTTTTTTCTCTAATTCCCAATTCCTATTAACAAAATGTGCAGTCAAAACCATATATTGATCTGTGTTTATTGCAGACCATAGATCGGATGTTAAACAAATTTTTCCAAGAATTAACTGCAAATAGGATTTTAAGTTTCCTTTTTCTTTTCTAAACAACTTAAGAACATCAGACTTTGCAGTATTTCTAGTAATGGATTTAACATCGGGGTGTAAAAAGAAAAGTAAGTCAATTATCGCTTCATGTTCAACAAAACTAAAAGGATAGTTATGTTTGATAATTACCTTAGAAATATGTTCCCTATATTTTTCTTGATCCAATGGCGGATAAGAAGATCTATTCCCTCTTCCAACACATTTCCCTGCATGTTTTATCAAATTAGAAGTGCCACCACCATCTCTGGCCATGTAAACTTTGTCACAATTTTTGCATTTGGCCTTTGGGAGTCCTATATCATCAACAAACTTTTCAAAAAATTCCCAAGCCATAGAAGTTTTTGTTCGTTTTGAACTAGGGACTGAACTCTCATCAACTTCTTCCTCAATTTGTATTGCAAGTTCATCGCTTTCGGTAGACATATTTCCTGCTTGCAAGTAAATCAAGCTCACGTGAGAAATGAAGACTGATCAATCAAGTTAGCAAATTATAACTTTGGGAAATCAAATAAGATGCATATATTATAAACTTGAGAGACTTAATGACAATCGAATAATCCTGACACAACTGTTCACATTGCTGCAAACTACTTGTGACAATCGAATAATCGGGGGGTAACATCCATATAGATACATGTTCTTGTACTGTTTCATATTTGTACCATAATCTAGCCTAAGAAACCGATAACTCAGAGAATCGTTGTGATGTGATCTTCTGCAAACACACTCGGAACAGCTTTAGAATACCAACACAAGAAAAAGTACATCAGCAATCCATACAAGTGTTTGTTGGCTATAAGGAATAGACTTTGAATTGAAACGAATGCCGACACTACAATACAACATAAGAGAATAATCCTAGACAGAACTTGATGTTCACCACCGAAATTTGTGGTTATATTTTTTTTGCAGTCACTTCCAACAAAGAATCTTCACCATTTTGTTATACAGTAGTATTTTTCAAAATATGCACTTTGTTTTATACAACCTTTTATTACAATACTACTATTATATATTGCCACTTGGACTGTTATTTCATTTATATTTTTTGAGTTCATCTTTTTTCTTCTCCAACCACTGCTATTAAAATACTAAAGTATTGGTTCAGGTTTCTGTCAAAAAGGCTTACAAGTACATGAACATGGATAGAGGTCTTGATGGGAGATTATACTAAAACTAAACCAAGAGTATATTCTTTTAGTGATTCAAACATGCAAACCTACAACACATAAATATAAAAAATTGAATAATGCATTACTAACCTTATACATAAGACATGTTTTGTTTGCGTCTGAAACATCCAATCTGAATCTAAATCTCTAAATCTGTACTATGGTTTCTAATAAACAACGACTCAATCTTCCCGTATGTCTACATTTCCATTTAACTACAGATGTTTAGCTATACAATTCTTACATAATTTCTTACATTGCATCTTGAACATTATATTTAAACTACCTATATTCCGGTTACCTGCAACGATAATTTTCCAATAGCAAAGGTGTCTATCACTCTTTCTGAAACTTTGTTGCAAAGCTCACCATATTTGCTGAATGCTGACCTTGGCAACAGATGGAAATGATGGTTTTTTACAGGTTTTATCACAAGACTGTGAATTGGATCTACATATTTGTTTATTAAATAACCAGCTATCACTTGCTCTATTATCACTAAAAGGCAACAAATTCACGGGTCAACAGTTTTCTGTTATATCAGGAATACCGTGAAAGAGTTGTTTCTGCAATGACCAAGCGTTATAATTCTACTAGTACTGTAAGGAAACCTAGAATCTATGTTGTCAATAGCAAGCAATAGCGGAATAATGTAGCGGTGGAGGAGTTCAGCGTGATGGACACTATTGATCCGTGAGCCGCTGGCAACAATAGCGGTTGTAGCAGCCCCAAACCGTTATCGCAGCTGCTATTGCATCCGCTGTCTTTTTTTACGAGTATTTAAGTTTACCTTTACACTGATTTTTAGTCTTTGCAAATTGCAACAACAGCTATCCCGCCATCCGCTACACCATTATAGCATTTTAGGGGGTTGGTGCTATGTAACGTATCCGAGATTAAAACATAGCAAAGTATAATATCTTCACACTTTTACATACTATCAAATGATCAACAAGACTAAAACACATGCCATAATTTATAGCATTAAAGCTACATATTGAGTCATAGATATTTCATATTTGCATTCACAGCTTATCCCTAAGCATGAATGCGCTTTCCTTAGAAACAAAGATTTTTACTTGCATTTCTTCTAAAACTCACTTCATAACAAACTCAAGAGGCATGGTTGCCCATAAAGTCCTAATGAGTCTATCACTTTACTTCAAATTCCAAATCAATACGGGTTTGGGCAACTTGATCTCTTCCCTCTAAACTTGTGAGTACCAAACAGAGTTGTATTACAAAAAAAGTGGTTGGTTCAAACTTACTTCGTTATGCCGTATCGAAACGAAAATCAAACAAATGAATTTTGAAACGAAAAATCAAACAATACGCACAAAATAAAGAAAAAATGAAATGAATAACAAAGAGAAATCACGGATCGAAGTGGAGTTTGGTGATATCTAACAGAAATTGAAAGAGAAAGCGTAAAATGAAAGAAAATTGTGAAGCGTTTACCTTTGCACGAAAGAGGAAAAAGTGACAAATTAGCTGTGCTGAATTTGCTTCTTTGAGATGAATTTGGAGAAGAAATTGGAATTAGGGTTAGTATTTAGGAGATGAATTTGAAAAAGAAATTGGAGTTTGGGTTAACAATGGTTGTTCCGCCATTGTTGAGAGAATGAATCGTTCTGAACAGAACGATACACTGAGAGAGATGTTTCTCTAATTGTTTTAATTTTTTTTTAAAATTGTTTAATTAAAATTTTAATATATTTTATAATAAAATATTTATAATAAATAAATAATAAAATATAATCCATGGATTTGGTTGATGAGATGGATGGATTAGATCAATCCATTTGATTTAGTGGATGAATTGGATCAATCCATTAAATTCCTTTTTAATTTAATGGATGGATTGGATGGATTTCTTAGTGGATGGACTGATGGATTTTTGTTTAGTGGATCCAATTGCCACCCCTAAAAACGAGAGATTTTGGTCGGACAAGGTATCCGAGTTTAGTAATTAACCCCGGCCCAGTTAAGTTAAATTGACCCGAGATGAACAATCGTTATAATAAATGAATTGAAAAGCTCTATTTTGAATTATTTTAAATTAAAATCAAGGCTTTTGAATTTACAGTAAAATAATCAACAGACATGAGAATCTTTGTTAAATAAACCATCTCTAAGACAACTCAATGCTTATAAATTTTATGAGAATAAAATACAGGTTAATTTCTATACTAGCTTCCAATGTTACATGCACTTTTCACATGCAAAACAAATCTATTAGTACTACAAAAATATAGATGCTTCAGGTTTTGGTATAAATGATAACAAACTTTCACCAAATAATTCAAATACTGGTGGCAGCAATTGTCCAGCATCTATGTCATCTTTCCAAGCCTGAGCTAGAATGGAAGAGTTTTCTTTGGATGATTGACGACCCGTTGATGATGGCATGCTGATCATGGGGGGAAACCCACTTGTTGACCCCTGCATGTTGTCAACTGACATGGAATTCATAGGTACCACAACCCCAGTAACACCTGTTGCAAATTAAGATTGCTAAATTATCAGTATCAAGTTAACTCTTAAACTTTTAGGAGATAACGATTCTTATCACAAAAACGAGTTAATTTACATGTAAACTCTCTTATGCATCAAACTAAAGTCATACCTGGCATTGCAATCATGGCTTTTCCATTGCCACTTGATGTTGCGCGAGTTGGAGGGGAAAGCAAACTGCTGATTCCTTTGACCTTTTCTTGCATATTTTGGCCTACTGCACACTGAAAGCTCTATGACTTCAGTAATAGATTTAAGTAAAAGATGTTCAGAAAAAACAAATAGATTGATGCATAACTAAAAATAGGTTTGTTGCCACATCATTCAACGAGAATTTACAAAAGTTACAGCTCACCAGCAAGGCACCATAGACTTGCCATGCTTCTTGCCTTTTTATTTCATTCTTTTGCTTCTCAAGTTGCATTTCTGGCACAAGAAGATGCAAATATGGCTCGAGATTTGGAATTATAAGCAAGCGAACCTACTCAAATGAAGGAACATTAGGAATTAGTTGACACACACAATTAGATGTTCTAAATCACACAGCATAAAAGCCATCCAAGTAACAGTTCTGCTGCTAATATAAAAACAGAGGCTAGAAAATGTATACCATTCTTGATCCAAGAGCTGCTATTCCTTTAATTGCACCATAGTGTTGAGGCAGAGCTTTTGTAGGGTCCAAGAATGTATGAAGAAATGTCCTCGTTACACGGGGCTGAAGATTGTGATACATATGCCCAAATCTGTAAAACTCAGACTAGGAACATAAGAAAACAAAAAATGTAATCAATTGAAGCATACAGGCTTAGAATTTCCTATTCTTCTATAGTTTTAATTTTGATAAATTTCATAGTGCCCACAACATTCACACACATAAGCTTCTGAAGCATGGAGTCTGACATTGACAACAGGACATGGAACACCGCGAAATTATCAAGTTAAACTATAATTGAATGAGCTCTGCATTAATTTATACTGTTATCATCTATTGAAAGAAGGTCCGCACCTTTTGCATATCAAAGCAACAAGATTTGCACTGAAATCCCTAAGCTCCCAGTGATTATCAGACAGCCTGTTTCCAAGCCTTTTTGCAACAATGCAAGTAATGATAGGCGGCATCAATTGGTGCAACTGATGGAATTTAACAAAAAAATAGATAGAAACTAAAATTCAGAAGACATGTATTAAAAATCAAGTTTCAGTAAACTACAACTGCCCTTCCGTTTTGCTTCAGAAATCAAGATATATCCCAAATTTTGATGGAGTCATTATGTTTATTTACAATATAATAGACCAATGATCAACCTTACAACCTCATAAGCTTTGTTATAGAAAGAAACATGAAAAGACGTTATAATTAACCGTACTTACATAAAGTTCTATGTGTATGTGAGGATTTTGCAAAAGGCTCCGCACAAGGCGCATCGAGGCCAACAAATTATTTAAATTATGTAGATTTCGTGCCACCTGATAGGAGAAGGGAAAAAAGATAAAAATGAGTACTAATAAAGTCTATCTCGCATTATATTAAAATTTGGGTTAAAGGTGTTTTTGCTCCTTGCCATTAGGGCGAGTTCTGGTTTTCCCCTTGTAAACGATAGGGGACAATATTATTACTTTATACATTCTTTGTACAGTCAGATGCCAATAGGGGGTAAAACTAAAAAAGTCTTATATTACAAGGGCGGAATCGCAAAATACAGTTACAGGGAGGAAAACTAGGCCGAATGGCAAGGGGTAAACGCACCATTGTGCCTGGAAACTTTAACCGAAATCATACTAGACAAAAACATGCCAATACCTCATCAGCAACGAAACGTGTGAAATAAGGAACTAAAGGATGGAGTCCTGAGTCAGTTGCCAAGGTGACCAATGCTCTTCTGAAAGGAATGGACCCGGGCTTATTCAAAATCAGCTCTATTATTTTTTCGTAGTAAAGCTGTAGAGGAAACAAGGTGGCTCATTAATGTTGATCAGTAAACAAGAAACTACTTCAGAATAATGCATCCCACATGATGTGTATACCTGAAGCTCTGTCGTTATTATATGTTTAACAGGTAATTTAACATCGGCAGGAAGCCCGTCTTCTTTATATTCAGTTTTTCTTATCTCAGGGGTAGCTGCAAGTAACATATGGAAACAAAGTTGTCAATAGTTGGAAAATCAAACTTCCCATTCGTGTGGAACACAATATAAAGGAGTTAAATCATACAGATACAACAACAACCAAGCCTTACCCCACTAAGTGGGATCGGCTACATGAATCAACTTCTGCCATAATATTCTATCGAGGACTATGCTTCTATCCAAATCGTCAATCTCAAGATCTTTCTTAATTTTATTTTTTTGATAAGCAAAAGGGACTTCAATAAGTAGCACAAGGGTGTCAAACCCATGAATACAACAAGAAAAACGAAAAAGATCCCAACACAATAAAAAACCCACCTACCAAAAACCCAAGTCCTCTAAAAGACATCAATACACAAGCCGGGATCAACAAACCATCCGGCCAAACAAGCCTACTATCGCTCTTAAAGCAAGAAATGAACCACAATTTCTCTTAGTTTTTCTAGGTCTTTCTCTATCCTTAGTTGTTTGAATCCTCTCCATCTGATCTACCCTCCTTACCACAAAATCTATAGGTCTTCTCTCTACATGTCAAAACCACCTAAGTCTATTTTTCACCATCTTTTCTACTATAGATGTTATCCTAACACTCTCTAATCTCGAGATCTTTTATTCATATGACAAAATAAAATCCACGCTAGCTAGATATAATCTTCAATACTATAGCATCACATGTAGTAGGCTAATAGGCAAAAATCAACAATGGTATTATAAACTATGCAATGACGTTTCATGAACCCAATAAACTAAGTCGCACTTAAATCTAAATAAAATCACCTTCAGTTGGAGCATTTTCAGGTATTGCAGGTTGCACACCTTCAATAGCCAACCAATGACTGGTAATCGATGTATCAAGAGGTGCTTTTGGTAAAGCTTCTTCAACCAGCTATTAACATCAACAAAATTGGTGGAAAATCAAATCAAATCAAGCAATTCTTCAACTACCTCAATCAACACGAAAAAAAAAAGTCCACAACTATAAGTACCTACAAAATTCTTACATCTTTAATATCCACATCCTTGTCGTCAATATAGAACAAATCATTATGCCCAGAAGCTCTTTTGAACCGCACATTATCATTAGACGCAAAACCATATATCGGCTGATACATACATAATAAACACAAATGGAAACTGAAATAATACAACCAATGATAAATATTATACATAAATAAACAGGAAATCAGACAACAAGTTGTGTCATAAAAACTATACAACTTTACTATACAAGAGCTTTTACACTCAATGCATCTGATGCTAGAAAACCAAAAGTGTCAAACGGCAACGATTGCGACGTATTTAAAAACCCTAAAGTAAAATAAATTCACCTCTAAATTTCTCAATGCGAGTGCACTATCAACATCCTCAGCAGTGAGAAAAGTTCTCATGGAATGGCGCATACATTTAATAGATTCCTGCAAGTAAAATTTTCAATCATTGATGAAAAAATGAAAATTGGGGAAAAGGGATTAAGAAGAAGAATAGCTGCTACCTGCATGATTTCGCGGATGCGGTATTCGAGATCGGGAGCGACGGCGAGGGCAACATCGGGAGATAAATTGGTGATGCCAACGGTTTGTGCAATTACTTCAATTGTTTCCTTTGGAATCACGCTCATGGTGCATTCAATTTTTAACGAGATGAATCGAAGTGGTGTTGAATTAAAGTGTTATAATAAAAGAGTTATAGGTTTTTTCAGGCTTGTGTTTGTTCAGATGATGTTGGATTAAGTGTTTTTTTTTATTTATTTAAAATTAACTCATTTCATTAATAATAATAATGTTATGTATATATATGTTGGGACATCATCAAACACATGAAAATTAGTAAAGTCTGGAGCCACCCTCGTCAAAGCATGAGAAATTTCATTAGCTTGTCTTCTAATGAACTTAACATGAGAGTTCTTGAAAAAGAGAGTTAGGAGTTAGGTGCATTCGCTAACAATAGCTTCGAAATCTGAGTCATTGGATTTAGGATTTGTGATACTGTCTACCACACGTTTGGCATCTAATTCAAAGTCCATATCATCTAAACCCAATCCATTAACCCATTTTAAAGCAGAGAGGGGACTAAGGGCTTCCCCGATAGCAACATCAATAATAGGAGTAAACCAATTTGTCCGCGCTACAATAGCTTCGAAACTTGAGTCGCTCACTGACAAATAGAAACTGGACTATCTTCCTATTGGTTCCAAACAAGGTTGTTCCTTACTTTCCAAATGCTCCATAAAGTGGCTGAAAACATTGCTTGTTGATCTTTAGTGGCTACCTGCAAAAACGAAAAAATCATCGAAGCAAACAATTCTCCATGCTCACTAATACGCTGCAACAGGGCCCAAAGGCCTGGAATTTTCAAGCATTCAATACTTTTAGGACACTGGATGAAAAGGTGATAATTGTTCTCTTCCCCAACACCACAACCAACACAACCAGATGGGCAATCAACACCTTTGTCCAACAATCTTCTTCTAAAAGGCACGCAATCTCTACACAGACGCCACAAAAAATTCTTTATCCTGTGTGGGGTCTTAATATTCCATAACATATTCCACCTGTCTTTGATTCGAAGATGAGAAGTGTCAATGATATTATTAATACAGACTCTATAAGCACTACGAACCGAGAATTTTTCGTCATTTTCATACTTCCAAATCAACTTATCTCTATGAACCGCACTGAACAAAGGAGTATTATAAATCTTTTGAGCAGTTTCATCCTCCACAATAGAAGAAATCAGATCATGATTCCACAATTTGCCATTTGGGCTTATTAAATCTGAAACTCGAAGATTACTCACAGCTAGCTGCTGAGGCCAATGATTCATCAAAGCGGTACCATTCGAAATCCAATTTGGGTCCCATAACGAAATATTCGCACCCGAACCAATACTCCATTTCAGACCTCCTTTAACCACAATTTTAGAATTCCAAATGCTACGCCAGGCATAACTGGGATTATGTCCAAGGACAGAATCAGAAAAGTCACAGTTTAGAAAGTACCTGGCCTTATAGAGACGTGATACGAGGGAATCTGGATTAGAAATAAATCTCCAAGCTTGCTTACTTAACATAGCCAGATTAAACGCATTGATACTTTTGAAACCCATGCCACCGTCATATTTTGGCATAGATAGACGGTCCCAAGAGAGCCAGTGGATACCTTTAGACATACCCCGCTTATTCCCCCACCAAAAGGAGTTTAGCATATTCTCAATCTCATCAGTCAACGAAGAAGGAAGAAGAAAAAGACTCATAATGTAAGTCGGAATAGATTGCAACACAAATTTTATCATGGTTTCTTTGCCAGCTTGAGATAAATTTTTGATTTTATCTCAGATGATTTGTCTCTCTTATATTCAATGCTTTTCTATATGCCTGATTCTTTTTCCAAATATCATTCAATGCTCTTATGAATATCTTTTATGTTTTCCCCAGCGGAGTTCATTCAATGTTTTTCTGAATATCTTCAATGTCTTTCTTCATAATCCCTAGTAGAGTTCAATGCCATTCTTGAACATCCTTTGGGCACACTGTTATCTTAGTTTTAGTTTACATCTGATTCATTCTTGGATGTTACTACTTTCCTTCCCATGGTTTTATCCCTCTTTTTCCATGTATTATTGGTTACTCTTTGTCGCCCTGACAGATATTTAGAAATATCTTGTTGTTTTTCAGTGTGTCTTTCCGTGTCTTCCTTTCCACAATTCTTTTATTTCAATTTTCTCCATTCATATCATATATCATATCATGAATAAAAAATGTGTGCATTCATTCATAGCATCGCATAAAGGGACAAAAATTCACTACTTTGGTATTTAACTATCTCCCACTTTGATTGTAAGAAGATTAATCATCTTCATACCATCTGGTTGAAGATATTTAAATAGGGGAAGTTGTTGTACCCCAATTTGTTCCCTATGGCTTTCCATTGTAAGTATGAAGTGCGCCTAAGAGAGGGGGGTGAGTTAGGTGTTTAAATTTTTTTATCGGTTTTATGAATCTTGTTATAATGTTTTCTGGTTTGGTGTATGAAAGTATATGAGTGCTTCTTTCTTTTCTGGTTAAGGTTTTGATAAAAGCGATAAATGCGGAAAAGTAAAGGACACAAGGATGTATCTTGGTTCCCTTCACGGTCCGATAGTACTCCAGTCCTCTTACAACATGCAAGATATTTCACTATAGTTAGAATGATTGTACAACCTATTCACGCCAATGGTGATGCTTACTATCAAACCTATAGAGAGATCAAAGGCTCTTAAAACCTTTAAGATCTAAAACACTAAGTGCAAGAAGAACAATCCTCTTCAATGCACAACTTGCTTCCAATAATCCTAGACAACAAGAATACAATGAGTATATTTTGATTTTTACAAGAATATGGATGAAGTTGAATAATGAATCAATCACTTGATTGATCTTATCTATTAAATATGAAAATCAGAAAAAATTACTCTCTTATGTGCTCAAGATATTTTATGAATATGCTATGAAACTTGTTATTAAAAAATGTCACTGTTTGAAAATTCTGTGTTAGAAGATATGCAGAGAGTTTTTGTTAATAAAATTTGAATAGAGGTAATTTGACTTTGAAAAATCAAAAACTATTTATAGTGAAATAATACCTTTTCAAATATCATGGCAAAGGTTGGAGAAAATCTGAATAAATGAAAGTGAAAAGATACAAGTGTTGCCATGAAAAGATGTTTCTCAAAAGGTGCATGAAAGTACTAATTTTTCAAATACTAGAGGCATGCAATCGATTGCACTAAGGCTACAATCGATTGCATCTTTCCAACGATTAAAAAATTTGAAAATTTGAACTATGTCAATCAATTGACATAAGGATGCAATCGATTGCATTAGTTCTAAAATAGTTTTCTGCATATTTTTCAAAGGACGCAATCGATTGGTGAAAAGGTGCAATCGATTGCATCAATGCAAATTTTGAAATTTTTATTATTATAAATTTTTTTGAGAAATATATGTATCAAATTTCACTAGTATCTTTGTCGAAGGGTAATAAAAGATTTTCTTGAATATTTATGCATGAGAAAATATTTTTGAGCACTAAGATTATAAAAGATTAGATTTTCATATACCAATGTAAAAGTCTTGAAATCATGAGCTTGAATCTTGCTATGAAATATCTTTATCTTCAAGCTATTAAGAATTTTTTCGTCATCAAAACATAAGTGGATTATTTTAGGAGCTTGACATCACATTCTCCCCCTTTTTGATGATGGCAAAACATTCTCCATTTGATGCTTTGTTATTTCCAAAAGAATTCCCCCCCCCCCCCAAGTTGCATAACTCTCTTTAAATGTGAGAAGTTCATGACTTGATTATTTGAAACTTGATTTTATGAAGGAGTATTTGTTTGTATCTTACAATTTGAAACACATGGAAATATACACAAGCATAACACCTTTCTCCCCCTTTTTGACATTATCAAAAAGAAGAAAAGATGGAGAAAATAAAAGTAGACATATAATATTTTGAAACATAATACGTAGGAACATTAAACATACAACTTAGAAAGATAAAATTTAAGGACATGAAACTGAAAATAGAAAAGTAGACAACATGGAAATCCAAAACAGAAACAATACTAGAAAGACATAGTAAAGGAAACAAACTAAAATTGTGAAATCCCTAGTCCTCTTTCATGTCATCAGCAAAAACATCATCAGATTGACCTTCATCATTTGTAAAAGCAGTTCCAACTTGGCCTTCATCATGAGGTTGGATAAAAGAGTAATGATAAGGTTGAACTTGATACGGTGGAACATTTGTATGAGAATAAAGATGAGCAAACTAGTTGTTCATGATGTGGTTCATATATTGAAGATAGTCAAAAATTTGATTGTATGAGCCTTCTTGAGGAGGAACTTGTTGTGGAGGAACTTGTTCTGGAGAAGCTTGCTCTAAAGGATTATTGATGTAGGAAATTGTCCTCTTGATAGGATCATATTTGACACTTGTTTTAGCATTGTAAATCTTTTTCAGAGTGATGTCAAATTTGTCAAAATCGAGCTCCAACATTGTTTCTCCAGACAAAGGCACATTATATTTTTCAAAAATAAGTGTTAGCAAAATACCATATGGAAGAGCAGAGGCAGCCTCATCATGAATCATCATGTGATACAAAATTACAAAAGCCCAATTTATGGGAATGTTATTTTTTATAACATATAAAACCTGCATTTCACAGTCAGTAATTTGAGAAAAATTGGAGTATTTAGGAATAATAACACGAGCCAAAAAGTAGTGGAGTAGCCTATCATCAATAGTGAAAATTCCAACAGACCATGAATTTCGATCAGGGGTATCACCAATAAGTTTTTGTCTTTTCTGTAGAAATTCATGTTCCGGAATTTTTGCAATCCCGTAATAAAATTCTCGTTTGTTATAACCTGGCAGATTTGCATTAACATTCATTCGAATTCGAGCACTCTCACAAGGAATACCCAATGCCTAACCAACATCCTTCAATGTAAGATTAATGGGAACACCGTTGACATTAGATGTCATAGCACCTTTATGAATCACTAAGTTGTTGTAGAAAACTCTAACCAAGGTAGGATAAATAATTCCTTTATACCCAATCAATTTATCTATCTTTTGAAATCTAAACAATTCCGGAAAGAAAAATCATTCAGAATAAAAGTTATCAAGATTACCAAACCTTGTTGGAAGAAGAGCTTTTTTTTGAGAAAGGTTCAAAAATCTTTCCCTTTGAACTTTGGATGGAATGAGTCTAGAAACATCTTCTTCTTTAGAGGCTCCTTGAGAGGAAGAGAGAGCTTTTCCATTGCTCTTTGATATTGAGGAGGACATGGTTGAGTTATTAGGGTTTGAAGAAGGTTGAGATATGAGTGTTTGAAGAAGGAAATTGGGGCTGTTATGAAGAAGAGATGTGAAGAGGGTTTATGAGGAATATTTGTGTAGAGGGATAATTGTTTGGTCAAAAGAAATAAAGAGAGTAATGACAATAGTAGTAACTAGTCTTTCAAGGAAATAAAGTTGGTCAATTATGCAGAGAATCTTGCACTTTGAGTGTGTGTGTAAAACAGTGATGTTAAAAAACAATGAATGAGTTAAAGAGATCACATGGGTAGAGACATAGGAAGAATATTTTTGTTGTCAACAATAACTAGGAGTAATTGAAAAGTAATTGCACAAGAAAGAAATACTAAAATAAAAACTGAAGAAATAAATAACATATAAAAAAATTAACGTAAAAGAAATCTGGACGGAAAAAATAAGTGATGACAATCGATTTTACATATGGTGCAATCGGTTGTTTATAGTGAGAAAGCGAAAAAAATTAGGGTACAATCGATTGATATTATAGCCCAATCGATTGCATGCAAAACAGAAGCGAAACATGTAAAAACAATTTTAGATTCAATCGATTGTAGAGATGGTGCAATCGATTGTATGCAGTTCAAAAGTGAAAAATAAGAAAAAATAGAGCAGATACAACCGATTATACACACACTGCAATCGATTATTATAGAGTAAAATTGCATATTTTATTAAAATTTCATTATGAATTCATTTTGAAATGAAAGAAAACATGTACAATGATGAAACTTTATATCATATTATTCAAACATCATTCTCATCTAAAATTTCGAGTTCTCTTAGAATTTTATAAAATGGTTCTCTTGCCAAAGGTTTTGTAAAAATATCCGCAAGCTGATTATGAGTATCTACGAATGTTAATTCGACATCACCTTGAAGCACATGATCACGCAAAAAATGATGTCGTATATCAATGTGTTTGGTTCTTGATTGCATGACAGGATTCTTTGTAGTGTTTATCGCACTTGTGTTGTCACATCAAAGAGGAATGCATCTGAGATCGAGTTCGTAGTCACGGAGTTGTTGCTTAAGCCAGAGAATTTGTGCACAACAACTACCCGGTGCTATGTATTTTGCTTCAACCATGATAAGAGCAACACATGCTTGTTTTTTACAAGCCCATGATACCAATGCATTTCCAAGGATGTGACAAGTACCACTTGTGCTTTTTCTATCAGTTTTACAACCTGCATAATCCGCGTTAGAATAACCAAATAAATTGCAAATACTACCTTTAGGATACCATAAGCCGACATTGGTTGTTCCTTTGAGATACTTCATGATTCGCTTAACTGCCATTAGATGAGATTCCTTTGGATTTGCTTGAAAGCGAGCACAAAGACAAACACAAAAGCTAAACATTATGTCAGGACGGCTTGCCGTCAAATATAGTAAAGAACCAATCATACCTTGATACTTTGTAATACCAATTGGAATACCAGATTCATCTTGATCAACATATATACCAGAGCCCATTGGAGTATTCATCACTTTCCAACTATCCATATCAAACTTTTTCAATAACTTTTTGCAATATTTGGATAGGTTGATGAAGATTCCATCTTTTAGTTGCTTAATTTTTAGTCCAAGAAAATAGTTCATCTTACCCATCATGGACATCTCGAATTCTCCTTGCATCATCAATGATAATTCTTTACACATTTCTTTGTTAGTTGATCCAAAAATGATATCATCAACATAGACTTGAACCAATAAAGTGTTACTTCTGATTTTCTTAATGATCAAAGTTTTATCAACTTTACCCTTTTCAAAACCTCTTTCACACAAAAGATTTCTAAGTCTATCATACCATGCTCTTGGTGCTTGCTTCAAGCCATAAAGAGTCTTTCTCAACTTAAAGACATGTGAAGAATTTTTGAAGTCTTCAAATCCTAGGAACAAGTTCTCAAACTTGATTTCTCTCGAATTGATTTAATTCTTCTTGCATAGAAATTATCCATCGATCTTCTCCTAAGGCTTCATCAACTTTGGAGGGTTTAATTTAAGAAACAAACACCATGTTTAAGCAAACATCTTTGAGATTTAATCTTGTTGTAACTCCTTGACAAATATCACCAATGATTTTATCAATAGGATGGTCTCTATGAGTTCTCCATTCTTTGGATAGATCATTGATGTTTGTATCTTGTTGTAAAACTTCTTGTTGATGTTCTGGTGGACTCACAATTTGATCATTTGAAATTTATTCTGAGGGTAAAGCTATAATATCATCATCATCACAAACAACTATTTCCTTCTTAGAGGTGTTAGTTTCATCAAAGGAAACATGCATAGATTCTTCAATAGTTAAAGTTCTTTTATTATAAATTCTATAAGCTTTACTAGAAAGAGAATAATCAAGAAATATACCTTTGTCGGATTTCTCATCGAACTTACCGAGATTGTCTTTGTCATTGTTAAAGACAAAGCACTTGCAACCAAATATATGAAAATGAGCAATGTTTGGCTTTATTCCTTTGGAGAGTTCATATGGTGTCTTTTTCAAGATAGGTCTAATGATAACTCGATTTCCAAAATAACATGCCATACTAACCGCATCAGCCCAAAAATATTTTGGTAGATTTGCATCACTAAGCATTGTTCT
Organism: Vicia sativa; assembly: GCA_021764765.1. Classification (NCBI taxonomy): domain Eukaryota; kingdom Viridiplantae; phylum Streptophyta; class Magnoliopsida; order Fabales; family Fabaceae; genus Vicia; species Vicia sativa. The sequence continues at coordinate 115,092,628 of CM038794.1, read as the reverse complement.
TGCAAGTTTCACTAGAAACCTATTCTTTCTTTCAACTTCTCCATTTTATTGTGGAGTTCTTTGTTCTGAAAAATCATGAGAGATACCATGTTCTTCACAAAATTCTTCAAATGATGCATTTTAGAATTCTCAACCGTGGTCACTTCTTATGGGTACAATCTTTAGTAATTTTTCATTTTGGATTTGCTTTGCATACTTCTTAAAGGCTTTGAAAGCATCACTTTTAGTTCTTTGTGTTTTACCTTATTGGTGACTTCATCAATAATCAAGCATTCATCTTTAGTAAACGTGATCTTGAAGCCTTTGTCACAAAGTTGGCTAATGCTAAGAAGATTGTACTTTAGTCATTCAACATAAATAACATCTTCAATAGATATGAAAGGTGGTGCACCAACTTTGCATTTGCCAAGAATTCTTCCCTTATTGTTATCTCCATAAGTGACATAACACTTGGCCTTTAAGACTAGATTTAAAAATTGGTTTATGTCTCCCGTCATATGCTTGGAACAACCACTATCAAGATACCATAGGTTTGAAGTAGTTTTCAAGCAAACCTACAAAAAAAATTAAGTTTTGTTAGGTACCCAAATTGATTTGGGTCTTTCATAATTAGTATCTTTATTTACCCACACATAATGCCCACTTGCCACACTAAAGTTACTTACATAGCAAGCATTAGGTGTATGGCCTTTAATACCAAAATAAAAACAAGTAATTCTATATATAGGAGGATAAGATTTATTCTTAACAAATCTTTTCTTTTTAGGATAATGATGAACTACTTTAGGCTTGTTCACTTTCTCTTGGATTGGTTGGTTATTAGCCTTAACAAAGATAGTTTTGTTGGGACTTGGTTGAGAAAATTTTGAAAAACCAAGTCCACTTTTATCTTTAGGTTACCTTTGTGTGCTAAGAACATTTTACAATCCAACTTGTCCTTTTTCATATCTTTCTAGGACTCTTTTTAATTGAAAAATTTAGAAAGAAAGTGATTCACAATTATTGCATACAAAATTTTGTTTTTGATCACTAATCATCCTTTCCTTTTCATCTTTATATTCTTTTTAAATTGTTTCAACTTTTTCTTCTAAAGATGAAATTATTTTCTTTTGAGATGAATTGGTTCTATATAGAATTTTGCATTCATTTAATAGTTCATCTATTTCCCCTTGTGCACCATTATCATAAAGAGAATTATCATAACTAACCTCGCCATCTTCATCATCGGAATGGTGTGAAGCCATCATTGCTAGATTTTCACTTTCGTCACTATCCGAATCGGATGAAGAACTTATCTTATTATCTTTCCATGCAACATAGTCCATTTTATTTTTGAACTCTTTTTTTCCTTTGAATCCATTTTCTTGGAGAGTTTCGTACAATTCGTATTTATATGACCTTTCTTGCCACATTCATAACATGTGACATCTTGTGTTGATGTGGAGGTTTCTTTATCTTTATGCTTTGAGAATTTCTTCCTTTTGACAAAGTTAGCTTACCGAGATTATTTTTATGACCAAAATGTTTTCCTAACCTTTTTACAAGAAGCACGAAGTTTTCCTCTTCCTCAGATGCATCTTTATCTTGACTTTCTTTTGAATCTACTTTCAACGTGATGCCTTTGGATTTATTCTCTAAGTTCTCATGCTTTTCTAATCTTCCAAGTTTCGTCTCATATTCTTGAAGTTTTCCAAATAATTTTGCGGAAGTCAAGGTTGACAGATTTTTATTTTCGGATATCACCGTCACTTTTGTTTGCCATTCCCTTGTTAAAGATCTAAGCAATTTAAGATTAAGTTCTTCGGTAGTAATAGTCTTACCAAGTTCCTTCAAATGATTTGTCAAGTGAACGAATCTTTTTTGCAATTCAAGAATGGTTTCTCCGGGCTTCATTCTAAATAATTCGTACTCTTAAATTAGGGTATTCAATCTTGATCTTTTAACTTCAGCGGTTCCTTCATGAGTTTCTACTAAAGTATCCTATATCTCCTTTGCCGTTGTGCATGCCGATACTAGAAATAATTCATCCATACTAAGAGCACCTTGGAGGAGATTGATTGCCTTTTTGTCATAGAGAACTTTTTTCTTGTCATCTTCATTCCGTGATGCTTTAGGCTTTGATGATCCAACACCATTGACAACACACACCAGAGCAAAATGACCATTCTCAACAGCATCCCATATTTCTTCTCTTTGCGCTTCAAGATGAGCCTTCATGCGAATTTTCCAAAAGTTAAAGTATTCACCACAAAATAATGGAGGCTTGTTGTTACTACCACCATCTTTGGAAACCGGGTTTTGATTTGCGGAAGCCATTCTGGATCTTTAGGAATAGGTTACAAATAACTTGCTCTGATGCCAATTGTATGTATGAAGTGCGCCTAAGAGGGGGGGGGGGTGAATTAGGTGTTTACAATTTTTTATCGGTTTTATGAATACTTGTTATAATGTTTTCTAGTTTGGTGTATGGAAGTGTGTTAAGGGCCAATTTGTAGTTATTTTGTACATTATTTTGTGGTCCTTAACAATGTCTTGGTATTTAATTTGTATATTTATTCTAGTATTTTGCTTTAATTAGGTTTTTATCTAGTTTTGTTTAACATATGTATTATTTGACTTTAGTTACTCTTAATTGTAGGAATTTATTAACTAATTCTCCCAAGCTTAGATTCAAGGGTACTTGAAGAGCTTTAGGATGATTCTTTGAAGATAATTTTGGAAGAGGAAGATGTTATGGCCAGGTGCCAACATGACCGGCCACCGACTTAACCGCCAAGGGTCATGAAATTGAAAAAGGACAGCCCATGCTTTCACCTTTGGAGCCACCAACCCATCACTTCACCATTTTTTGGCTTGTAAAGGAAGCAAGAAAACATAGACCATCATTATCTTTCATCTTTGTAAATCTAGGGAAAGTTTAGGAAAAACCATAGCTTTTCTCTTGATTTTTCTCATGTTCATCATCTCTACCAACAATCTTGAGAGCAAGGCAACCATGGAAATGAGTAGCTAAGCTCCTTTTGTGTCAAGATTAGAGGTAGTTGATCTATATAATATGTATTTATTTTGATCCATTTGTGTATGAACATGGTTGATGATTAATATAGTTGAATATCTTTGTTCTTCATCTTTATGCTTTGAGTTTTGCTTGGAAAGAATATTTCAAAGTGACCTAGGATATTCATCCTCTCACAAACAAATGCTAGGAATAGATTTATGTGTTAGAGTTTACAAAATATTGAACTTAATGATTATCATGCTAATAGTTGTAGTGAGGAATCATGCAAGGATTAACATGATAACATTCACAATCTTGGTGGGAAATCTACAAGATTGAGAGGATATGTATTTGTAGAAATCATCTATTATGTTCATCACTTGATTAAAATGAATATGTATGAAACTAGATCAATGAAACTAATCTTGACATGCCTTCTTACTTGAAAACAATCTCAAACTCTCTCTAATCCAAATCATAACTCTTGTTGAAAGAATTAATTTAGTTGTTGTTTGAAACTCATGGTTCTAGTAGAGTAGATAACAAACCCTTTGGTTACATCATCTTAAAACATACTTTTCTATTGAAAGACTATAACATGCACCAATCCCTGTGGAATCGATAATCAAAATACTTTGTTCACGGAAAAATCCTACAACAAAATGGCGCCGTTGCCGGGGATTGGCGTTTGATGTTGTTAGTATAGCAATAGTTGTGTGTTTTAAGACTTTTTCCACTAATCTCTTTGTTTCTTTTGTGTGGCTAGACTTTTTCAGGAATTAGTTTATGCGGGGAAGTATTCCGGTCGACCAACTCCTTTTCGATCCCGAAATTGAAAGGACGGCTAGGAGACTTAATAGCAGCTAAAGAAGAAAAGACAAGCTAGGCAAAGGCAAGAAAGAGGAGAAAGAGGAGAAGCATCTACCTCTTCAACACCACCCGTGTTTGGAGAAGTCACCACTATGGAGGAGAATCAACCACCACCACCACCACCACCACCACGGGGGCCGTGTGTCAATAGCCCTCGCCATAATGCTCAATTTGCCCGACAAGCAAATGCAAGGGTCATGAAATGAAAACGGGTTTGCTTCAACTTCTATGCAAGTCCATTTCATGGCCACGATCATGAAGACCCTTACACTCACCTTACCAAGTTTTATGAGATCGCGAGCGGCGGGTGCTCGGAAGACCAAGAAGAACAATATTTCCAAAGGCTTTTCCTCATTCTCTAGTGGGGAAGGCAAAGATTGGTATCTTGATCAATTGCAAGAGACAATGACTAATTGGAACGCTTTGGAGGAAAAGTTTCTTGAACGCTTTTTCCTCAATCACGCTTCATGGAGGCTAAGACGGCTATCTCGGTATTTTCGTAAGGAGTAAACGAGCCGTTGAATCGGGCATGGGAAGATATAAGTCTATGCTAAGGAAGTGTCCGAGCCATGGTTTTGATGAGCTTACACAAATTCATATTTTCCAAATGGTCTCCAACCTCAACACAAATTGTTGTTGGATGCCACGGGAGGTTCTTTGATGGCAAAACACCGTATGAAGCAATCCAAATAATTGAGAAGATGGGTAGGAATGATCATCAAACTCAACATGATCAAGGAGGTGTACAAGTGAAACGGGAGTTTTAGAAATTGGTTCGAGTCATGAAGCACTTGTGGCGCAAAATAAATTGTTTGCGAAACAAGTTGAAGAGTTGACAAAACAAATGGCTAAACTCCCTCAACAAATCATGGAGTTACAAGGAGCATCAAATAAGCAAGCTCACCAAATCGCTTGTTGTGAATTGTGCAAGGAGATCATAAACCCTTTTGTCCTCCTGAGAACGAGGAAGCTAACTATGTGGCCAACCAAGGCCAAGGGTACCAACAACGAGCTCCTTACCCTTATCAAAATCAAAACCAAGGTTACCAACAAAGGGGTAATCAAGGTTATCAAGGAGGGTGGAGGCAAGATAACAATAACCAAGGAAGGCAAAATCCTTATCAAAGTCAATCACAAAATCAAAGTCAACAACAAAACCAACCTCAAAGTCAAGTGAGATCTTCCAACATTCAAGACACTCTAGCTCAATTTATGCAAGCCTCAATGGCTAATCAAAAGAGCACGGAGGCATCTATCAAGAACTTGGAAACTCAAGTTGGACAACTAGCTAAGCAACTTTCCGAACAAAGTGCTTCGACATCATTTTCCCCAACTACGCAAACAAATCCTAAGGAGCATTGCAAAGCCATAACAACAAGAAGTGGAAGAGTTTGTGATGAGAAAAGGAAGGTAGTCGAAAGAAAGAAGAAAGTAGTGGAGAAGGATGAAGAAGTTATAGTGGAGGAAGAGGTAGTTGAAAAAGATGAAGAGGTTGAAGTTGAAAAATATGATAATGTTGATGTGGAGGATGACTTAGTTGAAAATGAGGTGTTAGTTGAAAATGAAAAGGAAAATGGTGTAGTTGAAAAGGAGAAAGTAGAGGAGAAAAAGAAAAGAATGAAGAAGGGAAAAGAGAAGGAAGTAACTTATCCGTTGAGAAGTTTGCCATATCCTCACCTTCCTTCTAAAAAGGATGATGCAAAGCACTATGCAAGGTTTATGGATATTTTCAAGCAATTGCAAATAAATATTCCATTTACCGAAGCATTAGAGCAAATGCCCAAATATGCAAAATTCATGAAGGATATCTTGACGAAAAAGAAGAGGTACACGGATCAAGAAACCATAATGGTGGATGCTAGTTGTAGTGCAATAATTCAACGACTATTCAAGAAAGAAAGTGATCCGGTCGTGTAACTTTGCCCGTGACCATTGGAGATGTGTACGCGGAAAGGGATTAATTGATTTGGGGTCAAGCATCAACTTGATTCCATTATCCATTGTGAAGAGGTTGGGGAGATTGAATTAAAGTCCACAAAATGACATTGCATTAGCGGACAAATCTATTACTCACCCACACCGTAGCATTAGATTTGTTGGTAAAAGTGGACAAATTCTTTTTCTCGTTGATTTTGTTGTCATAGACATGGAGGAAGATGTGATGCACCTTTAATTCTTGGAAGACCGCTCATGAAGACGGCAAGGATGATGATTGATATAGATGATGGCCTAATGAAGGTGAGAGTACAAGATGAAGAGATTTGCTTTAATCTTTTTGAAGCAATGAAGCATCCCATGGATAAGAAAGATTGTTTTAAGATTGACGTTATTGAGGAAGCAACTCAAGAAGTGAATGATGATGATGATAGTCGAGATATTGAGGAGTGTTTGAAGGAGTGGAGATTTCAAAGGAAATGCACCTTGGGAGGAAGAAGAAAGTTTGAAGAAAGATCTAAAAGATGACGACCAAAAACTTGAGTTGAAAGAGCTACCGTCTCATTTAAAGTATGTGTTTCTTGAGGAAGGAAGTAAAAAGCCCGTAATCATTAGCAATACATTGTCGGAGAATGAGGAAGAGAGCTTAATTGAAGTTTTGAAATCAAACAAAAATGCGATTGGTTGGGTCTTAGCCGATTTGAAAGGCATAAGCCCGCCTATTGTATGCACAACATTATGATGGAGGATGAGTACAAACCGTAGCCCAACCTCAACGGCGATTGAATCCGTGATGAAGGAGGTAGTTCGAAAAAGTAGTGAAGATGCTTGAAGGGATGATTTACCCAATTTCGGATAAGCGTGGGTGAGCCCGGCTCATGTGGTTCCTAAGAAAGGAGGATTGACGGTTGTATCTAATGATAAGGATGAGCTAGTGCAAACAAGAAAAGTGACGGGTGGAGAATGTGTATTGATTATCGAGGCTTAACAAAGCGACGAGAAAAGATCATTTTCCTCTTCCGCTCATGGACCAAATGTTAGAAAGGCTCATGGACAACAATACTATTGTTTCTTGATGGTTATTCGGATATAATCAAATATCGGTGAATCCGAAGATCATGAGAAAACGCGTCACATGTCCATTTGAATTTTCGCAGATAGGCGATGCCTTTCGGCTTGTGCAATGACAACATTCCAACGGTGCATGCAAGCTATATTCACGATTTGATTGAAAAGACAATTGAAGTTTTTATGGATGACTTTTCCGCTTTTGGAGTTTCATTTAATTTATGTTTGAAAATTTGGACACCGCCTGAAGAGGTGTGTGCAAACCAACTTGGTTTTGAATCGGGAAATGCAACTTTATGGTGACCGAGGAATTGTCCTTGGCCACAAGATATCTTCAAGAGGAATCGAGGTTGACAAAGCAAAATTGATGTTATCAAGACGCCCCGCCTACCAATGTCAAAGGCATTCGGAGCTTTTTGGTCATGCGGATTCTATCAAGATTCATCAAGGACTTCTCCAAAATAGCCAAACCTTTGAGCAACTTGCTCAACAAAGATAAGTCTTTCTTGTTTGATAATGATTGTTTGTTAGCTTTTGAAAATTAAAGGAGAATTTGATAAATGCACCCATAATCACCGCACCTAATTGGAAACTTGATTTTGAACTAATGTGTGATGCTAGTGATTATGCGGTGGAGCCAGATAGCCAAAGGAAGAACAAAATCTTCCATGCTATACATTATGCGAGCAAAGTTTTGAATGATGCTCAAATAAACTATGCAACAACCGAAAAGAGTTGCTCGCAATTGTATATGCATTGGAAAAGTTTCGTCCTTACCTAATTGGTTCCAAGGTTGTAGTTTTCACGGATCATTCGCGATAAAATATCTCTTACCAAACCGGACTCTAAACAAAGGCTAATCCGATGGATTCTTCTTTGCAAGAATTCATTTAGAGGTCCGTGATAAAAAGGTTCGAAAATCTGGTAGCGGATCATTTGTCTCGCTTAGTGAACGAAAATTACGGACAAGGAAAAGAGGTGAGGAGGAATTCCGGATGAGAAGTTATTTGCAATCCAAGAGCGACCGTGGTTTGCCGACATGGAAAATTACAAGGCCGCTGGATTAATGCCTAAGATTTGACTTGGAATGAGAAGAGAAAATTTTTAGCCGATAAAGTATTATGTGTGGGATGAACCTTACATTTTTAGGTCGAGTAGTGATGGATTGCTAAGAAGGTGTGTGAGTGATGAAGAGGCCAAAACATTCTTTGGCATTGTCACAATTCCCTGTGGGGACACTATAATGGAATGCGGACGCCACCAAAGTCCTACAATCGGGTTTTATTGGCCTTCGCTATTCAAAGATGCGTGTGCTCACGCTAAATCATGTGACAAATGTCAAAGAAGTGGTGGATAGGAAAAGAGATGAAATGCCATTGACAAATATGTTGGAAGTGGAGGTATTTGATTGTTGGGGATTGATTTTGTCGGTCCTTTCCCATCTTCATTTTCAAATGAATATATTCTTGTCGTGGATTACGTGTCAAAGTGGGTAGAGGCCATTGCTTCGCTAAGGCCGACGCCAAAACTATATCAAATTTTGAAAAGAAACATTTTTCTCGCTTTGGTGTGCCTAGGTGCTCATTAGTGATGGTGGGTCGCACTTTGCAACGCATTGTTACAAAAATTTTGAAACAATTTGGTGTCAAGCATAAAGTGACGACCCCTATCACCCTCAAGCAAATGGCCAAGTGTCTAATAGGAAATCAAAAGATTTTGGAAAAACTGCTTTGGGTTCTAGAAAAGATTGGTCACAAAATTAGATGAAGCTTTGTGGGCGACGAACCGCCTATAAAGCTCCTATCGACTAACCCCGCTTCAGGTTGTGTATGGCAAAACTTGTCACCTCCTAGAGATGGAGCATAAAGAATTATGGGCCCTCCGATTCTTGAATTTCGATCCATCCTTGGCGGAGAAAACGAAAATACAACTTGTTCATTTGGACGAAATGGTGGCGAGGCTTATCATTCAAACCGAGGTATAAAACAAAGGTTAAGGTTTCTCATGATAAGAAGATAAAGATCAAGGAATTTAGGCGACAAAAGGTTCTCTTGTTCAACTCCGGATGAGGCTTTTTCCGGAAAACTCAAAACAAAGTGGTCCGTCCGCTTTTAATCAAAGAAGTCAAGGAATATGGTGCAATTGTCTTGCAAGATCTTGCACGAACTAAAGAATGGACGGTGAATGGGCAGCGGTTGAAACGTACGTTGGCGAGAGGTGAGCCGCAACATAGCGAATCCTTCTTTGATGATCAATGATCATCATGAACCGCCGAGCTCTACCGACGTTAAACAAAGCGCTTGTTGGAGGCACCCCAACATTGTAAGTATTCTTCCTTGAACTCATTTACACTTGCCCGCACTGCAATTTTGCTTAAAAATTCAAAATTGCAGAGCCGCCACCAGGCTCACAAGACTTTGACCCATCTGGCAGAAACTTTCGCTCACGATAGAGCCAGGGTCTGGGATTTTAAAAAATAATTGGAAAAATTACATTTTTGGAGGCCCATTCGTGGCCTGAGATGTTTAAATCAGGGTTAGGGCTCTTTTAAACCCTTTTTCACTCTTTTCTTCACCATTCCTTATCCTCTCAAAATCTCAATAATCCCCAACCAAAAATCTCCGAATTTTTGCAAATTTCTTTGTCAAATCAATCATTCAAGGCATCCTAGTAAGTATTCTATGTCTTTCCTTTCTCAATTTTGTGTACATTGCATGTTTAGGTTAGATTTTGAAAACCTAGGGTTAGGAATTTTGAATTTTCTCTTAAGATTAGGATGTTTTGTGTTAGAAGTACTAGGATGTTATTTTCGCTGCCCTAGGAAGTTGTTGTGTGGAGAAAATTTTTTTGCGAAGAATTTTTCGAAAATCGAGAGCTCATAGGGTCACCCCATGGGGCGAATTTTGAAAAATTCTTCTGCTGTGTTTTTAGTGTTTCCGATTAGTTGTAATGCTTTGGTGGGTTGGTTTGCTTTGCTGTTTGCTTGATTCATTGCTAATGGACATTTCGTGTCACTTTTCCGTTGATTTTTGGTTGAAATTTCGATGGCACCTAAGCCAACGTTTCCTCTGGAGCCGGGCCCTCTCGGCTTGCTGCGTTCGATCCTGCGATTCTTGGGGCCTCGCCAGAGGCTCGCTACAAAGAGCTCGAGGAGCGAAACATATGGACTGAGCGCACCATCAGCCTCCGTGAGCAAGGGCACTACCACACCCCTCATGTCATCCTCGATAATTACGGGTTGGAAGTTCTTTGCAACCCTCAGACAAAGGTGAACGTGGAGCTTGTTCGAGAGTTCTATGCTAATGCTATCCCGGCCGAGGGATGTGAGTTTCGCTTTGCTTCCGTTGTTCGAGGCAAATCTGTTTCTTTTTCTCGCACAGCTATCAACAGTTTTCTGGGCCTCAACTGGACAGCCCCAGAGGACCAATTGGATGTCTACCATGAGCACCTGGCTCGTGGTAATTGGGATCATAACATGCTGAGGACTAAGCTCTGTTTGTCGGGGCATTCTTATGAGTTGAATCGGGCTGGTCAACCTTTGAAATTCAACAGGGCCAGTCTGAAAACTAGTGCCAGAGTTATGATGTGTGTGGCTCTGTACAATCTGAAACCTAGGAGCCACACATCTTCGATAACCATTGAGACGGCGGGTTTGATTGCTTACATGCTCGATGAGGAGCAAATTGATTTTGGCCGTCTGATCGCAAATGAGCTGAAGCGGGTTACACTTAGCTATACCTCCAGGGGGGAGCGTATAAAGTGTGCTCTCACTTATCCAGGGTTGATCATGGGTTTGCTGAAAAGGGCGAAGGTAGCCTTTCCTGCAGTAGGACACCTCACCATTGATGGAGTTGTTGATGATCACTACTGTGATCGCTTTTGTAGGGTCCTTGATAATACTGCTGCCCAAGCTGTACCAGTTGCAACGACACTTCCTCACGCTAGTCCATCAGAAGAATGGAACAGACAGATGCATCTCGCTCATCAGAGAGCATTTATGTTTATGCATGAGAGCATGGAGCACCTTGCTCTACAGATTAGAGAGCCGGAGTGAACCATTTCACTCACACGGGTGAGCAGCTCAGAGCATATGCTGGTTGGCCCGGGGTCGGGCCAAATGGAGAGGAGGTGGGAGATGAGGATGATGGTGAAGAGAGTTCGTTCGTTCGGTTCGACTGGGTCGATTGGAGATTCGATTCTAGACCTCGATTGATTTTCTCCTATTTCCTGCTTTTATTTTACTTTCAAAGATTCTAGTCTAGATTTTACTTTTGCAATTTAGTTTTAAACTTTGATTTTGTTGGTTGCCATCCAATTTTGGGATTGGCTTGTAATTCCAATTAAATTTTTTTGTAGGCATGAAGCCTAAATACTTCTTTTTAAGTTTTAAACACCATTTTGGGGTGTCTTTTTATTTTAAATTTAGTTTCTTTTATTTTGTTCTATTTTATTTTATTTTATTCTTAGATTATAGTATTTAGTTTGAATTTACTTCTTGTGGTTTGTCCGGATTGTTCAAATGGTTCTTCAAAGCTAGTAAGCGTGTTTCACCAAAGTGATGGTGATGATAAAATTCTTGATTCATTCCACAAAGAAGGTACACATTTTATCGTTTTATAGAAACATAATATGTCTATGAAATTTGTTCTTTATGCAAGATATTTCGGCATGTACAAAAATTTTGTGTTCACATTCGAATCATTAGGACATAAACCATATATGTGAGAAGCTTCCACGTTTTACCAAATATTGAGTGTCTAATAGTTGTGTTAACTCGTGTGATTCATGCTTAATCTTTACTTGTTTGTGATAACTTGGAAGCTAAGAAATGATCAAGGCAATTTTGTGCATTATGAGAAAACCACCAATTCTAAAAAGGGCTCCAATTACCCGTGAGAGAGTGAATCCTTGTGAACCCTTTTGAGCTTAAATAGTATTTGTAGGATGAATGTATCAAATCGACTAATTGTTAAGTAGGCCACTTAATAGTTGTTGATAATCTTTGAAAAATTCAATGATAATTCATTCTATAAATTTTCTTGTTTGTGAATACCAACCATTTTGTTAATCAACCCTCGAAGAGCATGATTTTGAATAAAAAAGGATTGATATAAATGAAGTTGGGGAGGTGGATCAAAAAGAACCTAGAATTGATGGCACAATGATCCTAAGAAAGAAAAAGAATAGAGAAAAGAAAATACAAAAGAAGAAAGAAATTTGTTTATGAAAAGATACAAAAGAAAAGAAAAGAAAGAGAGGATCATCAGTAGAAAAGAAAAGAGGTTAATAATAAGATGGGAATTAGTTGTGAAATGCTCTTCATATCCTTTTACCCGATTCGTTTCAATGGCTTTGTACTTAAATATCCCTTGTTTCTAACCTAAGCCAAGTTACAACCCTGAAAGTCCTTAGTGATCTTTGTTTCCATTTTATCATTTAACTTGTTTCGATGAACACATGAATTATTCTGGATGTGCATAATTATTAGTGAGAGTGTTTAGTCCTTTGTGAATATGCATTTTGTTCTTCATGAACTTTGAAGAAATGATTAGGTGATTCAAGTGTGAACATATCTTTTATTTTGTTATATGTTTTGATATGTTGTGTTTAGAACTTAATTCATGGCCATGTTGTGTTTAGAAGAAGCGATTGATGTGTGCTTTTGCCTGGTATGTCGAGTTTGAACCATTACTCTTATGTGAGTTTGCATGCTTGCATTTTGTTCCTTCTAGCTTTGTAAGATTATTGACTTTTGTTTGAGGACAAACAAAGAAGTAAGTTGGGGAGAGTTGTTAAGGGCCAATTTGTAGTTATTTTGTGGTCCTTAACAATGTCTTGGTATTTAATTTGTATATTTATTCTAGTATTTTGCTTTAATTAGGTTTTTATCTAGTTTTGTTTAACATATGTATTATTTGACTTTAGTTACTCTTAATTGTAGGAATTTATTAACTAATTCTCCCAAGCTTAGATTCAAGGGTACTTGAAGAGCTTTAGGGATGATTCTTTTGAAGATAATTTTGGAAGAGGAAGCATTACACAGTCGCCAATGGTGCCACATGACCGCCACTGACTTAATCGCCCAGGGGTCTCGAAATTGAAAAAGGACAGCCCATGCTTTCACCTTGGAGCCACCAACCCATCACTTCACTGACCTTTTGGCTTGTAAAGGAAGCAAGAAAACATAGACCATCATTATCTTTCATCTTTGTAAATCTAGGGAAAGTTTAGGAAAAAAACCATAGCTTTTCTCTTGATTTTTCTCATGTTCATCATCTCTACCAACAATCTTGAGAGCAAGGCAACCATGGAAATGAGTAGCTAAGCTCCTTTTGTGTCAAGATTAGAGGTAGTTGATCTATATAATATGTATTTATTTTGATCCATTTGTGTATGAACATGGTTGATGATTAATATAGTTGAATATCTTTGTTCTTCATCTTTATGCTTTGAGTTTTGCTTGGAAAAGAATATTTCAAAGTGACCTAGGATATTCATCCTCTCACAAACAAATGCTAGGAATAGATTTGTGTGTTAGAGTTTACAAAATATTGAACTTAATGATTATCATGCTAATAGTTGTAGTGAGGAATCATGCAAGGATTAACATGATAACATTCACAATCTTGGTGGGAAATCTACAAGATTGAGAGGATATGTATTTGTAGAAATCATCTATTATGTTCATCACTCGATTAAAATGAATATGTATGAAACTAGATCAATGAAACTAATCTTGACATGCCTTCTTACTTGAAAACAATCTCAAACTCTCTCTAATCCAAATCATAACTCTTGTTGAAAGAATTAATTTAGTTGTTGTTTGGAAACTCATGGTTCTAGTAGAGTAGATAACAAACCCTTTGGTTACATCATCTTAAAACATACTTTTCTATTGAAAGACTATAACATGCACCAATCCCTGTGGAATCGATAATCAAAATACTTTGTTCACGGAAAAATCCTACAACAAAGTGTATGAGTGATTCTTTCTTTTCTGGTTAAGGTTTTGATAAAAGCGATAAATGAGAAAAAGTAAAGAACACAAGGATGTATCCTGGTTCCCCTTACAGTCTGAGAGTACTCTAGTCCCCTTACAACATGCAAGAGATTTCACTATAGCTAGAATGATTGTACAGCCTATTCACACCAATGGTGATGCTTACTATCTAACCTATAGGGAGATCAAAGGATCTTAAAACTTTTAAGATCTAAAACACTAAGTGCAAGAAGAACAATCCTCTTTAATGCGTAACTTGCTTCCGACAATCCTGGACAACAAGAATACAATGAGTATATTTCGATTTTTACAAGAATTTGGATGAAGTTGAATAATGAATCAATCACTTGATTGATCTTCTCTATTAAATATGAAATTAAAAAAAAATTACTCTCTTATGTGCTCAAGATATTTTATGAATATTCTATGAAACTTGTTATTCAAAAATATCACTGTATGAAAATTCTGTGTTAGAAGATATGCAAAGAGTTTTTGTTAATAAAATTTGAATAGAGGTAATTTGACTTTGAAAAATCAAAAACTATTTATAGTGAAATAATACCTTTTCAAATATCATGGAAAAGGTTGGAGAAAATCTGAATAAATGAAAGTGAAAAGATACAAGTGTTGCCATGAAAAGATGTTTCTCAAAAGGTGCACGAAAGTACTAATTTTTCAAATTCTGGAGGCATGCAATCGATTGCACTAAGGCTACAATCGATTGCATCTTTGCAACGATTAAAAAATTTGAAATTTGAACTATGTCAATCGATTGACATAAGGATGCAATCGATTGCATCAGTTCTAAAATAGTTTTCTGCATATTTTTCAAAGGATGCAATCTTTTGGTGAAAAGATGTTATTGATTGCATCAATGCAAATTTTGAAATTTTTATTATTAAATTTTTTTTTTTTGAGAAATATATGTATCAAATTTCACTAGTATCTTTGTCAAAGGGTGATAAAACATTTTCTTGAATATTTATGCATGAGAAAATATTTTTGAGCACTAAGATTATAAAAGATTAGATTTTCATATACCAATGTAAAAGTCTTGAAATCATGAGCTTGAATATTGCTATGAAATATCTTTATCTTCAAGCTATTAAGAATTTTTTCGTCATCAAAACATAAGTGGATTATTTGAGGAGCTTGACTTCACATCCATCATTTCATTATCACAATGTATCAAGATCACAAACGAGGGTTGGTTCTCCCGTTTCTCCTATTCTTAAGTTTGCCCTCAAGGGATCTCCAAGCACCTTAACTGTGTATTTTGAATATTTGTGGTTTACATTTTTCTAACCTTTGATTAAAATACCAAAAATATTTGTTTTTGTCTTTGTATATTTATATTTTGTAGGTATCAAGCCAAAGGATCTAACAAGTGTAAGTTTTTCGGTGTTTTGCCCACACACTTGTTTTAGACCAATTTTTCAAATTTTTTTGCAGTGCAATCGATTTGCACTAAGGAGCAACCGATTGCTCACTATTATTTTCAACAAAATTTCAAAAAAAACTCAGTGCAATCAATTTGCACTAGAATGGAATCGATTTGCACTAGAGTGCAATCGATTGCACTGTGCGAAAATTTGAAGAAAAAAAAAAGTGTAATTTTCAAGTTTGTGGGTTTTGGCTTCAATTTTCTTTTTTCTTTTTCTTTTAATTTCGAATTTATTTCAAATTTGGCTCCAAATTTAATTTCTAAGCCTAATTCCATACCCAAACTTAATTCCAAACTACCACCAATTCCCAAACCAAAACCTTATAAATAGAGGCCTCCTCTCATTCAAATTTCAAGATTTTGATAGCCAAACTCACTTTGCCAAAATATTTCCCTACTCTTCATTTTCCCCAATTCTCCAAATTCACTCAAAGCTCTTTCTTCTTCATAAAGATTAGTGAATTTTTCATTGGAATTCTCTAATTCTTTGAGCTAAGCCTCCATCCACACTCTTTTTCTTCTTCAATTCTTTAGATCTAGGCTTGTGATTCTGATTTTTGAAGTTAAAGTGAAGCAATTTGAAGTGTTACTCTTGCAAATTTTTCTCAAGATCGACAAGTGGTGAGTGTTGATCTTCATATTTTACTATGTGATCTCTTGATAATTTTTGTGGTTTGATTTATTGAGAAAACTTGTTTTTAGTTCCATTGATGTTAATTTCTCAAAAAATTGGTGGAATTTTCGTCCTCAATTGAATCAAGACACACAATGTGTTTGTGGAAAAGTTTGAACAAGAATTTGGCCTTTAGAAATGTGATTCTTCTGTTTTTTACAGTAAGCAATTGATTTGCACTGTAGTGTAATCGATTGCACGGGCTTCGTTTTGAAAAAATTGAAAAAACTGTGTTGATGCAATCGATTGCACAAAGTGCAAAATTCTGTTTTTGACTTGTTTTTTTTTACTTGTTTTGAATGATTACTCTTCTTCTACTCCATTATTTTGATGATTGCCTAGGATTGTAGTCTTGAACATCTAATTCCTCTTTAATCTCAATGGACTTTGGGTGTTGACGAGGTTGGAAAAATGTATTGGTGATTCAAATCTACCAAAGGATTAATTATACAAATTCATTTTATCCCATTCTTTTTTATTTATTTTACATGTGTTGATAAACATTAGAAGATGATATACATATCATTCTTCTCGTTTGCTTTTTCAACACATACATCACCAATGATCAACCTCGTTGTAGGGCGGCTTCTACATAAGTCAATTGGCGATTGCTTAACATAGCGCTACATTGCTTCTTCTTCATCTTATTTTTTTTGTGCCGAATCGGAAAATGATCAATTGGTGGCATGAACTTTAATGTTCAAAAAGCCCCAAAAGATGACTTGAGCTTTGATTTTGGTTCAACACTTGTGATACTTGTTGTAGTAGTTGCTATGATTTTTTAATCAAGCTTCTAACAAGTTTTCACTAACCTTGTCCAATTGAGCTTTATTTTTCCTTTTCCAAAATACCTAATAATTCAACTTAAACATAAAAGACTTTTAATTGGACTTGGTTACATCCCTATGCTTAGAGTTTGACTTTCGAACCTAGGATTAGTACTTCTACTTCAGCTCTGAGATTTTTGTGCCCTTGGTGTTATTCTGTCTTGTTTGGTTATTATCTTTGTATGCAAGTTATTTCGATTATACTCGATTAATAGTGAATTTCCTCAAAATACAACCGTTACTCTGCCCGTTTTTTTTTAGACATGAATTCATCTGAGGCATTGATTTATCCGAAGCTTGGTTTTTTGTCTGGTTATTTGTTACTTGTGTGGTAATCCAAATAATGAGATACAGTATTGGCTCTTGATGTCAAGTACTAGTTTTCTCACCCGGTTAGATCTTCCTTTACCCTTACCTTTTACTTTTTTTGTACATAGGTTAGCCTCTTCATCTCCTCCCATATTCTTTAAAATTTTCAAAACCTTCCCTCTTTTTCAAATGATTCTTGTTTTTAAAACTCGAACCGCTTTCAAAAAAAAACTTGGACTTAGGTCCATCCATTTTCAAACTTCTTTTCTTAATAAACTTCCAATTCATTTAATACTTCTTTGACCACTTTTTGTTAAGACTACAAAATACCTAACCTCACCAAACTTTTTGAGCCCTTTGTGGCTTTTTCTTAAAAAACCATTTTCTTAAAACCAACCAACACACAAAATTTTAGTCTTTTTTACCCAAACTACATTGGATTTTGATTTCAACATTGCACATTGTTGGTATGTAGGCCTGGAACTCATTGAAAGTTCTAGCAAACCAAAAATTCTAAAAAAAATACTTCTTTTCTCCATCCACCATCCATTTTGTACATATACCTTTTAAGCACACATACAAATTTTCAAAAAAAGGTTCCTACGAAGTACCGTAGATGTTTTGGGTGCCTAACACCTTCCCTTTGCATAACTAACCCCCGGTCCCAGATCTCTGATATTTTTTTAAGGATTTTATTCGCTCTTTTTCCTAGTCCTTTGGATGAAATAAAAGTGCGATGACGATTCTTTTGTTATTTGTTTGAGTTAAGTCAATTCAATGACTTACACTCACAGTTTTTGTGCTACAAAGTGATGGTAATACATCATGCAAAGATGGTGAAACATCAAGCATACATGCTCTAAGATATAGGGATAATGAAACATCAAAGGAAGGGGTAACAAAACATCTCCAAAATTAAAATACATCTAGATAAAAGATGACAAAATATCACACACACACACCAATTTCCAAAGATAAAACACAAACAAGAGATGAAACTCTTAAACACACTTGAAGAAGTGAAGGGGAAGAAGGAGAAAGTGATGATTGATGATCAAATAAGAATGGCATGAAAGAACATAAAGTTAAGTATTGGTTCTGGTCTTAATGTGTTACATACCTTAAACTACTCTGAGCATGGCAACATAGGTCAAGAAAGTGTAGAAAATGTCTAACTAGATAAGTGCAAACACGAATTTAGAAGACAAAACTTCAAATCATGGTAAAATATGTAAGTAAAGATAAAACAAGAGAATAACATCAAGATTACATGAGGAATAATTAGAAACATTCCTAAGGGTCATGTACAAAGGTTTAAAGATCTAAAATTCTCATGAGAAAAAAGAATAAGCACATTAACATAAAAGCATTTAGGTGTCAAGTGTCTAACCAATCATGGAATGAAAGAG
Organism: Vicia sativa; assembly: GCA_021764765.1. Lineage (NCBI taxonomy): Eukaryota > Viridiplantae > Streptophyta > Magnoliopsida > Fabales > Fabaceae > Vicia > Vicia sativa. Next base: position 115,074,095 of record CM038794.1, on the reverse strand, counting down.
TGAGATGAGATAGAGGTGATAAAATGACATACAAGTAATTAGTGAACATATAGATATCCCATGGTTATCATATGAACATATTTGTTAAATATTCACAACCAAATTATGTAAGAAAAGTTGGTTGAAGATCCCTAATTGGACATAAGCCTTCATGTAATGCTAAAGGGTAATCATGTGAGATGTAAGATGTAATCTATGGAGGAGAAGCAAAAAATGAAATTTTATATACTTATAACATACTACAAAACCAAGGAAAGACTCAATTAATTGTTAAAGTCGTGGTACAAACACCTATGCACACAAACTAGGTCAAAACAAAGGTATGAGGTGAAGTGGAAGTTAGTGTGTGGTTGGATAATCATAGAATGTGGTGTCCAAAGAGTGAAGTCAGAAGTAAACACATAATAATATTATACTAAAAAGGTCTATGGACTCCTAAGGTAAACTTACTAAAGCATACTCAAAAGTTAGCACAAGACTAAGTCAATGCCACATCCTAAATCAAACCTAAAGCAAAAGAAGGATCAAAATGAGGATAAGTGGATAAGGGATATGCTTAGAAGGAGATAAATCCTACAAGTAAATAGCATACATATTCTAACATCATATTTAAATTCCACAAGTCATGGAAAGAGGTCACACACAAAGCACACAAAGAGCATGACAAAACTAGCAAGTTGTAGACACCATGTTAGTTGGAAAATGAGTGTCAAATAAAAGGATAATAAGAGAATGAGAAATGATATGAGAATAGAGGTTAAGAATCAAATTCAAGCATGGAAATTGTTGGGCTTAAAAGTCTTTATACACAAAACATCAATCAACTCACAATATTAGGTCAAGACAAGAGGTTTATGTGAGGTAGAGGTAAGTGTGTGAATGATTGATCATGGAATTAAGTGTCAAATAAGAGTGAATTCAGAAAAAATATATCATGTTAGAGCACTCTAATACCCCTAATTATCCCTAAGTTACCAACATTTTGACATGCATACAAAGCAATGCAACAATTAGGCCAAAACACCTCCTATCATGTTCTTAAGTGCAAATAAAGTTCAAGAAAGGGCATGGATGAGGAGAGAACATTATTAAATTATATATTGACATGCAAGTCAGTAGCAAAAAGCATATAAAAGTAAATAATCAAGCTTCAATACAAAATATAAGAAGATCATGAACAAAGCACATAAGAGAGGGGCCTAAGAAGCACACAATTATTGATCAAAGAAAAAAGGGGTTAGAGACATGAGAAAAAATTGGGAGAAATGGATAATTACAATATAAAGTCATTATAATACCCTATATAATAGGTTAGACTAAAATTATGCACACAAGTTTTCAAATACAAGCATTTTAGTCAAGACAAAATCCTACGCATACCTCTAAATCCAAGTTAGGTTAAAAATAGAAAAAAGACTTGTAAAATTATTCCAATTAAATAATAGTTTCCTATAGATTTATAAAAGTCAGAAACATCATTTTAAGTTCTTAAATTAACTTGAAAAAGTGAAAATGAATTGAAATCATCAAGAGTAATTGGCAATGGGCTCAAACTAGAGAGACTTAACAAAATTATTTGTAAAAAAAATATAAAGTCAGAAGTAAAAATTTTAAAAAAATGATTTTGTGACCCTAATACATCCAAGAACTTCAACCTTATTTTTCTTGATTTTTATAAGTGAGGGATATTAGAGGTTTATGTGTTTGTTTTTCCTCAAGCAAGAAGAAAGACAACAAAAAATAATTTAATTTGCATAATTTCTAAAAATAAGCAAACGACATGGTAAACTCAATTAAAAATCATAGAAAATTATCCTAATGTCTGAAGATCACCAAACATGTTTTTCTAGAATTTTACTATGAGAAGAAAAATTAAAACATAAATTAATATAAAATGTGACAAAAATAGAAGAAAAAGATGATATACCCAAACAAAATGATTTAACTTGAATGCCACGAGTTTTATATAATAAATTTTTTTTTTACATATAGTAGACTCAAAAGGAAGGTTAATGTAAATTAGAAAATAAAATTCAAAATCCTAAAAGATGATTAAAAACCTAACTAAACTAAATGAATTGTTTAATCATGCAAAAATGATGAAAATATGAAATCAAATGCATAATATGAAAATATATTGAAAATGGAGTTCTGAATATTTTTGTGGTGATTTTTGAATTAAAGAAAGTGTTAAAACAAAATTAAAGAAAACAATTAAAAATGAATGAAAATTCAAATAGAACAAACTCTATTACACCTGATTTAAACAGAAAGCGCTGTAAAAGCTTTAAACCATGTTCAATCAAAATTCAACACGACATCGTCCCTACCAAATGCTCATGCCCTAACTTGTTTTACACAGTCCAACATACAATGTTCAGGCTATGATTTTTCTCTCGTTTCTCCATGAAAACACAAAATGTAAACATCACACATCAAGATCTAAACGAGTAGAACACGATGGAATCAAGAATTTCATCAAAAGATGCATGGATCATAGAGAAAATGTAACGCAAAAGTCACTGCATGAACACGAATCTGAAATTCAAATCTAACCACCAGACTTCATATCAAATTATCTTACTCGATATTCAATCATTTTGCTCGATTCAAACATCAAAATTAATCACAAGATAACAAGGAACGTCAAAATACTCATGAATTACTTAATTGATGCAAGATTAAAGAAGAAAATGAGCATGAAGGCATTGATCTAAGAAAACTTCAAACAACTTGCAGAGCACGGATTGAGCATCAAATCACACATGGATATACATTTGATCTAAGATCCGGCTAGCTAAACCATAATGAACATGATCTATAACGAGAATGCAAGTTGAAATTGCAAATTAGAGTTAAATGGAACTTACTTCAAGTTGTGAAAAATAAATTCACAAGGTGCCTCTGATCCAAGCAAGAGACTCGATGGTCTTGATCCTCAAGCTTCAATGATGATGAAATGAAGGAGAATTGAGAACTGGAGCAAGGGAGTGAAGAGCTTCGAAGCAAGAAAATTGAAGGAAGAATGAAGTTTCAGATCTGATTCTTGAGAAATGGAGTGTGCGTGTCAAGTTTGGAGTGACTGAGCTTATTTTATAGGGAGTTTGGAAGAGGGTAGAATGGGCAATGCAAGCTTGAAGCCGTTGGAGGGAGAAATTGGAAAGTTGTGGCAGACATGAGGTGTACCATGTTGAGCTGCATTTTGTGTTGATTTGGTGATATAATGCTTAAGTTTTGAATGATAAAAAGAGAGCATGAGGCAAGTGTGAGGGTGTGGCACATGAGACTTAGGTGAGAGAGTGTAAGAAGGAAGTTTGTACAGCCTGTCATCTTTCCAAATTTGGCTAATTTTGCAAATACCATGCATGAATGAGTAAAGGAATGTTTAGGTATTTGTGGTAAAGGAAAAGAGAGTGAAAATGCACGTGAAGGATGAGCCTACTGCAAGCAACTTAAGATATGCACAATTTGGTTCCATGCATTTTCATGCAGCCCACTTTCTTTCTTTGAAGCTTGATGAAAACGTGATCATTTGTAATGAGGTTGAGCTTATTGGAAAGAGGACAACAAAATGAACAACTTTCATGTTGATCACCAATTGAAATGAAACTTGTAACATCAAGAAAAACCACCACAAATTCATGCCCTCAAGTGTTTGCTAAATGTCCAGACCTGACTGGATAAACTATGCGCGTGACATGTCCACAATGCTCAAACAGAAACACTCCTTGAAACAAAAATGAAGAGGATACTTCCTACTTCAACTTTGATGTTCAACAATTTTTGAAATTGTGATTAATTCAACAAGAAAAGGGTGGTGAAGGTATGCCCACCACGTGTTTGCTGAAAATATGCGCGCGAGGCTCCCTTTGTTGGGCAAACTTGGCCTTCCATGCCCTCGAATCCTAAGCTTAATATCTTTCTCTACACTGAACCAACTTTCATGTTTGGGACTTTTCAAATTGAATCCAAATTAAACCTCAAAAAATGCCATGAAGATGATGGACTTTTAACCCAAAACCTCAAATTTCTAAGTGTTCAAAAACTTTCAAGCTTAATATCTCTCAAAATAATCTCTTTTTGAACTTTTTATGACAAGGACAAAGTTGGAGAACTTTTTTTCCTCTCTCCAACCATATAAAGTTTGCATATTTTCAATAAAAATTGAGAAATTTATGACCATTCCAAATTCTGCACTACGAACACTTGGAAAAATTCAAAACTTCAAGTAGCTTTTTTGTTAAGTTTCAACCTTTCATCTTGATTTTATGCCATCATTGATCATGAAATATGAAAATAGGGATATTGAATTGATGGTTGACAAAAAGTCCCCTTGGTCAACTTTGACTTAGGTTGACTTTTGCCCAAATGACTATTTTACCCCCAATTCACCAATTGAATCTCTTTCACCACAAAATTGATGATCAATCCTTCAATCGCAGGTGCTTAGAAACATTTTTAGAAACATGAAATCAAGTCTTGCCCAAAAGTCAAAGAAATCCTGATTAAATCCAAAACGCTAGTTTTGGCCCCTTGTGCTAGGAGATAGAGATCTAGTCTCAAAATCCTAATAGCTCTGGACACATGTTGCACCTCAAAATTTTCCCTTTTAATGGCTTATTCATACATTGTGATAGGATCAAATTATTTTGGTTAAAGTTCTACTACAAGCTACAAAAGATGATTATATCGTTAATTAGTGGAAGAAGGGTCTCATGCCCTCATTCTTTGTTATTTCAAGCTACCAAGGCTTCTCACACCTCAAGACATATCATTTGTCGTATTGGTTCAGCAGAGAATTGAAGATTGAGCCAATTTGTTGAATTATTTCCCTCTTATCATCATATGAGACACCTGAGGTCAACGTTCATAACTTCTTCATTATTCAGTATTTTAGATTGATTCTTTGAGCATAAGAATCTCTTGGTGTCATCTCCAACTTCTCTTAACAATCCGAGACCTGATTATCTGAAGAAAGCTATCAAAGGTTTGAGTATATTAGAGGTCGTTTTGTGATTTCTGACTTATCTTCAAGTAGCTTCTGCCCCGAACTTTTTTCAATCACATCAGCATACCATATTTTTCTATTTGATCACAATATTTAAGAAACATCTTCATTCATCACATTTGAATCGTTTTGTTGTATTTAAGTGGATCAAAAGTCAGTTTAATTTGACATTTGCATCATTTTATAGTGGTAAAATACTTGACGTTTTACTTATTTCATTTTTACCTCGTTACCTGCTTCATGCACTAAAATTCCTGTATCAGATATGAGATGTCAAAGGTGATGTCACGACACTAATATCTGTTGGATGAACAATTAACAACACAAAAATTAAATGCAAAAAAAAAAAAATATAGTGAATCATTTACCCAGTTCGGTGCTACACACCTACGTCTAGAGGCTACCAAGCCAGGGATGAAGTCCACTATTAGCAGTATTAATTTGGAGTTAAACTTCCCCGTTTACACCCCTCACTTAATCACTACCCAATGTCCCTTCTACCTAACACCTTATTAGATATGAGAAACCCCTCTCACTCCCCTCAGTCACGCACGGTGACAATTAACAATAACACAAAACTTGAAGACACACTTCAAAGACTCATAGTCATCGTTTCTTCAAAGCTTATTGATGATTGACAATATACAAATCAACTAATGTCTACCTTAAGTATTAAAAAATACTAGAGTGGCTCACAATTAACAAACAACAAAGACTAACAACCTAAATTTTAAAATAGTACGTTCAATCTTCTTCTGGAATGGCCAACTCTGTAAACAGGGTTAGCAACCTTTTTATATGTTGACAACAGCTAGGGTTGCTTCACATTAAGTCTTCACCGAGTCCTATAATTTCTCCATGAAAGTAGGATACAAGTTCTCCAAGAATGTTGTAGAAGAACGTTACAAGGGTTACTTAATCCAAGCATACAATTTAAAACAAACAGACTCTTAATGTTTCTGAAGTAAAAAAATAGTTCTGGTTTGTAGCATATGTCAGTACATCTACAAGACATCTTCATAAAACCTACTGATACATTATTCTTCATGGCATTTTCTGAGCAGGATATTTTACCAAAATTGCTGCCAATCTACAAAACTAACAACCCCCCCATTGGAAATTTTTGGCTAAAACATTATTTGAGGATATAAGCCATACAATTAACAGTTAAGCACATACAACATAAACATGGATGTCAACTTCACACAATTTATCATACATATCAGAGCAGCACAATATAATCATCATCATAGTTCATCAGAGGTACAATGGAAAAATTAAATGTTCAAACATTAGTTAGAACATCACATCACATATGCGCAAGCATAGTCACATAGTTAGTATCAGTTGCTCCCCTAGATACAACATCAATATATTTTAGATGCACACACAATTAACACACAGTTAGCTGATCCCCCTCAACATCAACATTATCAGCATTTCAACACTTCATAGATCCACCCCAATCATTAGGTTCATAAGTCACATCACAGTCACATCACTACTCTCCCCCTTTTAGCCACAATATGCCAAAGCTAGAATTAACCCATAAACGATAACAATATGAAATTCTAGATTAAACTATCATTCACTGTTACCTAGAGTTAATAGTTATGAATATTACAAACCAAATCATTTGTCAAGCACATTAGTGCCAATATTTCACAAGAGATAATTAAAAATTCAAACAAGGAGCCATTTGAAACACAATTGACATATCTTCAAGCATATTCAGTTTTTTGCTGAACCAACAGACCTATCACTTCCACCACTTCCTAATCCATCTTCAGAAGAGCTTTGACTTTCACTTGCATAGCTACTTTCTTCTTTCTACATCTCATGAGTAGCACTTGCAATAGTAGCCCTTCTTAGAGCTCGAATGGTTTCTTCAAATTTCAACTTTCTTGCTGAGCTGATGCGTATAACCTCATCCAATTCTTTGTAGGCTTCTATTAACTCAGTAATCATACCCCCTTACTTGTGGTCTTGTTCTTAGCACCTACAGATGTTGAAACAATGTCTGGGACACGTTCCCCTGCAAATAATTTCTGGTGGAGTGATAAGGGAGCTCCTCTTTTGGTGCTAGTGTCAAGGGTGGATAGAGTTCCAAGGTGTTATTGGAGAATGATACCACATGTCAGAGTGGTAAAGTAAATGTGTAATTTTATAGCACACATGTCAACTTGTTTGATTGTTTGATCAAATATGTAGGAACCATAGTCAAATGACTTCTTTATACCAGCAACATAAATAAATCTTCTCAGCCCCACTAAAATTGTTGAGATGTGATTTGTGGGAACCCAGTTGGCAGCTCCAATCCTATGCAAGATTGCATACTTAACACTCAACTTCCCAACATATAATTCCCCTTAACAGGCCATGCACTCACTTGGTTGGCAGTGATGGTCTTGCACACTTGATTGTCAGTTACTTCAAATTCACTTTCCTCATTTTCACTTCTTCCAAGGTACTTGTTGATAACAGCAGGTGAGAACTAAACATACTTTCCTCTCACAAAGACTTTCTGAAAGTCCTTGCTCCTTTTATCAGCACAATCCTCAGGGATGTTAACAATAAATTCCTTGACCAAAATCTCATAACATTTACGAAGCTTGGTTACAGTCTTCATCAATCCAGCATCAGAGATTAACTTCATGATTTCCTTATACTCTAAGGAATATCTTCCCAATTCCATTTCCAAGGCAATTTTACTCTAATAAATATACTTCCATCTAATAAATATATCATCAGATGGCCTCTTAATAATTGACTTCTTCATAGAAGTGATGTCTTAGACATCATCCTCAACATCATAGTCTGAATCTGATTCATACCTGATCTTTCTCTTGCTTGATTAGGGAACAACTTTGCTCCAGGCTTTTGGAGGTCCATACTTGACCTTCTTCTTGACACTCTTGGAGGGAGTACTTGAAACTGCAACTTTACCTTTTCTAGTCTTCAATCTCTTAGCTATTCCAGGGTTCACATTAACAATCAACTCATTGTTAGACAATTCATCTACATCTACAACTTCTTCACCCATCTTGTTCTTAGTTCTTGTTGGACTTACATCAGTTTTCTTGTTAGAAGGATCTTCTTTAACAAGTGACGTTTCAACATCAGGTGTGGTTTTTCCAATATTAGACTTAGTTTCATCTCCAAGACTCCCTTCAGTATTTTCTTCTTCCCTTACAGATGATTCAACAGGCCCTCTTGAGGCAACCTCAACAAGTATATGGGAAAGAGGAATGGTAATTCCTTCAACAAGGATTCCCATATTCAAAACCCTAGTGACTAATTTCCTTATAGTCTTACCAAAATCTACATCGTATTGGTCTGGTTCATTATTGGTAGGATTAGAAGTATTACCTACATTAGGGGCATAACTTCCTCTTGGACGTCTTACATGGAAGGTGCAGAGCTTTTTAGGTCTTGTCTCCTGACATGGAATCATGGCCAGGGGAGCCATATCTAGGGCTTCATCAATGGAGATGTTGTAACGCCCCGAATTTAATTAATTAGTTAATTAAATTATTAAAAGATTTAATTATTGGAATTAGACGAAGTTTGAGAATTAATCGGAGTAATTGGATTTATCGGCATTATTTAAGAGACATATTTGGATTATTAAGTTTAAGCCGGATCATTTGGTTGGTGTAATTGGAGGATTAATATTAAGAATAATAGTATTTATTTATTGGACTAGTTTATTTAAGTGAAATAATCAGTTTAGTCGGAGAATTATTATTATGAGTAGAGATTAATTAACTAGAATAATTAGTGATGAATTAATTTTGTGGTAGAATATTATTGAAAATAATATTAGAAAATAAGTGTTGAATTAATAGAGTTATTTATTTGGTGTTAGTAATATAGAAAATAGATGTGAAAATTAAGGCAAGTAGAAATAATAGAAATATTATTATTATTACTATTTTATTATTATTATACTAATATTATTGGTTGGATTTAATTATAAGAGAAGGAATTAGGTTTAAATAAATAAGAGATATAAAAGGAGAAATATAAGGCTAATAGTTAGAATAAAAATAATACTAGAATTATTCTATTATTTGGGATTAATAAATTAAATGTGGTATATTAATTATAAGAGAGAATTAGTATTTTTGGGAGAATTATTTAATAAAACAATTTTATTAGAAGTTACTATTTATTGAATTAACCTAGTAAAATAAGGAGTGAATGTTGCTTGCAAAAACAAAGAGAAAACCCTAGCCGTGGAGAAAAACCAGAAGGAGAGGAAAGGGAGAAAAGTTGGAAACAAAGGTGCTAGGAGGATCGTTGCGTCCGAGAGTTCCGTTATTCGATCGAATTTTCGAGTTCCGTCAATCCACGTAAGGTGGGATTCGGTTTATAATCGATTGTAGGATGGTTCGTATGTAGAGTTTAGCTACGATATTACATCGCTAATCGTAATTCTTGATAATTTTATATGTTGAATTGAATTATAATATTTTGTGTTGAATTATGAAGAAATTGTGTTGGGTAATGCATATAATGTTGTCTGTCTCGATCGAAAATATTACACGTGGTGTGGAAAAAGAAGGAATTTTGGATTGATGAAGAACAAAGGGAGGCGGCCGTCCCGATGGTGCAAAGGGAGGGGCCGAAAAGGGGAAGGGAGACGACCGTCCTAGAGGATGAGGCGTCTGTCTCCTTGCTGTTAAGGGTGGGGGGCGTCCGCCTCAGTATTGGGGGTGGGGGTCTCAACCATGTTTTGTTGTCCTGTTGTTCGTGGCTTGATGGCTTGAAGGTTTAATTGTTTGACATGTTATTAGGAGAGGGTAACATAACAATGGATAGTCTTAGCATAGTAAAATATGGCAAGTATGTAGAAGTGAATTTAGCAGTAGTAGAAAATACTCCAACAGCAGTGGGAAAAATATATTAGAGGAGTAATATTTAGCAGCAATAAATTATAACAGGCAGTGTAGATTAAACAGTGGGAAGATAATCCAAAGATGCAGAATAATAAAAGTGCTGACATAATTAATTAGTAGAATAAGTAGGACTACTTAGTAATGTTGCAGGAAACCGAAAATAGTGCTGAAAATAACACTGTCAGTCGAATTAAGCGGAAAAATTAGTTTGTCAGAATCGAACGGAACTTTACGGGATAGTTCGAGTATACGGGTAGTTAATTAAAATAGTGTCATTTTGTTGAATTTCGCATTAGTTGCTTGATTGTTGATACAGGCTGAATCGTTGTTGTTTATGTACGAATTGGATGATTTAAGAACCGTAGAATTATGCGGCAAAAGCTGAAGATGAAGTTGACTGAATTAAATTATAATTGTATTGTTGTTAATATTGCTAATTGTTGTTAAAGTTGTTAATTGCTATTGAGGTTGAATTTGATCGTGTTAATTATAAATTATATTGTGGTTGATATTACTAATTGTTGTTGAAGTTGTTAATTATTGTTGAAGTTGAAGTTGATTATGTTAATTATAAGTTGCATTGTTGTTGACGTTGTTGATAGTTGTTGAGGTCAAGTTGATCGTGTTGATTAAGTTGATGCATTAATGCATGATTAAGTTGTTGTTGTTTTAAGTTGTTGTTGATCCGTGGGTTGTATCATACATAGCATGTGCATTATTAAGTTGGCCTGGATTGGCACGTTGTAAGTTGAAGGCTTATGCCTTGTTGAATGCCTCGATAACCGGCACATTTTACGTTGGGAGTTTTGCTCCAAATGGATCCACATGCATTTGCATTTGTCGAGTCGCATTGAGTCGCATTTAAGTTATTGTTGATTCTATGTTGTTGGTGGATATTATACGTTGTTGATTCTATGTTGTTTGGTGGATATTATATGTTGTTGATTCTATGTTGTTTGGTGGATATTATATGTTGTTGACTAGAATGTTGTTTGGTAGATATTATGTGTTATCGATTAAAGTAGTAATTATTGTATGTTTCTTTACTTAAGCATATGAATTATCGTACTTTCGCTTATATTATTCGATATCTCACCCTTTCTATTTTGTTGGCCGTTACCTTTATATTGGTAACGTGCAGGTATTCAAGAATGGAAGAATTAGTTGATGTTGGTCCAAGTCGGTGTCTTTGCTCTGATACGTAACACTCGGGGGGAACGTTTAGTCTATGTTGTTTATATTGTTGACTCTAGTTGTTATTAGTATAATTTGTTGAATCCTAAGTGATGTTGTGAAATAAAAAGTTGTTAAGTATGTTGAAAGTCGAACCAGATGTTTCTAGTTGTTATTAGTAAAACACATGAAGTTGTATAACTATGGATTCCATTGCGTAGTAATAAAAAGTATTTTGTTTGAAAGTTATAAAAGGTTGTTATGAGATCCTCCGAATTAAAAAGTGTTATGTATCTTATCTATTTGTGTTGTTAATGTTGAAATGTGACATCCCATGTTTTTAGTTTAAAATTTCCGCACTCTGATTTTATAATAAACGTTGGGTAGAAATGGGGTGTTACAGATGTTCTCATTGTGGGCTTCATAGTTGGACGAGCATAAATTGATCTTGCTTGGAGCGGATTTGTCATGTTGAGACATCTTTGAGTTTCTGAGAATGGAAGGTTGGAACTTGTCTTTCTGGAGGTAGGAGATGAAAACACTATAGGTCACAGATTTTGTGTAGCGTGTGGGGGAAATTTGAAATGATTGCACTTGGTATGGGCTCTTTATATATTGAATGTCATGTTTCAACAGTGTTAAGTGATATTTTGAAAATTCAAGCCCTTTAATGACATTCCCACACACTTTTAATTGATATAATCTCTCTAACATACAGACCCTTGTACACTTCTTTAAATTCCAATTACATTCCATCTCTATGAATAATAGTTGATCAATTCCATCTCAGTAAATTTATGGTTCAGGTCCACATTCTTGCTTTCAACAGACTGATCATTAATGATTTTTGCAGAGTTATATAATGTCATGACATCCTGTGGATCATTGAGTTCAGTTACCATATGCTTTGTCTTATTCTCTTGTGAGTAGGAGTCTTTATCCAGTTTGAGTTCAACATATGTGGAGTAACTTGTGTCTTAGGGAACCCATAGATAGTAGTTGCCCTTGCTCCTCATACCTTGCATAACAACTTCACCTTTCTTATTAATAATAATAATACATTCAGACTTTGTGAAGTTTACTTTGAATCCTTGATCACACAATTAGCTTATGCTAATCAGATTGGATGTTGATCCTTTGACAAGCAACACATCTTCAGTGTTAGGAATTCCAGAGCAGTTTGTCTTTCCTACTCCCTTGATTTTTCCTTTCATTCCGTCTCCAAAATTGACATATCCACTTGGATGTACTTGAATATTCTGTTGGTGATGTGTGTGCTAAGAAACATGAAATGTCAGCTTTGGGAATCCATTGTTTCTTTTCTTTTGTACTAGCCTGAGTCACATTTGGTTAAGGTGTAGAGTTAGGGTAACTATACAACTTGAAACAAAAGGGCTTTATGTGACCATATCTTCCACAATAGTGATATCTCCAGTGTTGAAATCTTCTTTTGGGTTTCCTGTAATTACTTCTTCCATGATGATGAAACATTTGATTCGACATTTTTGGTTTAGCATGGATTTGAGTAGGTTCTATAAAAGGTTCCTTTGTTTCCTTGTATCCCAGACCACTCATATCTCCTACTACTCTTCCTGATTGAAGGATTTTATCCAGTGTGTCAGATTCATTGTTTAACATCTTGACAGATTTGGACATTTTGTTAAGATCAGATTTCAACATAGTTATTTCACTTTCCATCTTAGAGATAGTCTCCTGATGTTCCTTCTTTTTATCTTGCAGTTGAACTATGAGCTTCTTCTGTTTCTCACTCTCCAAGCATACTTCAGCACTTCTAATACATAACTCCTTGTATATAACATCCAACTCTTCAAATGTTAACTCCTCGTCACTTGAATCTCCATCAGAGATGTATGTACCAGTCAGAGCTGTTACATATTTAGCAGATTCTTCTTCCACCTCATTTTTAGAGTCTTCATCAGACTAGGATACATTCAGTCCTTTGTTTTGTCTCTTAAGGAATGTTGGACACTCAACTTTAATGTGACCAAATCCTTCACATTCATAACACCTTACTCCTCTTCCTTGAGTAGACCTTTCCTCAGCTTGTGCTTTCTTCCCAAAATCATTTGTTCTACTGATGTCATATGGGATGTTCCTGACATTAGGTCTTGAATTTCCCTCCATCTTCTTCAGAAATTTATTAAATTGTCTTCAAAGAAAGACTATAGTATTAGATAGCCCTTCCTCAATGTCCAGATCACATTCCTTGTCTCTTTCTTCTGTGTTTGACTTAAAGGCTATACTTTTATTCTTCTTTTCAAACCTGTCGTTAATTCCTAGCTCAAATGTTTGGAGAGATCCAACAAGTTCATTTACTTTCATGTTGTTGATTTCTTGATCTTCCTCCATGGCAATCAGTTTCATGTCAAATATCTTGGGGAGAGATATAAGAATCTTCCTCACTAGCTTCTCTTCTAGTATCTTCTCTCCTAAGGCACTGCACGCGTTGGCTATCTCAAGGATGTTCATGTGAAATTCTTGAATGCTTTCATCTTCCTTCATCCTTAAGCTCTCAAACTTAGTGGTTAATAGTTGCAGTCTTGATATCTTTACCTTGGAAGTGTCTTCATGAGTAGTTTTGAGAATTTCTCAAGCATCTTTGGCTACTTCACAGGTATTTACGAATCTGAAGATGTTTCTATCAAATCCACTGAATATAGCATTCAAGGCTTTTGAATTTCCAAGATCTAGTTCATCTTCTGCCTTAGACCAGTTTTCTTCAGGCTTTAACTTACCAATGGGTTGATTGTCTTCTCCAATAATAACAGGATGTGACCATCCTTTCAAAACAGCTTTCAAGCCTTGCTGTCCAAGGACTTTAAAAATGCTACCATACGAGGTTTCCATAGATCGTAGTTAGTACCATCTAGAATGGGTGGTCTACTCACAAATCCTCCTTCCTTGTCCATAGTACCAGAAAGTATCTTCCTTAGATCTCATCCATAGACAGAGAAAGATGCCTGCTCTGATACCAATTGAAATTCTGGTATCAGATATGAGATGTCGAAGGTGATACTAATATCTGTTGGATGAAAAATTAACAACACAAAAATTAAATGTAAAAAAATATTAAATAACATAGTGAATTGTTTACCCAGTTTGGTGCTACACACCTACTCTGGAGGCTACCAAGTCAGGGATGAAGTCCACTATTAGCAGTATTAATTTGGAGTTAAACTTCCCCATTTACACTTCTCACTTAATCACTATCCAATGACCCTTATACCTAAGACCTTATTAGATATGAGAAACCCCTCTCACTCCCCTCAGTCACACACGGTGACAATTAACAATAACACAAAACTTGAAGACACACTTTAAAGACTAATAATCATCGTTGCTTCAAAGCTTATTGGTTATTTTCTTTCTTTTGTTTTTTAAAATGCCATGTTTTTGACATCTGATTTTTCTCTTTCTTTTTCTTTTTATTTGACAAATTATCTAACACCCACAACTCCAAACTTATATGTTGCTAACTTCAAAGAGCAACCCCAAACTTAGTGATTAGCTTATACAAGAAATAAAATCTAACTACCTAACTACAAGGAGGGTGGAAAGATTTTATATTTCAAGTTAAAGGGTTAAAATAGGCTAAATCACCAAAGGGAAGGCTAAGGTTAAAATTAGTTACCAAGGGATATCAATCATAATACAAGGGAAATTTACAACGCTGCATAGTTTTCACAAACAACTGCTTTTATGTGTATTTGTCAGACCAACTTAATTTAAACCGATAAAGAGCAAAATCTAGATATTACAATTGCATGTATACACTAATAAAAAGAATAAGTAAACAATGGAAATGTTTGAGCTCAAACCTCGCTTTCTTAGATATCTGGAGGTTGATTACCAGCAGCGGTGCCCTTTTCTTCATCAATTATCGCTCCATAAAGTTACTTCCTCCTTGATGACTTTCTCTTTTTCTTCTTCTCGTGGTTACTTTTTTAATCAAAGGTAAGGTAGTAATTAAACTAAAAATGAACAGAGACAAACATAATTCATTACTCTCTCTCTCTCTCTCTCTCTCTCTCTCTCTCTCTCTCTCTCTCTCTACAAGGTTGGTTCATATGGGACACATAACGAGATATAAATAAATACAACTAAAACATATGAATTAGAAAGTTATGTCCGGGTGGCAGAAGTCACGAAGTCAATTAATGCTTCCACTTCCTTTTAGATTTTCTACACATTTAACACACACATAAAAAAAAAACAGTAAAACTCAAAACACACTAAAGTTTAAAATTGACTAAAATTAAATTAACTCGTCTGGAAATAAAAGATATTACCAAATCCTGGGTTACCAACCACGCAACGCTTATTTAAGTTCTTCATTTATTTTTCTTCCATGTTAGGGAGACATATATGATATAAATAACACATTATCCTCCTTATTCCTCTTGTCTAGTAGGATTACCATGAACTTGAGGAATTGATGATGCGGTTCCTAAATCTTCTTTGCCTCAGTCATAGCAAAAAAATCATAAGTGTAGTTCAGTACTCCATCAATTTCTTCATTTCCCTCTACTTTGTTTCTAATATATCTCTTTGGAACATGCGGTTCTTAAAGATGTTCAAGTTGGATATCTATTGTAAGCAAATTATTTCCTTTGAAATTTCATACACAACCATAACGTCTTCTTTTAATCTTCTTTCTCTTTTCCTAAGGTTGTACTTTACCTCAGATTTTTTGACTCATGACTCTGTAATTTCATCTGGTAGTGTGCATGTATCTTCTTTTTTCTCACCACTAGTCTTTTGGGTAGAACTCATCACTCCTCAACTTGACTCAATGGATCTATGATTCTCATTCTTTGGATTATCCACCGTATTACCGATAAATACCCCACTTTCCATTTATTGTGAAAACTGGCCAATTTGTGCAAAACCTTCTTGAGTGGCTTGCATAAAATTCACCAATTTGAGCAAAAAAGTTCTTGAGTGGCTTGCATAAAACTAACCAATTTATGCAAAACCTTCTATACCATGTGCATTGGCTTTACTTGGCTCAATTTTGGCTTCAAAATGTCTTGAAACTATGTCTTAGAAGTTTGAAAAAAAAAAGACATGGAAAGTGGCCTAAAAGGCTTGGAAATGGCTCAAGAAAAAAATGGCTCACACATGAACTTGAATTTGGTTAGAAAAATAAATTTGTAACTTGGCTTGAAAGTATCTTCTTATATATGATTTTGAAAATGAATTGAAATTAAATCAAACAACAAATCAACTTGAAATTGAACATTTAATGAAAACGAATCAAATAATTGGAATAAAAAACAAATTGACCATGAGTTGGAAATGAGGTTTGACTTTTTACTTTTTTAAAAAATAAATTGGAATAAATGGAATGTTGCATAATAAATTTTACTTTTACCTTGCATTGACTTTATTTGAAATGAAATTGATAAAATGCATAGATAAATGAAAATTGATTAAAAACATGATGAAGATCAAAATGACATGGTTGACTTTTCTTTGATTTTTCAAAAATATAAAATCATGTATGAGATGAATATATGAAATGGACAAGGGGAAAAATTGGATATGACACATGTGTTTGATGCTAGAAGAAATAAGTTAGATGACATACGTGAAGTTATGATACTTGTTGGGTATCACAAAAGTGTAACTTATATATTATTTAATCCAATAACTAGAAAGCTAATGATTATTAGAGAAATCATTATTGATAAAAATGAAGCATGAAATTGGGCATCTAATAGAACAACTCACAAGCTTTTATTGAACTCGATTTGGAGGAATCAGATGGTGAGGCGGATGAAATCCACCAGAAGAAGTATCTAAGAATGTTCATGATATGGAAGATAATATGATTCAAAGGCCTCAAAGAACAAGAGTATCTCCAGCAAGACTGCAAGACTCTGAATTGATTATTGATAATAAAGTCAAAGAAGATGGAGACTTGGTTTATTTTTCTCTACTAGTATATTTTAAACCTATCAGCCATAACGAAGCCTTGAAGAATGAAGTTTGGAAAGCTACAATGACTAATGAATTGGCAGCGAGAGGAACAATACATGGAAATTTGTCAAATTACCAACTAACACTAAAGCAATTGAAGTCAAATGGATGTACACGATTAAACATAACCCTGATGGCTCAATTGCTAAACGTAAGGCCAGGCTAGTAGCAAGAGGAAGTCTTAACTATTATGGATTTGATGCCCCAATTGAAAGGTTGGAAACATTTAGGTTAGTAGTAGCTCTAACCTACAAAAGAAATTGGTCAACATTTCATCTTTATGTGAAATCTGCTTAGTTAAAATGAACCATTAGGTGAATAGATTTATATCACGCATGTTGCACCCCAAAATTTGCCCTCTTCATTTTTTAATAAATAATTGGTTGCACTTAATGAATAAGTGCATTGCATGCATATCATTTGTGCATTAACCATGAGATCAAATTTTTCTAATTGAGCAAGAGTGCACAACTCTGAAGAAGAGGTTTGATTCTTGAAAGCTGGATATTTGAGGTTCTGTTATTTCAAGCGTCATCTCAATACGCAAGATATGTGTATCAAAAAGCTTCTGATTATTTCGCGAGAATTGGAGTTTTGAAGTTCTGATCTCCTATCATGAGGATATTAATTGAGGTTTTCGAGTAAGAGCTGGTTGTGGTCACAAATTTGAGCCCGAAATGATTCTATGGCCTTCTTTGAGTCTTGAAGTATCTGCATATGGCTTATCGATCAATATGATTCATCAGAAAATCAAGAACAGACGAATAAGAAAGAGATTTGAGTGCGCGTACTGAAAAGTCAACAAAAGTCAAAGTTTGCCCGAGCGGAATTTTTGGTCAAAATTATTGTTGAAAGTCGATATTTAAAGAAATGTGATCATTTGTTGAGAAAAGTCGAAAGAATCGGCTAAAAATGAGATTCCTTGAATTGTAAGTAATCTTAAACTTAGAAAAATTCTAAGTCTTGAGAACTTTATGTTCCCGAAGCCATATTGTCGACTCTCTATCTCACTCATCTGTGGTCGAAAATTCGTGAATTTGTAACCGTTGAAAAGAGCGCATTTCGTACTTCAAAATTTTCCTTATGAGGCTTTCTCTGAAAATGCCTGGATTTCGAGTTATGAGGTTCCGAAGTTTAAAGTTTATAATTTTTGAAATTTATTCTTAGTGAAATTTTGAGTGTTTTGTAACATGTTCAAGTGCTCGACTTCAGAGGTATTTTACACGTGTTTACAAGCGTTGCTTTCAACTGAGTTCAAGTACAGATTTGTTCATTTTGTGGCAATGTACAACTTTGCTGAAGGAATTGAATCCATTCGGGATTCGTATCGGAAGTTACGAAGCTTGGAAGTTATGAGTTTGTCATGTTTATTATATTCAGCACTTAGAATTTTTTTGGAGTATTTGTCTATATGGTCAGACTGACGACTTCGGGTTTGATTTTATCTTAGTTATCGGCTCCGAATTAAAAAATGTTCAACTGAAAAGTTGTTCGTCTCGCGGCAGTTTACAACTTTGTTGAAGGAATCAAATTCATTCGGGACTCGGATAGAAAGTTACAAAGCCTAGAAAATAAGAATTCATCATGTTCGTAATAAAAGAACAGTTGTTGTGCGCATGTTCAAGGCTGTTTTTATCATCGATTCGATCGCCGCACGAAAAAACTCTGAACATGAAAGTTAGAGTTTGTCATGTCCTCTATAAGTTTCGTTCAGAAATTGTTTCGTTTCGGATGTCGTAGCAAAAGATACGAAGCCTCGAAGTTGTTAGGTTGAAGTTGCCAAAATGCGAGATGGCACATGCACTTTTGCCATGCATACGAGAGCATTTTCTCAAATAGTTGTTGTGCGCATGTTCGAGGTTGTTTTTATCATCGATTCGATCGCCGTATGGAAAAATACAGAGCATGAAAGTTGGAGTTTGTCATGTCTTCTAAAAGTCCCGTTCAGGAATTATTTCGTTTCGGATGTCGCAGCAGAAAAATGGAGCCTCAAAGTTAGTGGTTTGAAGTTGATGAATAGTGAGGTGGTACGTTTGAAACCTGCCCAGCCAAGCCAAGACTTTCATGGAACAGTCGCGTGAGAAAGTTTGAGACAATTTTTCTCCATGATTAAGGCTCCGTTTAAATGGGCAACGAGATTCAAATTTGTTCTATTATACGTTCTCTTTTTAATGACACCAAGTTTGCCTTGTTTGGACGAGTATTGTAAGATTTAGAGGGTTGTAAAGTGGTGTATGTGGATTGATTTAATAAACATGACACTTAGAGAAATTCTCAAGCAGTCGAACCAACTTATGATGTCATGACTTCGAAGCTAAATTCGGCGAGCTTGCGATCGACTTTTCATCGGGCGTTCAACATTAATATTGTTTTATCAAATGTATTCTTCGAGTCGACGCTCTCGTTGTATCGCTCGGACTACTACACACCAAGATAGAAACATCCAAAGTAGCTGGCATGGGTTTATTTACTGAGGCAAAAACGATGGTGCAGTAGATGACAGTACTCGTGTTTCTACAATTGGCCATACAGTAACAAGATGCAAGAATTATGGAGAGAGCATACTGAAAAAGAGAAAAGCTGGGTAGTTATAATGGTCCGATGCTCACTTTCTTTGAAGGGGATCTTGAAACAACGAATCTTTTTCAACTCTCTCACTCTGGAACTCCAGGAAGAACGATAACCATCTCTCCCGATAGCTCTCTCTCCTTGTCCATTCATTCTCTCATATACACCACCCTTCCCTTTCTTCTTCACTCTCCGACTTCACCTTCACTCTCGCTCTCTCTTCCTCCATTTACCATCCATCATTCTCTCAACCTCCATAATAAACTTTTCCGGCTACCATAACAACTATTCAACCAACACACTCTCTCAATCTTCCTCCACACACTACGTAACCACCATAACAACCTTCTTCTTCCTCTCTCTCGATTGTAACCTTCACCCTCATCTTTCTTCACGATAACTCATCTCACCATCTCTTTCCCCTTCATCACCTTCACCACCATAGCCAAAAAACTTAACAGAAATGGTTACAATAAACACTGACGCGCTTTCTCTTGGATCAACATCATCTCCGACGAGTGTTCTCTTTCACCTTCAACTTTGTAATCTGAAGACTCATCTCTCTCATCATTGAAGTTTGGTCTTCTTCCTTGATCTTGTTACGTCTGCCATGGTCGGAGTTCAGGTTCTTCTTCTCTACGAGGAAATTCTAGTTCGCATCTATCTTGCAGCAAGAGTATCTTCCAGTTGGTAATAATCTCGTTATCTTCATGAAGATTGGAGAATCACAATAGCATGGTTATCTGCAGAAATACGGCAGTTTCGAAATGTGGCAAGGTAAGTGTTTCTCGGAAACCTCTCAACTTGCTAGCATCATGTAGATATATTTCACCTGGAGATCTAAGAATCTTTTAGGTAATGACGTTAGAGGTGATAGGTGTCGATTTTTGAGTTTCCATTTTCAGATCTTGAATTCGCGTAGCAATTTCGCCATGATTTAGTGAGTTTTTGGAGAAACTAAGGCCAGATTCTGAATCTACGTAAAAATCCGAGTTGAATTATGCTCGTTTCATTCATTTCCGATCAGGTTTGAATTTTCCGGCGGCTAGCAAGACGGAGAAGACGATCGAAGATGAATTTCGGCGTCTCTGTTCATAAGGAGTTGCGTTGTGCCCTAAGCGTGGCTTGTTCCTTGTGGTTCATGTTATTTCCCCATGAGCCTATCCAACTACACCACATGTTATTTCCTTTTTATTTCAAAAAAATAAATAAAAAACTGGATACCTTAGGCTATGTTGGCCGATTGACATAAGTGCACCACATGAACAAATAAAATGAACGTGTCACTTAAAAAAATCTGTGTAATAAGATTGTTTTTTTGCACAAATTCGGGCTTAGGCAATAAATGGACTGGGCTTAGCAAGAGTCTAATTCACACTCCCACTTATTGGGCCTTAACGCCATATATTAGTTTGAGTCTATCTTGGAATTTCATTTTCGCCCCCCCATTGTTTCGACTTGTAAAAAATATCAAAAAATAAGTTTCTGACTTTTTAGTATCTAAGGATATTTTTATTTTATTTTTTGCAAATTTTAATAATCAATTTGCATTAGTTCTTAATCAAT
Organism: Vicia sativa; assembly: GCA_021764765.1. Classification (NCBI taxonomy): domain Eukaryota; kingdom Viridiplantae; phylum Streptophyta; class Magnoliopsida; order Fabales; family Fabaceae; genus Vicia; species Vicia sativa. Next base: position 115,052,876 of record CM038794.1, on the reverse strand, counting down.
TTTTGATAATGTGTTTAGAAACGATTTATTTCGTGATACCGTACACGTTTCGATGTGGTTTTCGATCGTTTCTCGACAATAAAATCTGAATAAATAGGTTCCTGATACTTTAGGACTTTTAGAGTTTTATCACACTTTTTTGAGATTTTTTTGTAATTAAATTTCGATCCCGTTTTAATTGTTTTCAATAACATGTTTAGAGGCGATTTTTCCCATAATACTTCGTATTTAGATGCGATTTTTGATCGTTTCTTGACAACAAAAATTCCTAAAAATAATATGTTGGTTTTATTAGGTACTATGAGTTCTTACGTATTTTTCTCATTATTTTTTATATCTTTTTTAGGTCTCTATTCGATTTTTCTTTTGTGCGAACACAAAGATAGATAATTGTTTGCCAGTCCACCTAGTTAGGAGTTGATTTCTTTGCATATAATGCCTAACTTTCTTTTTAACATTCAACTAACCTCTTAATTAACATATGGACATGTTTAGGTAGTTGATACCTTGTTTTAGAATCGATAATTGAGTCATATGATTAGGATACCATGATAGTTGACCCTTAGAGCGACGATTGATCATTCTGGTTTAGTTTTGCGCATAGATTTGTTTCAATCATGATTTTTCTTGTACATTTAGTTTGATATCATTGAATAGGATTTAGCTACTGACTTGTAGAATTACGTATCCAATTTAATTTAATACTTACTCAATTTCTAAGTTTCGATTATGTTGCGATGTTTAGAAGCATGTTTCTCCTTTGTCATTTGAATCGACTAATTATAGGAGTGTAATACCATACGTTTCTTAGAAATTTTAGGACATTTGTTCCCATTTAATTGTAGCTTAATGAAAACCTCATCTTAGGGTTGTAGATAGAACTTCGAAGCTAATTCTTAGCGGTTTAGCTTTTAGGAGTTAATTTGATACTCGTATAGTTCCTCTAGGTCCCTCGCATGATTAGTTTGCAATTCTTCCGCCATCTTAGGAAGATGTCTAGGTAAGCTTTAGAATGCATGCTCGCTGCCATTTATTGGAAGTTAGGTTTAAGGTACGTCCTAGTTTTTGGTTTATTGATACTTAGGCTTGTTTTGGCACTTGACTATCGTAGACCTTGAGCTTTGTCGATTGAGATATGGATTTTTATATTTTATATTGTGCGATCATCTGGTATCTTGTATGAATTGTATTTCTTGCAGGTACCTTAATTATGATATGGACTTGTATGTGCCATATTACTTTGATCATGTATGTGTATGAATTATATTTCATGCAGGTACTATTTGTAACACGGATTGGTATATCTGATGTTACATCGTAAACTATTTTCTACACAAATTGTATTTCTTGCAGGTGGTTTTGATTGTGATGTGGACTTGTATATTACATATTACTTTGATACATGTATTTGTACGAATTGTATTTCATGCAGGTACTGTTTGTAACATGGATTGGTATATCTGATGTTACATAGTGAACTAGTTTCTGCTCGAATTGTATTTCTTGCAGGTGGTTCCATTACTGATATGGACTTGTATGTTCCATATTACTTTGATACATCTTTGTGTGAATCGTATTGCATGCAGGTGTTTATGATGATGCGGATTTGTATATCCGACATTATATTCATTCTAGTTTTCTGCTGAATTGTATTTCTTGCAGGGATTCAGTTTGTGACTGAACTTGTATGTTCCATATCACGGCTACACTTCTTTGTGTGAATTGTATTTCATGCAGGTGTTTGTTGTGATGCGGATTTGTATATCCGACATTACATCTATTCTGGTTTTCTTCCTGGATTGTATTTCTTGCAGAGATTCAGTTTGTGATTGGACTTGCATGTTCCATATCATGTGGTTACACTTCTTTATATGAATTGTATTTCATGCAAGTGTATTTGTTGATATTCAGACGTGTACAACACACGCTTCAACCCTGATTATTGATACCTCGATGCATTTCTGATCAGTTTTATTTTTTGATGGAAGTAGTACTTGAAGTTTTCCAGAGTATTCTTACCTCGCAATGCTCTTCGGATTATTATCCGTTTGGTATTTTCTATACCTTTTTATCGTATTCTTTTACCGCTTTTCTAGAGAGCATGAGAACTAGGGTTTTACCGTTTTCCTTGCCATGAGAAGTAGGAATAGAGATGCATGATAGGGCTTCCGTAGATGGAGCATCTTCAAGAACCCCTCTGGTTTATTTAAAGACCCGTTTAGGGCAATTCTATGTGCTAATTGTGTTTGGTTTGTTTAAAATCCTCCATCGTGCATAGGGAGGTAATTCTCAGTAAGTGTTTATATTTGTGCTTGCATAGGTCAGAGTGGTTAGGAAACCCGAAGTGGCACCACCAAGTAAAGTCCCGCTTTTTATATTTCTTGCCATCGAGTCATGATGATATGATGAGCAAGCGAAAGGGGTCCACAATCGACTCCTACAAAGTTCTAGTCTGTGTCAGCCCGCACACGTGAATCGTGTTGCTTCCTTTGTCGAGTCAATAATAAAAAGTGGCAAGAGTTCCCTATTCTGACTCTCCACGTTTTCCTGGGGTTCGCATTTATTGCAAAGCTCACATCATTTACTCTCCACACTTGACAATTCATGTCATGCGGTGATACCATTCACGGGAATCAGAATGTGTTGGCTCCTGGTTGCTTCCAGCCCTCGGCTTGCTGTTGTAGGCTATGAGACTTCCTCTTTTTCCTGCGCTTGTGTGAAATTTATTTTTTGCATTGCATTGTTTTTGTGCTTCTGCCAAAGCACTTGTTTGCTTCATCCCTTTTGCCGTCTTCGACTCTACCTTAGGTAGCGATTTGAGATAGACATAAACTTAGGTTTTAAACAGTTTCCATTCCTTTTTGTCGTCTTCGACTCTACCTTAGGTGGAAATTCGAGATAAACATAGATTTAGGTAGTAAACTTTTGCCATATTCCCTTAGGATTCTCTTGACTCTATCTTAGGTAGCGATTCGAGTTAGACCTTAGATTGCAATCCATGTATGATAACATTAGGGATAGAATTAAATAGTTTCCCTTGATTGTTTTCTAGTTTCTTTTGCATCATTGCATGCAATAAAACTAAAACTTATTTTCTTTTCTTTTGAAAAATCAAAATACTTAATAATGGTTCAAACTCCTTTTTCAAGGTAAAAGCAACCAACCAATTCAAACATTTTGCCTATGGGTTTTCTTTTTGTGTTTAAAACTCTTTTTCATAAGTAAAAAACACAAACCCACCAAAACATACGAGCCGAACTATGACGCTCTAACTTTCTTATTGCACGAGGGAATACGTAGGCATCTTGTCACGGGGCTCGATCGAGCAAGCTTTGTAAATACTTCCTTCTTTTCCTCATGTTTTCCTTATTTTCCTTTCTTTCACATGCATACTCTTTTAGCATACATATATAGCGATTAAGCATTAAATAAATATAAACACACCCATTAGGTAGAAAATAGAAGTGAATACCGTAGAGTACTACAGACGCGTGGAGTGCTAATACCTTCCCTTCGCGTAATAGACTCTCTTACCCTATCTCTCGGTCGCAAGACCGTGTCTTATCCCTTTCAGGTTTTCTCGATATGTTTACCTTTCTCCTTTTGCGAGATAAAAAATATTCGATGGCAACTTCATTGATATAGTTATCGAATGATGTTATATATTGTTTATATATATTTTGATAAAGATAAAAATTATATATATATATAATGCATAAAGATCTATATGGACCTAATCGTGTACTAAGAACTTGGAATAAAAAAATTTGATTCTTATTTGGTGGAATTGGGCTACACAAAGAGAAGGTCTGAACATGGTATGTATGTGTAATTAATGGTAGATGACATATATATATATATATATATATATATATATATATATATATATATATATATATATATATATATATATGATGACTTGTTAGTCACAAGCAACAATATCAACAACTGGAAAAAGTTCAAGTAATTAATGATGTAATAATTTGAGATGTCAGATTTAGGCAATCTATCATATTTCTTAGGTATGGAATTTCTAAAGACTGAGAAAGGCATGGTATTGCACAAGAGAAAATATGTTAGAGAAGTCTTCAAGAGGTTAAAAATGGTTAAGTCTAATCATGCAGCATTTCCTATTAAAAAAATTGAAACTTGAGAAGAATGGTATTGAATATAAGGTTGATGCAGCCCTACACAAAACAATTATAGGTTCATTAAGATACCTAAATAACAACAGATCAAGCATAGTTTCGCAGCTCGCCTAGTAAAAAGACATATAGATGATCCTAGAATCTCTTACATGAAAGCTATAAGGAGGATTCTTTGATATCTGAACGAAATTGTCAACTATAGTATTCTATTCCCTAGAATTTAGATGATAATCATGTTGTGATCAATTTTTATTCAAATTTAGACTGGTATGGAGACAAATATGATAGAAGATGTACAAGTGGTTACTTCTTCAAGGACTTTGGTGAGGCAATCTCATGGCGCTTTAGGAAACAACCAATTGTGGCATTGTCCTCAAGTGAGGCAAAATATATTGGAGGATCTTATGCAGCATGTCAAGTAATTTAAATTGATTTAGTGTTGAATGAGTCAAAGGTTCAAGTCAGTAAACTATTTATCTTATAAAAGGACAACAAGCCAGTCATCAACTTGGCAAAGAATCTAGTTCTAAATGGAAGAAACAAACATATAAAAATCTAGATTTTATTTCTTAAGGGAGCAAGTGAATCAATAAAATTTAGAGGTGAAGCATTGTTTAAGTGAATCACACCTTACACAAAGGGATTGAAGATTGATAAGTCTATGTCTCTTAGTAAGAAATTAAGAGTCATTAAATTTGAGTAGTTTGTATGTTTAGGTGTTTCATAAGTTGGATTATAGGGAGCATGTTGTCAATAAGTTCAATGTATGATTGTTATGACAGTTAGAAGGTTGTTATAATATGTAGTTCATTAGTTATTTGTAAAACAAGTAATCTCACATATAGTCGGTAAATACTTGTGTTCATAATAGTTTTGAACTCACTAAATTTACAATATTACTTCACTAATCTATACTCTTAATTTGCATAACAATTTTATGATGTTGAAATGCTCTTTATTAGGATATGTGTTTCGTGGAGACACTCTACAACTATTTTTAGATTGCTTAATCAAAATTTGTCCCTGATTTGAACTTAGAATTTTAGATTTAATAATAAAAGCAAAATTACATTGAAATTTGAATTGCCCAATATTAATTGGGCAATCCAAATCTGATTGATTCCACAAACTCACACTACACACAATTCAAATCCATTTTATTTGCCTTACTCCTCATAGAACAAAAGAAAGCGATGCAACAATGTGAAAGAACTGAAGTTTCTCTAACAACTCTTTGCCTTGATTAGCAGCTCTTTTCTCCACTCTAAGAAAAAGTTCCTCACTAAGCTTATCACCAATATGTGCATCAACAAGAACACCAGCAACACTTCTACAACTGTTTGCAAGAGCCCTTCCCACTTCACTTTCATCATCAGGTTGATTCACTACAAGAGGACTCCCTCCTTTGAAAACTTCAAGTTTATTAATGGAAAATGAACCATCAGCTTCAACCACTTCCTTGAAGTCTTGTAAACTTGGTGCATAAACAGGAATGTTGAAATCATCCCTTTTCTCATTGCTAATTAACCCCTGAGAAGTGATTAAGCACATGATTAAAATCATAATCCATGTATTAAACCACATGTGATATGAAAATGTCATTATCATCATGATTCATACTTCATAGCATTCAATTATTATTTCTATTGTGATGATGTAAATGGCCAACAAACATATAACATCAACTTTTTAAATCATGGTAAGTTATAGAACGTATATGTTTTTGTCCCAAGTTCTTTTTGGTCTGCCAATAAAAAACATGCACAGTGTTTGGATTTACTTTTAGATAAAATTTTGATGATTACCTCTTGGACAAGATCATCCCAAGCATCCTGAAAATGGGTCCCAAAGAGGAGACCAGCCCCACCTTGGTCTGTGGGGTCCACCGAAGTCCTGCCTAAACAAACCAAAAACATGGTCCCTTTACTTTTCATCTCTATTGACCTTGAGTTGAGGAAACTTGCCAAATCTGTTTGGAATTGTTTCTTGTATGCATTTGTTGTTATCTCACTAGCACCATGGATAAAAACCCTTCCTTTGTTGTATGCATCTGATCTCTTGTCTTCAACAGATTCTGGTACCTACATGCATGCATGCATGGGACCATAAAATGAGTTAATGGATTAGTTACATATGTTTTGATTATATACTTAATGACCTATGCTTCTAACTAATGCGTTAAAAATAATTTTATAATAATATTATTATCTTCTAACTAATGGATTAGTTATTTTGTCATGGAATTTAGTACTGCATAGTGACTACATAGATTCTTTGATGGGTGGGGTAGGGATTAAGGGTGTTGGCGGTTCGGTTTGAATCGGTTTTAAGACAAAAATTCATCTGATTTAAAGTTAAATTTAGCTGTGGTTCGATTCGGTTTTGGATGATATATTAAAAAATCAAATCAAATCCGATTCAATTTTATGCGGTTTAATTTAGATCGGTTTTTAGATATTCAAACTACATATTATATCTAAATATTATAAAGTTACTAATAAATCATAATTTTGATATAATATATAACCTATAGTATATTAAAAATTAATATTACAAAATGAGAATGATCAATTATGGTTGAAATAATAAAAATAAATAGATTATACCAAGTTAATAGATGATATTAAAAAAATTATTATCATCTAATAATAAATTCATGTTACATATCATACTAATAAAAAGTAAATAAATATAAAAATATATGTATACGGTTCGGTTTGGTTTGGATCGGTTTTAAAAAATTAATCCGAAATTCGATCCAAATCGATCGGCTTTCTCAAAATGACATCTAAACACATCTAATAAATTTTAGTTTTTTTTCGATTTTCGATTTTTTGGATCGATTTTCAATTTTTTATTTGGATTAATTTAGATTTAAACACCCCTAATAAGAGTGTAAAAACAATAACGACCATTAAAAAAGTCATCACTTAACCGTTATTAACAAAAAGCTTTCAAGAAACATATGATACCTTGGACTTGAAATTCAATCAAAAGGTTTTTAAAAGATAGAAAGTCATAGCATGACTTGAAAAATTGATTCTTCAAAAGTATTTACAGCCATAACTATATTATGTCGACTATAATATCGTTGGTACTATCTGAATCATAATTGCGGTGTGATTTTAAATGCATATTTTAAATGTATGTCACAATAATTTTAATAATTCGTCCTTGACTTTAATCACGGTTTAAAATCATATTACACGTAAATCGATACGGATATTGTTATTGATACATGCAGTAAAAAAAATTTTCAATTTTTTTAATTTTAAAGTTTTAAAATTTATTATCATTATCTACTTATCACATTATTATCTACATGTTTTTCAAATAAAAAATATATAAAAGACAAAGACAGAGAAAAACAGAGAGTGGATAATATATTACCTGAGATAACCAATGCAAAGAAAATGCAGAGTGGAAAACATCAACAGACCTAGCCGGAAAAAGTCTCCGGTAGAAAGATCCGGGGACACCGGCAGCAAAGTAGCAACGGTGGTTGTTAGCAGCAAGGCACTCTTCCATACTATTACCATAGTTGGCCATTGGAGGAAGGAGTTGAAAGAGGGTATTGAAGTCATTACTTGGAAGGTCAGTGAAAAAAGCAGAGAATTCCGGTGGATTGCATCCTAATGCTTCATAGCGTTTGATGATGTGTTCTACCATCACATCCATAACATTGATTGTGTTACTTCCACATGAACATCCCAAATCCACCACCACAAATGGAATGTCTGGCGCATGAAGCTCAACTCCATCTAGTGCTTCTTTTAGAAGATGAAGCATTGACTTTGCATGTATGGCCTACATAAATTTAACATTAAAAAATATATGATTAGATTGATTGTGACTGAAGCAAACAACCTCGCTTAGTCACTAGTAAAAGTGATCAGAGCATGGAGTAACTAATTAACTGCATGCTCTGCCTAATCACTAGTTAATTAACAATGGAGTTAGTTACCTGAGCTTGGGAATTGTTGGCATAGCTAGCTTCACCTTTACCACCTTTCATGCTAAGAAACCTCTCTAGCTCCATATTGGACACTACAACATTATCTCCCATGAGAAATTTGATGTGAAACTTAAGTAGAAACTAAATGGATAAAAATATGGTTGTGATGTTTTTCAAGGAATTTATGATATGGTTGAAATGAGAGCCAAGAAAGTTGTATTTATAGACAAAGGATGAGATTGAGAAGACTATATAATCAATTATTTTGGCTAGGGCCCTTTTATTGATACAAAGGGAAATTAATTAAGTACCAAGAAGCAAAAGAAGCAATTATCATGCATTAATATTAATTCAAAAGGGTAAAAACTAAGTATAAGAAAATTAAAAAGACAAGAAGTTGAAGAAATAAAATAATAATTAAGTAAAAGTAAGTATTTTTATGCATTGACAATAATGCAAGAAAGAAAAAAAAAAAGACATAGAAAAAGTTGAAAACATTAAATATGGGCCACACTCTCCCACACTTGTAAAAGTGAAGGCCCAAAACAGGCGACATATTTTGTTTTTTATAGACAACAAAATAATTTACTGTGACTTGTGTGTGCATTGCTGAATTGCTGAATAGTTGGTCCTATAAATTTTCATTTTAAATTTATAAATTGTTTATTTATTATTCATATTCATTACATAAAAGTTCTTATAAACTAAAGGTGAGCGGTTGTAATTTATAATGGCTAAAAGAATATCTAACCTTTCACTTTGCATGGAGGTTGCTAACACTTTGGTACTGTCTATGGGCAGTGAGCATGTCAATATTTAAAGTAAAGTTCTTTTTCTTTCATTTTCAAAACTTTCTTGTTAAAAAATTTCCAAATATAAATTTTGTGTTGAAAACAAAAATTCTAATTTTTTTAATAAAGTCAAAACAAAATTTGTATATTTAGTTTTAACTTGTATTTTAACCTCTTCTTTCCTACTCGGTTCTATTATTTTTAGTAATAAAAACACTCTAAAACCCTAAAATTTTAAGTAGGCTACATTGTGTCATTTTTTATTTAAATTTATTTTAATATAGTACTTTTCTTAAGCTCCCAAAACAAGAGGTTAGTATACATTTGTTAAAATCTTACTTTTATTTATTTAACTTTTTCTTAACTACTAGTTTCCTTCTAATTATAGAATTTAAGCATGAAAAGATTGGTATCCCTTCGGATTCTATAATTTGAAATATTGTTCGGTGCATGTAAGTGTTTATTTCTCTATTTTTAGAATTTATCATTACTTGTTTTTCTTTCTTTTCTATCAAGTGTCTTGATTGTTTTTAAGATTAAATTACCGTTTTATATTTCTATTTTGGTTGATTCACGAAATTAGTATTTTTTTTTAAATTTAAACAGTTTTGATCTTTCTATTTTAAATTCAAACAATTTTAATCTCCTTCTTATGTTTTTTCACAAAAAATCGATGAGATTTTTTTTAACTTACATTTTTATCTACAAAGTTCAATAACAGTTTTATATACGATGACTTGTCATATTTTACAAGTAATTTGTTATTTAAAAAGTGAAAATATAATTAATTTTAAGTGCAAAAGTATGAGAGGGAGACCAAAACGGTTTAAATCTAAAATATAGGGACCAAAATTGTTTAAATTTAAAATATGAGAATCAATTTCGTGAATCGAAAAAAAAAAGGGGAACAAAACTGTAAGTAAGTCTTCTATTTAAGTTTTTGTCAATGTTTCAAAAATGAAGAGACTTCGACACATTAGGAGAGCCAAGTTTCAGACATTTCCTCTTCTAAATAAGAGCATCAATAGAGAAATAAGGACATTGCTCTGAGATCCTTTAAACCACATCCTAGGCCTAAGTTACAACTGGATGAGTCTAATGTGAAAAAGGATCCATAACAAGTTCACCAGCCATATCTTAGAGGATCCTACAAAACATTTGTATTTCCACTTTACGAGGAGCGTATAGTCAAATATATCTCAAAGAGAGAAGCGTGAATCTCAGTCCATTTAATAATTTTTATAGGCAAAATATATATATTTTGTCCCGTATCTTTAGGGTGTGGTTCATTTTGACCCCTCAACTTTAAAACTGACCATTTTGGTCCCTTAAAATTATTAAATTCCAAGTTTATCCTTTCCAATCATTTTCTATAAATGCTACTAAATACTCTAACGTTTGTGTCAATGTCCGCTCTATGTGAGCTTCTTCGTTATAAACACAAAAAGCACGAAATTCTTCATCTTTTCCCAGTTAGTGTTCGTCATTTTCCCATCTTCTTCTTGGAAATAACGTTATCCATTTAGATAGAGTAAAATCTAATTCAATCAATATAGTATTTTCCGAAAACATAGAAAATGAATGGCTACATGTTTGTATCCCTCTCAAAATGTATTTGGTAATGGTGGAGAAGTAAATAATAGTTTTGAATCTAGGCTTTATTATGCTTCTTCAAAGAATCAATGGAGACCTAAGTGTTGGTGTAGTGCTTTGGTTCTTCTTAGAAGGGGAAAGTCAAAGCATTATATCAGACCTAAATTCTTCCACTTGGTGTTGGATGAGAAATAGTAGATTTAGTTAGGGATTGGGTTGATGTGCAGAGGGGATAAATAAAGGCATTGTATCAAATTATGGTAGAACATATACTTCTCTAGTTGGTGAAGGGTGATGGACAAATGGTGAATGTTAAGGGTAGTTAGGTACAAATTTGTCTAGTATGGCTTCTGGTGGAGGTTGGTTATGAGTGACTTGTTCAAGGTCGGTTTGGGTTGCAGTTTCTGGTTGAGGGTGAACAAGGAGGTTTTCATAAATAATTTGATTTATGATGTCCTGCTCAATTCTAGTTCGAAGTTCAAATTCAGATTGAGCTTCATATTAGACATGATGAGGTTCAGGTTCAGATAATATTTGAGGTTCTGGAATGGATTGATCTTGGATCACCTGTTCAATTTCAAATTGTATTGGAATTGCAGCACTCTGAAAAAATTCAATAAGGTCTGGTTTGACAAACCTAGTTTGGACATTTTAGGCTTTAAATGAAGCTTGATCTTGGTTATTAAAGGTTGAGGGTTTTAGGGGAACAACTTGAAGAGATTTAACCACTAGAGGTCTAAATTTAGAAGCATCAAATTCACTATGAGCTTGAGCTTAATTTAGAGCTAGAGATCTTTCTTGGTGATTCAAGCATAATGTTCAAGGGTTTTGGGTATTCTGAGTTAGAAATACATGCTAGATGGTTCTGCTCATTAGGCAGTTCACCAATTAGGTGAATTGAAAGTTCCTCCAAGACATATGCTTTGGAAGTATTTTGGGAGTTTAAAGCAAATTATTCCGATTTTGAGGATAGTATAGATAAGGGTGTGATAAAATTGATATGTAGGTTCTGATCATGTTTGGGTGAGGGTGCGTGTTTTATTGAATTTGTAGGTGAATGAGGTAGGGTGGGTGTCGAAGACATTCTCATCAGAACTGATTAGAAGAATCTAAGACCTTATCAAAGATAAGGTTCATAGGTATACATGAGTCATTAGCTTTTGCAACTTCTGGTAACTCATGTTCTTCTTGCATAATGGTTTCTAGGGTATGAGAAGCAACTTCTTATGGCATAAAAACAACTCCAGCACCTGAAATTCCCTCAACATCCTTCAACACTGAAATTCTGGTATCATATATGAGATGTCGAAGGTGATGTCACGACACTAATATCTATTTGATGAACAAGTAACAACGGAAAACATGAATGATTAAAAACTTCTAGATGATTAAAAACTTACAACTCAACTAACGTCCACCTCAAGTATTAAACAATACTAGAGTGGCTCACAAGGAACAATTAACAAATACTTAAAACCTAAAACTTAAACACGGTACGTTCAATATTCTCTGGTGTGGCTAACTCTACAAATAGGGTTATCATGCCTTTTTATATGATCACAGTAGCTAGGGTTGGCCCATAAGCGCTTCACATTAAGTCTTCACAGTTTCCTATACTTTCTCCATGAAAGTAGGATTAAAGCTCTCATATAATGTTGTAGAAGAACGTTACAAACCTTGCTTACTTCGAGCATACAATTTAAAACGAACTGACTTCAAATGTTTCTGAACTGAAAAAACCAGTTCAGGTCTGTAACACATGTCAGGACATCTGTTTTGACATCTTCATAAAACTTGCTGATACATTTTGCTTCAGAATTTAAATTATTCTTCATGGCATTTTCTGAGTAGAATGTTTTACCAAAATTGCTGCCAATCTTCAAAACTAACAAACTCCCTCTTTGGAAAATTTTGGCTAAAACATTATTTGAGATATAAGCCATATAATTAACATCAACATCACAATTAACAGCTAAGCAAAATACAGCAAAATCATAGATGTCAGCTTCAGACACAGACACCTCGGAGTAGAGAGCAGAAAATCCAAGGAGCAGCATAATCACAATCACGGTTCATCAGAGATATAGCAGAAAAATCAAATGTCTAAACATTAGTTAGAGCATCACAGTCACACATCCAAATTATGCACATAATTAACACACATTTAGTTGCTCCCCCTTAACGTCACTTGCACTCCATTAGTCAGCATCACACATTTAGAGTTAATTAGTCAGGCTCACAACTTACATATTACTCCCCCTTTTTAGCCACAATATGACAAAGCTAGCACCCGAATTAACTCATGGAAGATAACAATATGGAATACTAGATTAAACTATCATTCATTGTTACCTAGAGTTAATTGTTAGGGATATTACAGACCACATCATTTGTTAAGCACATCAGTGCCAAAATTACACAAAACATAATTAAAAATCAAAATAAGAGCCATAGGAAACACAATTAACAGAGCTTCAAGCATACTCAGTTATCTATAGAACCAAAAGACCCACCACTTTCATCAATTCTTGATTCATCCTCAGAAGAGCTCTGTCTTTCACTTTCAGAGCTGCTCTCTTCTTCCTGCACCTCCTCAGCAGCACTTGCAGCAGCAACCTTCCTTAGAGCTCAGATGGTTTCTTTAAATTTCAGCTTTCTTGCTGAGCTGATACGTATAACCTCATCCAGTTCTTTATATGATTCTGTTAACTCAAAAATCACATCACCCTTACTTGAAGTCTTGCTCTCAGTACTTGCAGATGTTGAAACAATGTCTGAGACATGTTCCCCTGCAAACAATTTCTGGTGAAATGATAGAGTTGCTCCTCTTGTGCTGGCAACATCAAGAGTGGATAGAATTCCAAGATGTTGTTGGATAATGATACCACATATCAGAGAACGAAAGGAAATTGGCATCTTTACATCACATCTTTCAACATGTTTGATTGTTTGGTCAAATATGTAGGAACCATAATCAAATGGCTTCTTCATAGCAACATCATAAATAAATTTTCCCAATCCCACTGAAATGGTTGAGGTGTGGTTTATGGGAACCCATTTGGCAGCTCCAATCCTATGCAAAATGGCATACTTCACACATAACTTCCTAGAAGATAATTTTCCCTTAACAGGCCATACACTCACTTGGTTTGCAGTGATGGTCTTGCACACTTGATTGTAAGTTACTTCAAATTCACATTTCTCATCTTCACTTCTCCCAAGATACTTTTTGATAATAGTAGGTGAGAACTCAACACACTTTCCTCTGACAAAAACTTTTCTAAAATCCTTGCTCTTCTTGTCTGCACAGTCTTCAAGAATGTTGACAATAAACTCCTTGAGCAGTACCTCATAACATTTAGCCAATTTATTCACAGTGTTCATCAATTCAGCATCATAGATTAACTTCATGATTTCCTTGTATTCTAAGGAATCTTTTCCCAATTCTCTCTCCAAAGCAACTCTTCTTTGGTAAATGTACTTCCATCTTGTGACGTAACTGGTGGAGTGGAAGGATATGTTGTCTTTAGGGGCATCATGCACATTATTAGATGGCCTCTTAATTACAACTTTCCTCATAGGAGTGATGTACTGGACATCATCCTCAATATCATAGTCTAAGTCTGATTCAGATGTAATCTTCCTTTTGCTTGATGATGGAACAACTTTTCTCCAGGCTTTTGGAGGACCATACATGACCTTCTTCATGACACTCTTGGTGGTAGTATTTGAAACTGCAGCCTTACCCTTTCTTGTCTTTAACCTTTTAGCAATCACAGGGTTCACATTTACAATCAATTCATTGTCAGATAGTTCATCCACATCCAATATCTCTTTAACCACTTTACCTCTTGTCTCTTTTGGGCTCGTGGTATCTTTCTTGGTAGGCGAGGTTTCCTTAGCAGATGATGTCTCAACATTAGTAGTGACTTTTCCAAGATTAGGTTATGTATCCTTTCCAAGATTTTCCTCAGTATTCTCTCCATCATTTACAGATGTTTCAATATGACCTTTAGAGGCAACCTTAGCAGGCATGTGAGAGAGAGGAATTGTAACACCACGTACAAGCAAGCCTTCATTGAAAACCCTAGTGATTATTCTCCTAATATTCCTATAAACATCTATAACATCTTGTTCTGGCTCATTATTAGTAGGATTAGAGATATTACCTACAATAGCGACTGAAGTTCCTCTTGGACGTTTTGCATGGAAGGTGCAAAGCTTTTTAGTTTTTGCCTCTGGACATGGAATCATGGCCAGGGGAGCCATGTCTAGGGCGTCATCAGTGGATATGTTCTCATTGTAGCCTTCAAATTTGGGCGAGAATAAATTGATCTTGCTTGGAGCGGATTCATCATGTTGAGACATCTTGGAGTTTCTGATAGTGGAAGGTTGAAACTTGTCTTTCCGGAGGTAGGAGATGAAAGCACTGTAGGGAACATATTTTGTGTAGCGTGTGGGGGAAATTTGAAATAATTGCACTAGGTATGGGCTTGTTATATGTTGAATGACATGTTCAAATAGTGTTAAGTGATAATTTTAAAGCATAATACCTTTAGTGACATTCCCACACTCTTTTAATTGTTATAATCCTTCTAGCATGCAGACCCCTTGTTCTCCTCTTGAATTTTCATTTACATTCCATCTCTTTGAATGATTGTCGGCCAATTTCATTTCAGTAAAGTTATGTTTCATGTCCATATTCTTGCTTTCAACAAACTGAATATTAATGGTTTTTGCAATGTTATATGATGTCATGAAATTCTGTGGAACATTGAGTTCAGTTACCATATGCTTCAACTTATTCTCCTGGGAACAGCTGCCTTCATCCTTTTTGTGTTCAACACATGTGGATTAGCTTATGTCTTGAGGTACCTATAGATAGCAGTTGTCCTTAGTCCTCATACCTTGAATAATAGCTTCACATTTCTTATTTGTAATAATACATTCAGATTTTGTGAAGTTTACTTTGAACCCTTGATCACACAGTTGGCTTATACTAATTAGATTGGTTATTAGACCTTCAACAATTAGCACATCTTTGATATTATAAAGATTAGGGCAATTTGTCCTTCCAACTCCCATGATTTCACCTTTCATCCCATCTCCAAAAGTGACACAGCCAGTAGGAAGTGCTTGAATATTCACCATCAGATTCTTAGCCCTTGGCATATGCCTTGAGCATCCACTATTAAAATACCAATCCTCTTTGGCTCTTACTGTAGGTGACGTGTATGCTAAGAAACAGGAAATGTCAGCTTTGGGAATTCATATTTTCGTTTCATTTGTGCTAGCCTTAGTCACATTAGGTTGAGGTGTAGGGTTAGGGTAACCATACAACTTGAAACAGAAGGGCTTTATGTGACCATAGCATCCACTGTAATGACATCTCAAATGCTGAAATCTTCTTTTGGGTTGCCTGAATTTACCCCTTCCATGATGTTGAAACATTTGGTTTGACATATTTGATTTGGTCTAGATTTGACTGGGATTTGAAGATGATTCATTTGTTTCATTGAATCCCAGACCACTCATATCCCCTGCTACTCTCCCTGATTGAAGTATTTTATCCAATGTGTCAGATCCACTGTTTAGCATTCTAACAAATTTGGACATTTTGTCAAGATCAAATTTTAACACAGTTACTTCACTTTCCAGCTTAGAAATAGTCTCCAAATGTTCCTTCTTTTTATCTTGTAGTTGAACTATGAGCTTCTTATGTTTCTCACCCTCTAGGCACACTTCAGCCCTTCTAATACATAGCTCCTTATAGGAAGCAACTAGCTCTTCAAATGATAGCTCCTCATCACTTGAGTCTTCATCAAATATGTATGTACCAGTTAGAGCTATTACATATTTAGTAGATTCTACCTCCACATCACTCTCAGAGTCCTCATCAGACTAGGATACAATTAGTCCTCTATTTTGTCTTTTAAGAAATGTTGGACACTCAACTTTAATGTGACCAAATCCTTCACATTCATAACACTTTACCCCTCTTCCTTGAGTATACCTTTCCTCAGCTTGTCCTTTCTTCCCAAAGTTATTTGTCCTGGTGATGTCATATGGGATGTTCCTGACATTAGGTCTTGAATTTACCTTCATCTTCTTCTGCAGTTTATTAAATTATATTCCAAGAAAGACTATAGTATTAGATAGCCCTTCCTTAGTGTCCAGATCAAATTCCTCTTCTCTTCCTTAAGTATTTGACACAAATGCTATACTTTTGTTCTTCTTCTCAAACTTGTCACTAATGCCCAACTAAAATGTTTGAAGAGATCCAACAAGTTCATCTACTTTCATGTTGTTGATTTCTTGAGCTTCCTCTATAGCAGTCACTTTCATGTCAAATCTCTTGGGGAGAGATCTGAGAATCTTCTTTACCAGCTTCTCCTCTAGTATCTTTTCTCCTAAGGCACTGTACGCGTTGGCTATCTCAAGGATGTTCATGTGAAATTCTTGAGTGCTTTCTTCTTCTTTCATCCTCAAGTTCTCAAACTTGGTGGTTAATAGTTGCAGTCTCGACATCTTTACCTTGGAAGTACCTTCATGAGTAGTCTTGAGAATTTCCCAAGCGTCCATAACAACTTCACATGTGTTCACCAATCTGAAGATATTCCTGTCGATTCCATTGAAGATTCTCAAATCTCTTAGGGAGAGATCTGAGAATCTTCTTTACCAGCTTCTCCTCTGGTATCTTTTCTCCTAAGGCACTGTACGCGTTGGCTATCTCAAGGATGTTCATGTGAAATTCTTGAATGCTTTCTTCTTCTTTCATCCTCAAGTTCTCAAACTTGGTGGTTAATAGTTGTAGTCTCGACATCTTTACCTTGGAAGTACCTTTATGAGTAGTCTTGAGAATTTCCCAAGCGTCCGTAGCAACTTCACATGTGTTCACCAATCTGAAGATATTCCTGTCGATTCCATTGAAGATAGTATTCAAGGCTTTAGAGTGACCAAGATCTAGTTCATCATCTTCCTTAGACCAGTTTTCTTCAGGCTTCAACACACTGGAGGGTTGATTGTCTTCCCCAATAATAACAGGATGTGACCATCCTTTCAAAATAGCTTTCCAATCCCTGCAGTCCAAGGACTTCAAAAACGCCACCATACGAGGCTTCCATAAATCATAATTAGTACCATCTAGGATGGGTGGTCTGTTCGCAAATCCTCCTTCCTTGTCCATAGTACCAGAAAGCATCTTCCCTAGATCTCACCCAGAGATAGCGCATGATGCCTGCTTTGATACCAATTAAAATTCTAGTATCAAATATGAGATTTCGAAGGTGCTGTCATGACACTAATATTTGTTTGATGAACAAGTAACAACAGAAAATGTATATGCAGAAAACCGAAATAACACAAGTGAATTGTTTACCCAGTTCAGTGCTACACACCTATGTTTGGAGGCTACCAAGCCAGGGATGAAGTCCTCTATTAGCAGTATAAATTTAGAGTTAAACTTCCCTATTTACACCCCTCACTTAATCACTACCCAATGACACTTCTACCTAAGAACCACTTAGATATGAGAAACCCCTCTCACTCCCCCTCAATCACACACGGTGATAATAACAAAAACAAAGACTTGAAGACACACTTTAAAGACACATAACTATGATTGCTTCAAATCTTATAGATGATTAAAAACTTACAGCTCAACTAACGTCCACCTCAAGTATTAAACAATACTAGAGTGGCTCACAAGGAACAATTAAAAAAGACTTAAAACCTAAAACTTAAGCATAATACGTCCAATATTCTCTGGTGTGGATAACTCTGCAAATGGGGTTAGCATGTCTTTTATATGATCAAAATAGCTAGGGTTGGCCCATAAGCGCTTCACATTAGATCTTCACAGTGTCCTATACTTTTGCCATGAAAGTAGGTTAAAAGCTCTCTAATAATGTTGCAGAAGAACATTATAAACCTTGCTTACTTCAAGCATACAATTTAACATAAACTGACTCCTAATGTTTCTGAACTGAAAAAACCAGTTCAGGTCTGTAACACATGTCAGGACATCTACTTTGAAATCTTCATAAGACCTGCTGATACATTTTGCTTAACAATTTAAGTTATTCTTCATGGCATTTTCCGAGCAGAATGTTTTACCAAAATTGATGCCTATCTTTAGAACTAGCAAACACACCTTATGCTATTCTTTCCCTTTCACTTGCTTCTGAAGAGCATCAGAAATGAAATGCTTTTTCATTTCTTGGCTCAACAAGGCTTCTTCTATCAGACCAACTACCTTTTGAATAACCTTTGTAGGGAGATTCTGGATATCTTTATAAGAAGATTTAAACCTCCTTTTCACAGGCGACTCATCCTTTTTTTCTTCCTCTTCTGATAGCAAGACCATTTTCCTTAGTTTTTTCTTCTAGTTTTCCAAAACATAAGAGGTTATCTTTTGAGGAGTGGCTGCACTCTTTGTATTGGTAGGCATCAAGACAGTTATGGAGGCCACTTCTTGAACCTCCTTCTGAACACCATATGGAAAAAAAGCCTTCTTCTTTAGTGGCATTTGTACAATTTGTCTCCTTCTTCTTTTAGGCATGTACAAACTTCCTTTAGGGGCTTCAGGAATATCATTCATACTCAAAATAACACCATTGTATTTCATAGATTTTTTTATAAACTCGTGATTGTCTAGCATGGTGATAAGAGGAAAATCATTAATGAAGGAAATTTTGACATTTCTAACCCTTAAGGGAGTTGCAAGTTGTACCACTTCCTTCTTCGAAATCAACTTTGTGTTCCCCAGCAAAGAACTAGAGATAAAATTCTCATATGATTGTTCAGTATCTTATGTAGGCCCATAATTCATCAGAGCTTCAATTATCATACTATGATGAAATAATTAAAAAAGAAGTCTTGCATGAGGAGTACTTTTCTTGTGATTTATGTTGGTCTCTCTTATGGAATCACATAAATGGTTAAAGATGTATGTGGGGAAGTTTATTTTCTCATGGTTGACCAAGAATCAGATAAAGTGTTTGTGATTCCAAAATATTTGATCAGTACTACCTTTTCTTGGAACCAAACACCCAATCAAAATTTTGAAGAGAATTCTGAACTCATTGTTCAAATTCTTTACTTTAATAAAATCCTCATAGCTAAGAAATATACTCTCCTTAATCATACTGTATTCTGAACTATTGTCTTTCATGTTCAAAGCACACCTACCAATGTTATCCATGCCCAAAAGTTTGGAAATGTGATATTCAGAGTGATGGTCACTTCGAATCCCATTACTGTAGATATGATTTCCACCTCTTTGAACTCAGGAAAATCCATTTCAGCCCTAGATTTTCCCTTGAGTCTTTCATTATCATCAATCTTCTGAGATTCTTCAATAGCAGTTGCATCTTCATCATACACCTCAAATCTTACCCAAAAATCTTTGACCAAGTAGGGAAAGGTCGGTCCATTCAGTATATCAAAGTAGTTCACCCACCCTTGAAATTCAAAGAAATGTTGCAAATGATACCAATTAACCTTAAACAATTCAAAATCAACAATATGCTCAATGACTAGCTTCAGTTCCTCAAGACTAAACTTCATGGTTTTGGGTTTAACATGGAAGCTTTTTCCACATTAAACGATCATAGCAGCTTGATAAGACGAAGATTTTGAAGCCATTGCAAATGGAGCTAAGGTTTCTAAACAAGTATTTTTAAAAAAGGTTTTTTTTGGAGAAGGTTTAGAAAACAAAAGTGTAGGTTATGAAGTGAGAAAATGCGTGGAATATTGATCAATAAAGTGTTTGGAGTGAAAATCAATTTTTTAAATTTAAATTGAAATTCTGGTATCAGATATGAGACGTTGAAGGTAATGTCACGACACTAATATCTACTTTGAACACAGCTAAACATAACAAAATTATAGAAAGCAGAAAAAAATAAAAACACAGAGAGTTATTAACCCAGTTCGATTCTAACCAACCTACGTCTGGGGGGCTTCCAAGCCAGGGATGAAGTTCACTATCAATAGTATTAATTCATAGCTAAACCTTCCCTATTTACACTTCTCACTTAATCACCTACCCAATAACCCTTCTACCTAAGATACCATACTTAGATATGTGAACCTCTACTCACTCCCTAAGTAATACACGGTGACACTCAACAAAATCAAAACTGAAGACACTCTTCAAAGACACACAATCACACTCGCTTCAAAGCTTATGGTGATTGACAACTTACAACTCAACAAACGTCCTACTCAATTATGAATACGATAGAGGCTCACAATGAACAACCAACAATTAAAATCTAAACTTCTAAATCTAGAACGGCCAAACTACAAAATAAGGTTTGCAGCCTTTAAATAGAGTAACAGCAACTAGAGTTGTTTTACTCACAAGTCTTCAGCGCTTCCTTTCTTTTCTCCATGAAAGAAGGACATAAAATCTCAAAGTATATTGCTGAAGGAGTTCTCAAGCTTCCTTAATCGAACCATACAAATAACAAACTAACTAACTTCCTAAAAATTCTGAACATAAACTAATTCTGTCAGTTTCACATGTCAGGACATCTCCTGTGACATCTGGTACTTCAGTATTTTTCATGGCATTTTCTGAGCAGAATATTTTACCAAAATTACTGCCAATCAATAGAACTAAAAAAAATGAAACTTAATGACTAGAAGGCGATAAACACACTATTCAAGACACCTCATCATTGTCTAAAGGTTTTTACTCTATAGTTAAAAACCACATGTCAAAGGACATTTCAAATTTGAGGCACATAAGTGGACAAGTGTCATAAGAAAGCTTTTGAAAAGTTAAATACCATGTGTCAGAGGACGTTTCAGGTTGTAAAACAACAAATTAAAATACGAGTATTAGAGACTGAGATGATTTAGACTTTATAATTCATTAGAGGATGATTTAGAGCTTCTGATCATCATTAAACTCTGATCCTATATTCATAAACAAGCACTAATTACTAAACAAATGCTTAGATGAACTCAAATATTTCAAGGGATTGATTCTCAAATAATGGACATGATTCTTTGCCACAAAGATAGAAACAACATTGAAGTACTGCTTATCACAGATTTGATAGTCTTCAAACTGATATTAGGTTAAGAAACTATTGAGAAAAAACAAGGAAATTAACATATCTTTGCATAGCTTTTGAAAGATTGTTGAGTTTTTTTCTTCTCTTTACCCGTTTTTTTCTAGCTATATTCTTTTGATGAGGTTCTAGGTACAAGATTTCACACAACAATAGAGAGTCATTATGGGCTCAATTTTTGGATGATCTTCAGAGTTAGGATAACACCTGAAGCATCTTTTTTTAGTCATCCATATTCAGTTGTACCAGTAGCAGTCATCCACTTTTTTTTTTGTTTCTACCAAATTCTAGACTTTCTTCCTCTTTCTGAGTCAGGATTCAAAACATATGCTTTTCTTCTGTCATATGGTTTAAACATCCATTATCAATATATCAAGAATCCTTCTTTGTTTCTCATCTCAATTCTAAAAAAAAAATTGGGTACCAATAATTTGATGGGCTCTCTAGGGTTAGTTCTGAAAGGTCTATTCTAACATTGTAACTTAGCCTTCATGCAGTAAGGCTTGAAATATTTCAATAATTTTTATTTAAACATTTTATGTCTTGAATGAATTTTATACTTTGGGACTGAATTTCTCGGAACCTTAGACTCTAATATCTTAGGTTCTCGTCTTATCATAACTTTAGACTTTTGAATCATTGTCTCTAGTTTCTTCAGAACCTTACAATTTAAGGTCTCTAATTCTCATTCAACATCCTTTGATTATGATTGATTCAAAACCTTCACATTGTCATCAGTAGGTACAAAGTAAGAATAAAATCCCATATGACTAGATCTTGGAGAAGAATGTTTTCCTGGTTTTCTCCAGGCCCTATACCTTAGATCAAATATTTTCCAGAATAGCCAAAAACTTTCTCCTCTACTCCTACCAACATTGTAAATCATAGAAACTATTTTTGTCTTGTTAAATTCAGTAACGAAAAACTCATGAAGAGTCATTTCTTACTTATTAAGGGGTTTTCCAGACATGTCATTAATTAAAATGGTATGATCTCTTTCTGTTTCAAAAAAATTATTTTAATAAAAATCTAATTGATCTTTCAAGAGATCATATCACTTTTTCATAATTATCACAGTTTTGGATTTAACTTGACAATAACCCATATATTTAACAAGAGTAATTAAATATGAATACGATAAATTAGAAAATAACTCATCTTCTTCATATTTAGAACTAGAATTTGAGTCATATTTTGCATCAAAGGATTATGAGTCATCAGATCTAGATTTTCTTTTTCTTCATTTTTGTCAGAATCTTCTTTATCTCCAAGTTCATCCCATGTTGCCAAGAGATTCTTCTTGTCCTAGTTTTTGAAGTTGTCCTTCTGATATCTTCCTTTTTTTCTTTATCCCGTTGTAATTTTGGACAATTAGCAATGAAGTGACCAGACTTCTTGCAGTTGAAACACCCCTTATGATGATCTTTCTTATCTCTTAAACTAGTTCCTTTGAATCCACTTCTTCGATCAGAGAATATTTTGTCCTTATTTGTCAAATAATAAAATCTCTTTATAATACATGACACCTCCTTATCATTTATTCCCTCTTCACAACCTGTTTGTTGCAGCAACTTCATCAGGCTCCCATACTTTGGAAGATTTAGCATATTTATCAACAGATTTCAATGTAAGCCACTTTGACTTCTTTATTGGTTCATCTCCCATAAGCTCCATATCATAGATATGGATATTAATGATTAAACTCTACAAAATTATCTTGCTTAAGTCACTAGTTTCTTGTATGGAAGTTACCTTAGGTATATATTTGGCAAGAAGACTCCTAAGAATCTTCTTGACGTGATCAGATGATGTGTAACTCTTGTTCAAAACTTGAATTCTAGACACAAGAACTTGAAACCTTGAGAACATGGTTTTAATGTCTTCATCCTCCTTCATTTTAAACAATTCATACTATTGGACCAAAAGATTTTCCTTAGTCTCTTTCACTTGCTGATTCCATTCATAGGAAGCATAAAGAGATTCAAAGATGGTTTTGGAAGTAGACTTGTTGAGAATATGAGATACTCAGAACGAGGTAGAGCATCAACAAAGATTCCTCTTACTCTATGATGTTTTTTGTAAAACTATTTCTGAGCAGGTGTGGAACTCTTTCTATTAGCCACCATACCTAATCCATCAACTTCAAAGTCAATTCCATCTTCAAGAACATCCCATAACTTATCATCAAAACCTATGATGTGAGTATACATTTTTGTTTTCCACCCTTCAAACTCAATCAATTTCCACTGAATGTTGAGGTTTAGACATATATGTATTCTTTTCATATGCACTATAATCAAATGGTGCATCACGATGATTAAAACTAAAGTTTTCATAATCATAATCATCCATGTAGTTTTTCTCTCAAGATCTTTTATGTGCCACTGTTAAGTGTTAATGCACAAACCATGCTCAGATAAAAATTAAAGGTGAGAAAAACACAAGAAAAGGGGTTGGATTGTGTTAACTTTTTCTCCTTTTTCTCTTACAAATCTCTTATCATATTCTGATCACAAAGATAGAATCTGAGTCAAAGCATGATAATGATAGTAATGTAATAAGGTTGATAAGAAATCAAGAACATAGCAAGAAAACACACAAGTTCAGTCCCTTTGTACTTCCAAGAGATATCCAATATAACTGAATCTGATTAGAAATTTCCCAAGCATACAAGCAAGATATTTCCAATGCCTAAATACATAAGTAAGAGACTTTAATGATAAAGCTCACAAGCAAGAGACTTAGAATTTCACAAGCACACAAGCAAGAGACTTCAATGCTCAAGCACATAAGAAAGAGACTTACAAATTCTCAAGCATATAAGTAAGAGACTTCCTAAAATCTATCTAGCTAATATATGATAGCGATAGTTTGATATTTACACTTGACATCCAATCATAGGAGGAAAAATAATACAACACAGAAAACTCTAAGACTTAATAACTTCTAAGAATGTATAATTGGTAAGACGTTCTAAGTTAACTTGTGCTCTTTGTTTTCATAGAGTAAATTTACTTTCATTTTCAAGGCACATTATTGTTTGTTTCTCCAAGTCTTATGCTCCTTATATAGAGAACCATGAAAGAGTTGTTGGCAAAGACATCTTTTACAACTACTTTCATCATCGATTTCACACCCACTCTCCAACTCATCACTATGATATTCACCTTCACCTCATTAAAATCCCATTTTTCTTTTATGTTTTTTGTTAGTACCCTTTGCATCATTATAACCCAATAAATTTCCAATATCTTCTTCCATCATACCATCACTACCACTACCTTCATCTGAGTCTTGAAAGGCAACATCTAAAGCACTATAATAATGAAAACTCATATATCACTATCATATGCTTCACTACCAACAAGACCATAATCATTAACCTCGCCCTCACTCATGTCAGCCCTATTCACATCAACATTTGTGCCTATAACCTCACCCTAACTCATGATAACCGTATTCACATCAACATTTGTGCCTTCAACCTTACCCTCGCTCATGTCATCCCCATTCATATTAATATTTGTTCCTCAAAACTCACCCGTATTCAAGCCAACCTCATTTATTTCAACATTATCATCATCATTCAAGTCAGAAACATCCTCATTATCTGCCACATTCAAGTCAATATTATCTACTTTACCATTGACAACGTCATCAACAAATTTTCCAATCACATCTTCTTCATCAAGGATAACAACGTTAACTACTTTTATAGTCTCATTCCCTATAGATCCGTCATAATAATCAGGTTAAACCAAATATTGTACATACTTATGAACACTCAGATGTACCTGTAAGTTCTCTAATTTTAGA
The DNA here is from genome assembly GCA_021764765.1 of Vicia sativa. Taxonomy (NCBI): domain Eukaryota; kingdom Viridiplantae; phylum Streptophyta; class Magnoliopsida; order Fabales; family Fabaceae; genus Vicia; species Vicia sativa. The sequence continues at coordinate 115,027,489 of CM038794.1, read as the reverse complement.
ATTGACATTAATTTTTGTAAAACAAATAGAGTAGCAATGTATTAGAAATGATGTGTTATCTTGCTAAGAAGAACAGTTTGAGCAAGAAGTCTTATTTTGTGCAGAGACATGTTCAGTTGAACTGTTTCAACATCTGGAGCAACATGTCGGATAAGATGTCCTATGCGGGTTCGTTCGATATCGCGCCTAAGCTAAATTGGACTGTTATATTCTATTAAGTCACAAAGATAAAATATATTTTAAGGAGGTTATATGATATTATGTGGTATTGATTTGTAGGTCAAGAAGAATATTGAAGAATATTGACTTTCTAATTATGGAGACAAATAAGGAAAGTTTTGCTTGAAGACCTATTATGCAGCAAAATTTTCTGCTAAGTTGTAACAGTAGATGAGTTGTGATAGAAGACCCAAATCCAGTTGGTATATAGGTTATAAATATAATCTTTATAACCTAGGAAAGGTACCAACTGAAATTAGAAAATATGTAATCATTAGAGTTAAGTCTATACCACTCTCTAGAAGAGTTAGTTGTGTAATCCACTCTGGTTGTGAGTTGGATTTGTTATAGAGTTGTAAGTCTCTGTTATTGTTCTCCTCGAAGCTATGAAAAAAGAGTGAGTATTGTTCTTTGAGGAAGCTTGTAAGAACTCCAATTTGTGTTCTTAGTCAAGAGTCTTGTCTAGGTATTGTCATGGAAGTGAGTCTTTTATTTTGCTTTCATGGAAGTGTGTCTTCCTGTATTTTGTCTAATCGATGTGCGTGATTGATGAAGGATTGAGGAGGGCCTCATATCTAGGTGAGTCTTATTGTACCCCAAAATTTACCCTCTTCATTTTAACATTTTTGGCTTTTAAGTTCGGTCATCATGGACATGCATGCATATCATTGGTTTCGTGGTTACGAGATTGAGGATATTTCATGTGGTGGGAAACGGAGTATTTGAGTCAGTTTGAGTTATTTTTGAACATAAATTGATATTTCTCGGTTTGGGTGCTCAAATTATAACTTCTGGTTAGAAGGTGATTCTAGTTGGTTTCAGCAGATGTTGGAACCATTTTTTATCAAGGAAGAGCTTTGATAGTTCCTATTCTTATTAAAGCGGAATTCAGTTTCCTTTGTGTTTCGGACGTTCCGAAATGCGTAACTCTTAACTCGGTGGGTATTTTTGGCTAATTTTCGAATGGCATGTCCCTCTCGATGTAATCTCTAACTTTTATTTTCAGGTAAGAGGCCGATTGTAGGCATAAGTTCTCCAGAAAAATTAACCTTTCAAGTGCAATAACTGAGTTTTATGGCTGAACCGTGTTTATGGGACACTAAAAAATTCATAACTTTTGACTGGAATGTCGAAATTGAGTGGTTCCGGCACCTAAAATTTCGTCTTGATGTCCGATTCAACTTTTATTCTTGGGCCGAGAGCTAATTCCTTACAGATCAATACCAGGATTTTAATCTTTGAAATGGTATTTGAGCTGAACCGGACGTCAATTCATATGACACGCAATATTCAAAATTCATATCTCTCTCGATTTTTATCAGATTGTGACGGGACTGGTGTCAAAAGTTCACAAATTCTGTTGGCTTCAATTTTTGGACATATTCCAAGTTTGGATTTTGATCAGAAGAACCTCGTCCATGGCGTTTTCCTCAGAATGCGCAACAAAAATTCTACATATGTCAAATGCCTTTAATGTGATTTGAAACTTAAAAAATTCGTATCTCTTTAACCACTTGTATGATCGAGCTGAAATTTTGCAATAGCGACACGATTTTTCGTTCCGGACATTTTTGTGTTGGACCCGATTTCAAATTCCGCACAGATCACGAGTTATGGTACTGTTCACGAAAAGTAATCGAATAAAACCAATTTGGGTCCAATTTTGAGTCTAATTCTCCCAAGGTTATTTGTCTCAAGTATAAATCAATTTTTGTTTCAAAATTCAACACAAACACTCCACCCCATTTTCTCTCAATCTCTCAAGGATCAAAGTCAAGTTTTTTCCCAAATTTTCTCAAGAACGCGCGTCGAGTTCAAGGATTTGGTCAAGGTTGAAGAAGAATTTTTTCCTCTTTCTCTCTTGTTTTTCGAACCTCCTTCTCTATTATCTCCCCTCCGATTTTCCTCGATTCGACATCGGCGATCTCTACTCCTCGTTCTCCTCTTCGTTTCGACGGTAAAAATTCTTGATTTAAGCACTTTTGTATAATTGATTCTTGAATAAGCACTTCCTTAGAATTGATAATTGAATCAAGTTTTTAGTTGAGGAATTGAATTGAGATTATGGATTAGGTTGAGAAACTTTGATTTGATGTGATCACAATGTTGAAATCCGGAATTGGATGAGAAAAGCACTGATTGATTAATTGATTTCTTGTGAAAAATGCTTATTCAAGTGGTTACTTGTCGATGTTTATCAAATTGTGGATATGAAGCCTTAATTTTCATGCAAATATGTTTAGATTTGAGGCTTGATTCATGTAAAAAATCATGTGGTAACATGTGTAGTTTAAGTGTTTGTTAAAATGCTCGAGCCGTCGAGCTTTGATGAAAATGCATGATTTTCTTCAATCCTTGAATGCAAAAATTCTCATCGCTATGATGATTGTGTAATCAATGTGAATTTTGCCTCCGATCCGGCAAAACATGTTGAAATTTCTAAGAAAACGGATGGCAAATTCATGCGTCGATGCGCTACTTTCAAGGAGAATTTGGCATTTGATTTCTTGCCAATTTGTGTTTCATATCATTCTATGAACGTTCTTCTATTTTCAAGCTTTCCAAAAATGCAAACCATGTGCAAAACGGATACCCAAAGCATGAGTTATGGGCTTTCAAAGTTTCCAAAAAAAGCCAAATTTCATGTTGTTTCAGTGTAGAGTTAGGGAACCCGGTTACCCAAATTTGGGAACCCGGGTTACCACATAGTGTTTCTGGTTCTGACTTAGTCCAGATTTGGGGAACTCGGTTATCCAATTCTGGGAACCCGGGTTCCCCTGTCCAAATTTCAAAAAATTTCTTTTTACTATACTTTCTTCCATGCTTTCTCCAAGCTTTCTTCTACTCTTTCTTGCACCTATTTTTCTTGTTATTTTTGACATGTTTGTTAATTATGCAAGATACTTTGAGGTAGTTTACAATTACATAATTATTGCTTGATTGTGTGATTAGAAAACTTTGTCCTGACACTATTTTGTAATCCGATTTTGTGTTCGATACGCAAGCTTACATTCAATTGCTCCATAGTCTTTTTTGCATAATTGATTTTGTGCAGGTGCTTCATTACGGATGTGTCGCCACCCATTTCGTTTGCTATTATACATTGTTAAGGTATTTTTGTGCAGGTTTTGTTGTACGAATGTGTCGACACACATTCTGTTTTCCATTATACATTGGTTAATGTATTTTTGCGAAGGGGTTTTTATTACACATATGTGTACGATACATATTCCGTTTTGGTTTGCTACAATACATTGGTTAATGTGTTTCGTGCAGGTTTTAGTTTGACTCGGATGTGTACATTACACACTCCTTGCTCTACACACGTGTCGTTGTGCATCATTGGCTTACATTTCCATGGATGCTTATCTGGTGCAGGTGTCCTATTGTATGGATGTGTTCGCTACACATCTTATATTTTGTGCATGTGACATTGTGTTTTGTCTATTTGTGTTGTCTGGATGGTTATCCTTTATAGGTCTTTTGTTGATATTCGGATGTGTCTGCTACATATTCGGACCATGCTTATTGATGCTTCGATGAATTGCTTACCAGACTTTCTTTATTTCTTGTCAACAGTTTATGAAGTTTTTCAGACTTCTTTGCTATTTGTTATAACTATTATGGATTGATATCTGTTCGGTATTTTCTCATTACCTTATACCATATTCTTTTATCGCTTTTCTAAAGAACATAAGAAGTAGGATTTTTATTGCTTTCCTTTCCATTAGAAGTAGGAATAGAGATGAATGATTGGGTATTTGTTGCTGATCATGTCAGGAACCCCTCTAATTTATTTTAAGACCCGTTTAGTGAAATTCTGCATATGGTGTTCTATTTATGTTTGGTGTGTTTAAAACCCTACCAATGTAGTAGGTATTTCGCAGATCTGTTTATATTTTTGAGCTAAAGACCTCAAAAAGAGGCTCCTCTTCCCCATTCCCCCATGATAAGTCCCAAAAAGAGGCAAGCAGAAAGGATCCGTAATCCACCCTCGCACTTTCGTCCGTATCATCCTTAGTTCACGCGCATCATGAAATCTTCCTTGTTATCAAGTTTGTCCAGTAGTAAGGTTTCCTTATTTTGACCCTCCACGTTTTGTCTAGAGTTCGCGTCATCATGCGTTGATACTCGCATTCATATACTCTTCACACATGGTAATTCAATACCAAGGCGTGAATGTTATTCCCACAGGTGAGAGAGCTCCTGGTTGACATGGATGATTCACCCTCCTTGGATATGGTATTTATCACAAAAGGATAGCTCCTGGTTGACTCGGGTGACGCGCTGCCCTTGGCTATGGTATTTCTTTCATTCCTCCTCCCCATGTTTCCCGTATTTGTGTGTGCATTGCATTGTTTGTGTACTTTTCTAAAGCACTTGTTTGCCTCCTCCCTTTGTATCACTTGGTTCTTCAACCAAGGTGGATATTATGATAGTATCCCCAAGGACCACTCGATTAGAGTAGCTTTAGAGCTTAGACATTATGATAGTCTCCCATGCATGTTAACATAGTTAGAGATTCCATTTTCATCCTTGACTTAAGGACACCTTTGTATGATAATATTAGGAATAAATCTAGATAGTTCCCCTTAGATGTTTTTCTTCCCCTTTTTGCATAATAAAACTAAAATATTTTCTTTATCAAATCTCAAAACATGTTAATAAACTCAAATCCTTTCGCCGAGGTAAAAACAATTCACCAACTTCAAACCATTTTGTCTTCAGACCTTTTTCTATGAAAACCTTTTCGATAAGGGTGATCCTTTCAAATCCAAGCGAGTTGCTAAGTGTGCGACTAGCAGAGCATGAGACTTTTGATAAGCTGCAACGCCAAGCACGAATTGCAATCCTAATCGCAAGGGCATGAAATGGAATTTATCATAAAAACACTGTAATCCACCCAATTGTTTTAGGAGAACTACATAGTACTTTGATCCCTAATTGCACAAATGGGGTACGTAGGCACTAAAGGTTCGCTACTGCGACAAGCACACTAAAAAAACCTTTATTTGTGTACATAATACTTTGCATTTATTCATTTTACCTTAGACATAGGTTGTAAATAGATCCCCACACCCATTAGATAGAAAGTAGAAGTGGATACCATAGAGTACTACATGCGTGTGGGATGTTAATACCTTTCCCTCGTGTAACTGACTCCCTTACCCGATCTCTTGGTCGTATGACCATGATTTCTCCCTCTCAGGTTTACTCTATGTTTTTCTTTCCTTTCGTGGGATAAAAGACGTTTGATGGCAACTTCATTGATATTCTATCTGATGATTTCACCAGTAGTTTCAAGTCTTGGATAGAAATTTAGCATATGTAGTGATTAAGTGATAAGTTGTAAATGGGGGAGTTTAACTTCGAATTGATACTATTATAGTGGACTTTATCCCTGGCTTGGAATGCCCCAAGATGTAGGAGAGTTGCTTCGAACTAGGTTAACAATTTTGGTGTGTTGTTTATGATTTTCAATATTATTTTATGTGTTGTATAACTTGCCTGTTTGTTTAAGTCGGATCAGATGTATCAACATGTCATAGGACATCTAAATTTTGATAGACCAGAATTTCAGTACCTTACATAAATCAACTATCTCTTGGGCACATGTATCATCACTCAAGGTAAATATACCAATTATGGGGTCCTTGTAAAATATTGTTCCAACTTATTTATATCTTTGGTATTTAATTATCCCTAGCACCTAAAAAACACTCCACTTATCTGCATCATATCTCACCTCTAAAACTAATCCTTTATAACCAGACAACTCATCACATACAAATTCACATATATGGTGTAAAATTACATGTACAAATTCATCCTATTTTGCCAAAAAAATTAAACATTTAGAATCGGAACCAACACAAAACCCTAAATCATTGAAAAACCCTAAAATTAACTCTATACCCTAACACAAATATAACATTATAACAACCACACATCTACATTAAAAATCTAAGATATAAGTGCGGAAAAAAATGAAAACCCCACAAATTCCTAAATTAAAAATGGACGAAAAATGAAAACCCAAAAAAACCCTAAGAAAAAAATGGGCAAAGAGAAGAGATTAGGTTACCAGAATAATTGCCTCTCTCAAAAATTAGTTGTCTTCGTTCTTCTTCATTTTGTCAGTATTCTTAACTGTTCTTCGCAATTTCCATCATTCTGCTTCTGATACTTTGTGAGGTATGAGTATTTGTGAAGTGAAAATAATAACCTAACATATTCATGTTGTACCAATGATAAATCACCTTAAAATAATCCACGTATGCGCCACTTGTTCATTTAATCAGACTTTGATTAATTTTTGTGAAGGAAAGGATAAACGTGACTCTTTTTGAATAATCGAGGGACTACAATGGTTATTTTTTAAATTAAGTGACCAAAATGAACCCATCTCTAAAGATATGGGACGAAAATGGTATTAAGACTTAATTTATCATTTTATTTCTTTTATTATTTTATATTAAGTCTAATTCATTCTCTCTTTTTTCAGGTTCAAGATCTAACACTTACATGTATTAATAGCCGAAAAATGATCATTTGTTTGAATATTCAAAACTAAAGATGATTTGGAAATGCTATCATATATAATGGACTAGCACTACTTGCCATTATGGTACACATCCAAATTGATCATGGACTGTTGACTGCATTTTATGGATGGTGGCATGAGGAGGCCATTTGTTTCAATATATTGATTGGGAAATGATAATGAAACAAGATGAGGTGTCATGTATGTTAATTCTTTGTATTTATGATTAACATTAATTTTGGTAAAACTAACTTGACAACAACATGTTGAATAAGATGTTCTAACTTGTAGAGAACACATGTTGAACAAGATGTCTTATCAGATGATTCGACATCGTGTCTATTACAGTTGCACACTTGGATATATTTGGTTATAACAGATTCTGAATATTCTGAGAATATTATGTTATCCTATGTGGTGTCCAAGACCGGGGAATAAGAGTTTATTTTTGAATTTGGAAGATTAATTTGTTTTTCTAAATGTTGAGACATTTTATGAAACTTTGGGTTGAAGGCCTATTTTTATGCAGAAGATTCTATAGATATTTAGCAGCTTCTCTACTGCGTTTTTAAAGCCCAAATCTAGGACAATCACTGCTTTTGAAAATAAGGCTACAAACCTAATTCAAAGTTTGGAACGCAATGTATCTTTTAGTAAGATTTTAGGGTTTGTGTATTCTTGTTAACCGTGATCATCTATAATATCATTTTGATATAAAAGTATGATTGTCTGTATGGAGTTGTAAATTTTGTTAATCATTCTTAAGCTTTTAATAATTGAGTGGTTACGTGTCTTTGAAGTGTAACTTTTGAAATTCTAAGTATTATAGTTTTCATCATTGTTGTGATTGAAAGGGAATTGAGAAGGGTCTCATATCTAGGTGAGTTTTAGGTAGAAGTTAAGCACAGGCAATGATTAGGTGAGTAAATTATAAATTGGAGTTAGTTTGCTGAAGGTCTACAAACTAATACTATTTAGTGGATTTCGTCCCTAGCTTGATAACCCCAAACATAGGTGTTGTTGTACATCGAATTGGGTTAACAACTCTCCGTGTTCCTTTACTTTCAAGTAATCTTATATGCATTTATATTGCCATTGTATTTTGACCAGATATCAGTGTCTCAACATCTGATAGGACTTCTGATATATGCATACCATAATTTCAGTGTATGTTGCATATCTCCAACTAAAAAGGTCTTCCTAGGTTGAAGTGTATAAGTAAGAGAAGTGAAAACACTTCCTCCAAGGTTCATACTTTACGGATTAGGCACCTCATATATGGACTTCTTCAAAGCTAGAACATCCACAATGAGATATTTTTCCACCCTTATCTTTTTGGAATCTTCACTAACCTTTATGGAGGAAGATTTTTCAACGGCATTGTTTGTAGGTCATTGCAGAGACGTATTTGTTTGATCATTCTTAAGATCCGGAGGACCCTTCTACCCTAAATTCCTTGTTTGGCCATCTCTTATTACCCTTCCTAAACATCCATTCCTTGTTCCATCGTGACTCTTCTTCCAGAACTATGAGAATTTATCTACACACTTTGGAGGAGGATTAAGTTTTTAGGGAGACAAAGAGAGTACCCTAGTGAATAGTGACATTAGTCAAAATAACCCACCATAATTTCACAAAAACTCTCGTGAACAGAGCGTATGAGAGAAGTAACCATGTAATACCTATCCTTAAAGTTCTTGAAGATATCGATATACACTTCAAACATTTTCTTGCCCTGCCTAAATGAAAGCAACCTTTAAAACTTGTCTGACTTAAAATAAGTTCTATGTAGGTAAAAGAGATGGAAGAAATTTTCCAGCACGAGTACATTACTCTTGTACTCACACTAAAATTGAAAAAAATGCATTGGTGTAAGCCTAATTCACAGGTTATAACTGTAAGGGGGTGATTCCTAAATGGTTCATAACCTTAACTTCAAAATAATTGAAGTGAATCTTGAACCCCATTATAGAAAATAAGAATTCATGGAATGGCAACTCACACCCATATAGTAATTGCATCATTTTATGTTAGGGAGGTGTGAAGTATTGCCCAATCTGAAGATGAACCTACATCTTGGTGGGCATTGATCTACCCAACGGTACTGATCAACAACATCAACAATATTCATATTTGGGTCTCTTACCTTAGAAGGTTCCATAACCTCAACAATGCTAATTTTTTGGTGTCTTACGTAAGCACTCACAACTCTAAGTCATTATATTTATTACTTGAGCTTCAGTCCAAGACAATGCATTAATGTTGATTTCATCGCCGCTACTTCAATATACGAATGTGATATTTGGGTTTCCTATATCGACCATGACTAAAAAGAGAGAATGTAAACAATGAAAGGGAAATAAGAGAGATTGATACCTTGAATATTTGTGTAGGTTTTGAGGAGTGGAGAACAAAGCAACGAGAATCAAATGTTTGAAAACCTATAATGTAGAAGTCTACGAAGGATGAAAATCAACTAAGAATGACGAATTTAAAACCCATAAGTGTTGTAGTGGGTATCATCGAAATCGTAAGAATAATAAGGTTATCAACTTCGTTTTCTCAATTTATAGGCATAAAAAGTGTCAAGATCAAAGACTGAAAGCACAAGAAGCACCAAAGGTCACAATCAACGGTCATGATGAGACCTTGATCTCGTAACGACACTTAAATGCACTTAAGTACCCTAAGTGCATCAGATCCCTATCATAGGAGCATGAAGGCACATCGAAGCCTTCACTGAAGCAATGTTTTAGTTAAATGATAAGGATTTAATGCGCATATTTCCAATGCCACCAACTCCCACTTAGTTTCTCAATGTAACTCTTCCTCTCTAAGGAATATATATTACCAATAAATCGCATTCCCTTGATGGATTTCAAACATTGATCGGTCTCAAGCCCATCGATAATCCTCGTTTTATGGATGATAGCAAGGACTAGGGGTAAGTATTTTGAGCTAGACAAAGACCTGATTAAGACCGACACAGTCTAGAGGCTCGATCAAATCACAAACATTAATTCAACCGATGAATAAGTAGACACCCATATCGAAGCATTGTAAGAACAAGAAGTGTTTCTACATTTGGCCTAGAGAATAATTATATAATATAATGGTTTCGTTCTAGTGTGTAGTTTTTGCTATAATGTTCTGACTCTGATATCAAGGCGTGTGATGTCATCAGGTTCTGAACATACACTCTGGAAGAAAATATATGGTAATGTGGTTCGTTAAAGTCGAGGTTATGAATATATCTTCCGCAACGTGTCTAAGGAACGTTATTATAAGAGGTTCTGATCATGACTTAGTGGTTTATGTTAGAACAAGATTTGGTTCTGCAATCATGTCTCTAATTTTTTATGATAACAAGAGTATGTTTGAGTGTACAATTTTTGTTACTTTAATGTTTGTTGTATTTTTAAGATAAACAAACAAGTTGTTTTTTGATGAATGATGTGGCCAAGACATTAGAAGAGAATATGTTCCGCTTCTAAGCTACAAAGGTTCTATTGAACGAGTAGCAAGGAAAAGCTTCAGAAGGCTCTGAAGTTACTCGGATACGTTCGTCTGAAGAAACCATTCAGAAGATCTAAAGATAGAAGTGTGACTTATGTCAACATGTTGAAGACTCAAGTTTCAGAAGGCAAAGGGTTCTGAAGACCAAGTGCTTAAAGACTCTGAAGACGTGGCTCTGAAGATTCGAAAGACTTGAAGTTCTTCTAAACTTAAGTTATGACACAAAGGGTTTTGTAGACCAAGTGCTAAAGACTCTGAAGAATGTGATTCTGAAGATTCCAAGACTTGAAGTTATTTTGAACTTAGGTTATGATACAAGGTTACAAGACCAAGTGCTGAAGACTCTGAAGAACGTGGTTCTGAAGATTCCAAGACTTGAAGTTCTTTCAACCTTTTGGTTATGATACAAGGTTCTTCAAAACCAATTGCTGAAGCTTCTGAAGAGGAAGATCTGAAGAATCTGAAGACTAGAAGTTTTGATCAACCAAAAGTTAGATTCTCCACTTCCAAACTCATGCTCGCAGAGGCCTCTGAAGTGCAAAAGGAAAGAAGATAACTTTAACATGGTACAAATAGTACATAGTACGAAAAAGCTTTATTACACTACAACGTAAAGTTTGGAATACAAAAAGGACGTAAAAGTACTATTTTGTAACGACTCACTTTTTCAAATAGCCAACGGATATATTTTTAACTCGCTATAACAAGAGGAGTATCATTGTTTGAGTAGTTGTTGCTATATACCACATTGTAGCAAAAATGAAAGTTATTTTTGATAAACACAAGCAACAAGATTATCAATCAAGTATCAACAACAAGAGAAACATGAAGAAAATGTTATCTTGAATCATGTTAATTGATAACTCAAATAAGAAATCTTCGATTCACATTGTGCTCAAACCTACGTACTTCAAGGAAGTATTTTGAAGATGCATAAGAAAATGAAGAAGATCATGGAAGCGTCAATTTGTAAATCCACACATATGATGTGTTACTTCATGATAGTTGAGAACAAGGGTTGTTGTCCAGAATGTTCCTTCTAGAGGACCAATTAGGTCAGAAGCTCTGTAAAGGCTTTGAACAATTCTTCTAAAGGACCAGTTGGGTCTGAAGCTTTAGAAGGTATTGTGTTCCTCATAGGACCAGATAGGTCAGAAGCTCTGAGAAGACTAAGAAGGACTCTTAGGAGGTGTTAGTCACTTGCAGGTAGCTTGTGCATTGAACGTTATATCTGAGATGGATCCCTGAATGGTTCATCAGATGTTAGTCACCGGCAGTTTCCTGTGCAAATGTAATCAGTTTGATTATATTAGATTAAGAATTTGAGTTTAAGGAGAAATCACCTCAGAAGAGTGGACTAGGGTAGCTTGAGGTTAACAAGTGAACCGGGATAAAATCATGTGTTCTTTACTGTTTGCTTATGCCTCTTTGTTTATGTTCCGACGGTTTGTTAGAAGCAATAGTTAGATGCAAGAATCAGCGTGAAGCTGTCTAATAAATGAGAAGTTTATTAAGAACTGTAAACCCAATTCAACCCCCCTTTATTGTGTTTGCTTCACACCTTCAATTGGTATCAAAGCTTCGTTTCTGTTATTGATCAAGATCAAACACCTAACAGTGTCAGAAAAAGATCCAGATAATATGTGAAGAAATACTTCAAGGTGATAGTTACTCAAGTTTCAATTACTATCTATTTCGAAAATTAAAGAACAAAATGGGAAAAATAGATTCATCAGATAAAGAGTTACATCTGCTAAATTTTATCAAGTATATGAGAAAATAAACAATGTACTTGCTCAAGGATCAAATCATCAGAAGACAAAGATCTTATGTTTGCTGAAGATTAAGTTCTTGAAGAATATGAGATGTTTACAAGAAACAAATTAGTCCACCCTTGACTTTCTCATAAGATCTCAGTGATAATTTCTTCAAGCAGAAAAGAAAGAATGTTGTTCTTGTAATAGAACCATAAGAACCTCATGATAAGATCTGTAGAAAAACTATCAGAAAACATGAAATGATGGATTTCGTTGCTTTCCAAAAGACTTGAGGCAGTTGATAAAAAAAAGGTTGCTGATCATCAATAATATGATTAATATTAACTTGGCACAAGTCAGCTCAAAACTACAAATGTCACTCAAACTCATCAGAGTTTAATGATACGAGTATTGGAGAAAATTTTGGAATATAAAATCCAGAAGGTGCGAGGTAATATTGTTCTTTTGAAACCATAGTGCAAAAGAAGGAATTTCTTGTCAAGTTCATAAGAAGCAAGAAAATATCTACTACAAGAAGTAAGAGGAACTTATATATGAGATGTTCAGAACATCTTAAAGATCACTCTAAAGTGAATATCATAGAATGAAGTTAATCAGAAATTTTATCTGGGAAAAGCTAAGTTGAGATCGGAAGAAGATATTAAGATATTTGATGCGAAATCATAAAAAGTAAGTCTCAAAGAATTAGACTCCGTGAGTCAGAATTCTAGAAGTAGAGTCACTCAAGCATTGTGAGAACACGATTATCTGGCGTAAAGTGTCAAAACATATGTCTTGATGATGAGGCACTCTGAATAAGTATGGTCTGATAGTTACCTTTGGGAAAGATCGTGCACTTTCAAGAGCTTGCTGAAGTCGGATGTCTAGATGAAGAATATTAATAAATATCTTAGAATCTCTAAAGGTATGTTCTCTTTCATTATCTTTTGTAGTATCTCTTATAAAATTGCATCTGATCAAAACTCTTGATAGAATTTAAGATTGTTCGGTTGAATTGAGTCAAATTCGGTCATCACTTGTTATGGTCAAATCTGCTATAGTTGATTCTCTCTAGACCTATAGGATCTATGTCTAGTACTCTGATCCCTTTAGAGACTGGCTCACTCTATTCCTTTTTCTTGTTAGTCTTGTCCACTTTATGTTTGTAATCAACATCATTCACACAGTCTAGTACTATCTTCATCTCTCTTAAATGCATCATCTATATGTTTGGTGTTTATCACACTCTACCTAGGCTATTCACGAGCAGTCATTGTTCTTAGAATTGATTATTCATTAATAGTTGTTATCTATTTGTTATCTTGGGAACAATTGTTTCATATTATACTCATTTATGTTAGGAAAATCATTTCTCTTGTCAGTCACGTCTTCTCACTTCCTTATATACATCATGTTAATCTAATTTCTACTCAACATTTCATTTCTCATTCATAATGACTTCAAGAACTTCTCATGAAGATGATAATCCTTTGGAAGTCATTACTGAAATTCATCCAAAACACTTTGGTGCTGGTCCGTATTTCCATAATATTTTTGATTTTCAAAATTGGAATCTGATAAGTGCCAAAATGTAGTTATTTTGTATATGCATTTTGTGGCACTTATCTGTTCTTTTGTTGATATTTGGTTGAATAATCTGACTTTTTGTTGTAAATACGTTTTATTGCGTTTTGTGTACATATTGTACCGTTTGATTAGTTTTGTATATATTTTGTAGGTATCTGATGCATTATTGGAGCATTGAGAATAAAGTCCAAATGGAGCTCCAAGATGCATTTTTGATCGAATAAAGGAATATGGCTTGACGGTGGAAGCCACAAGAAAAGCAACAAAAGTTGTTGCCTTGGCAATTTCGCCAGGCGAGAGCCTTGCGTCGCCGGGCGACGCGACGGTCTTGTTAGAGGAAGATGAGCTTCGTTCTGACTTGTTTCGCTGCATGGGCGATGGGCGAGGAAAAGAGAATTTCGTCGGGCGAAGCTAAATTTCGCCGGGAGAAGGTAGATATTTGTACAAGATGAGAACGTGGCTTAATTTGGGCCAAGTTAAATGAAGATTCTCCAGGCGATGCTTTTAGTTCGTCGGGCGACTGTGCGGAACCAGATTTTCTTTATACTTTCATTTCATTTCATTTTTTGAGTATGGTTTTCGGGTGTGAGATTATTGCTCCCAATTCCATAAACCATATAGTTTTTGATAGATTATCTTAGAAAACAACACTAGGGTCTTGCTCACGGATGATTGGAGGTGGATTGCTTTTCGATAGGTGTTGACAAACCAGTAAAAATGGGTAGTTTATCTCCTCTCTTCTCTTGGTATTTCTCTATTTTGTTGGTTATGTATGTATATTTACTTTGAACACATGTATATTTATCGCCCTTGGCGTTGTATAAAGTTTACTTTATGAATCTGTGTTGGTAATTGTCTTAGGTTTTTACTCTATGTTTAGGATTTGAGCTTGCTAGAGATAGACTGCTTAGATTCTTACCTAGGATGATTATCTGTTAGTTTCTGAATGTTAGAAAAAGTTTTAGAGTTGACATTCACCATAGAGCATCTGATCTTAATGCCTCTGCATCGATGAAGTGTGCCAAAGATGGGTATGGAGGTGACACAGTTGACTTCTGGTTGTTGAGATAGGCCAGACATGGCTATCGAGGTGATTTGGGAGGATTCTCCATTTGGGTTAGAAATAGCTTAGGTTATGAGAGGTATGTGGTGACACGGACGAGTGTCATAGGTTGAGTATAACTGGATGGTAGACTTAAGTCTGTGACGGGTAGTGTGCATTCATTTCAGACAAGCTGTTTATCCTTTATACTTTTTGTTCGTTTACTTTTGTCTTTTATTTTTAACTCATTTAATCCCAAACTCATTAACGGTAGAATTGTCAAACGACGAATTAATAACCAATCTTTGTGGACACGATACGATATAACCTAACCGGTATATATCACCCTGTAAAAATAATACCAACTCTTTGTTTGTCGCTTTACCGCTTCAACAAAATGGCGCCGTTGCCGGGGATTGGTTTTATTGTTTCTGTATTGCGATAATTTCGTTGTTTTTGAGTTTTGTAATTATTGTATATGTTGTATAGACTTTGTATATGAACTTGTATATTGCTACTTGTACATGTTATGTGTTTACTTTCCATATTGGTACATATTTGGAATTTTCTTTGTTTTCATGTTATGTTGTGAATTGTCTCGTACTCGTAACGTTTGTTGTGTGGTTGTTAGGACACTTTCTTTATGTTTGCGCGGTATGGCAATACCATGGCATGACGAGAGGAGGTTACTAGTGCTCGCACAATAAAGGCATCGAGCTTACGACGTAAAACAAGCATGTTGTTTATGTTTGTTTATGTGTGTGGTGGCTTGTGTTTTAACAAGTTGAAATAGGACAGACTAGTTCTTAATTTTAAATCTTCACTTTTCAACTTGTTAATTCATTTTCACGATGTTTTCGTATCGTAATTTGCTTTTGTTTTGTTACGTAAATGTTGTATTTCCGCAAACTTGTTGTGTTTAGCTTGAGGAGTTTTGTTGGTCGTAAATATTGTAAATATTGTACATTTTATTTTTCTAATTCTTTTTTTGTTGTTTGGACTCAAGTTTTAGTCTGGTAACTTGAAGACTTTTGAGGTGATTTTCCGAGTTTGATCGTTTCAACTCACGGATGTATGGTAATGATAGTTTCAAAATTGGTACACGTCAGGTACTCGTTTATCGCTTTCTATAACATAACACGTTTAGGAAATTTATCATTTGTATAATTACCATGCCATTCATTCATTTTGCATTACTTGATCATGAATTGAATCACTTTAGTTCCCTTTTTACCCATAAATGTGAGGAAGCTTTTCATTGTTCACATATGTTAGAGGCCACATTCTTGTTTTAACTAGATTTTATTATGCTTAATCTTTTGTTTTGTGTTGATTGTATGATTGCATAAAAATGATCAAGTCATTTTATTGATTTTGAGCATAACTACCTTGGCCAAATATTCAATTCACCTTGTGAGTGTGTGAACCTTTGTTAACCCCTTTGAACTTTTATCAATATACATGTTTATTTGAATTTGATACTTGTGTATGAGTGTCAATTCACCTTTTTTTATGGATGTTAATTTCTTTGTTTCTTGATCCCTCAACTATATGTGGTTGTATGGATTTTTACCTTGCCTTAGAAAGTAGGGAGTATTCACACATTAATGTTGGTTATATTCAAGTTGGGGAGAGAAATATTTATATACTTATATTGTGGTTGGTATGAGGTTAAGAGAAAAGAAAAGAGAAAAAATGTGAAAAAGAAAGATTAGAAAAAGAAAGAAAAAAAAAGAGAAAAGCTTTGAAAAAGAAAAACCAAAAGAGTAGGAATAATGTTATGTTAATAAGTGAGGTGTGTTTGGTGTGAAATTTGTGATGAAGAATAAGTTTGATTGAAATTATATTGTTTGGAACTTTGTGAGTTGATCACTCCCTTAGGTTTAGGCAAGTTTTTGTTTCGATTAGCTTTAGGACTTATCACTTGTTTGTTAACCAAGCCACATTACAACCTTGAAAAGCCCTTGTGATTATTGCATTTGTATTTTAAATACTTTTTTGGATGAATGCATAATTTAGTATATTGTTTGCAAGATTGTGGAGGAGTGTTTTTTATCCCTCACCTTTGTGTGTTCTTCATCTACCGATGAATTTTTGATATGTGTTATTCATGATTGAGCTTGTTTTGTTTTAGAATGTTTTGCATGATTTTTGTACTTAGGATTTGTTTTGTTTATATGTTGTCATTGTAGGATTGTGGTAAGTTTGTACTTTGTCATGTAAGTTTTTGTTTTAACCATACATTTGTTTTCCATTTTAAAAACATGTTGGTTTGTGATTCTTTGATTATCGTCTTTTGTTTCTTTAGGTTTACTTGACTTTGTTTGAGGACAAACAATGTGTCAAGTTGGGGAGAGTTGATAAGTGCCAAAATGTAGTTATTTTGTATATACATTTTGTGGCACTTATCTATTCTTTTGTTGATATTTGGTTGAATAATCCCGATTTTTTGTTGTAAATACATTTTATTGCGTTTTGTGTACATATTGTACCGTTTGATTAGTTTTGTATAAATTATGTAGGTATCTGATGCATTATTGGAGCATTGAGAATAAAGTCCAAATGGAGCTCCAAGATGCATTTTTGATCGAATAAAGGAATATGGCTTGAAGGTGGAAGCCACAAGAAAAGCAACAAAAGTTGCTGCCTGGGAAATTTCGCCAGGCGAGAGCAATGCGTCGTCGAGCGACGGTCTTGTTAGAGGAAGATGAGCTTCGTTCTGACTTGTTTCGCTGCCTGGGCGCTTGGCGAGGAAAAGAGAATTTCGCCGGGCGAAGGATTTAGTTCTGGCGACTTTTAACAAGATTTTCTTTATACTTTCATTTCATTTCATTTTTTGAGTATTGTTTTGGGGTGTGAGATTCTTGCTCCCAATTCCATCACCCATATAGTTTTTGATAGATTAGCTTAGAAAACAACCCAAGGGTCTTGCTCACGGATGATTGGAGGTGGATTGCTCTTCGATAGGTGTTGACAAACCGGTGTAAATGGGTAGTTTATCTCCTCTCTTCTCTTTGTATTTCTCTATTTTGTTGGTTATGTATGTATAATTGCTCTGAACACATGTATATTTATCGCCTTTGGCGTTGTATAAAGTTTGCTTTATGAATCTGTGTTGGTAATTGTCTTAGGTTTTTTCTCTATGTTGGGGATTTGAGCTTGCTAGAGATAGACTGCTTATATTCTTACCTAGGATGATTATCTGTTAGTTTTTGAATGCTAGAAATAGGTTTAGAGCTGACATTCACCATAGAGTATCTGATCTTAATGCCTCTACATCGGTGAAGTATGCCAAAGATGGGTATGGAGGTGACACAGTTGACTTATGGTTGTTGAGATAGGCCAGACATGGCTATCGAGGTGATTCGGGAGGATTCTCAATTTGGGTTAGCAATAGCTTAGGTTGTGAGAGGTATGTGATGACACGGACGAGTGTCGTAGGCTGACTAAAACTAGATGGTAGATTTAAGTCTATCACAGGTAGTGTGCATTCGTTTCAGACAAGTCTATCCTTTATACTTTTTGTTCATTTACTTTTTGTCTTTTATTTTTGACTCATTTAATCCCAAACTCATTAACGGTAGAATTGTCGAACGACGAATCAATAACCAATCTTTGTGGACACGATACGATATAACCTAACCGGTATATATCACCCGGTAAAAATAATACCAACTATTTGCTTGTCGTTTTACCTCTTCAACAGAATCCTTATCTCTCCTTACTAAAAGGACCCATCTATCCAACTCTCGTAAAGAGTTTTTGGAAAAATGCCTCTGTCAGTATACATGGTACCTCAATCTCCTCAAACATTTATGGCTGGTATGTTTTCTTCACTCCTGAATGCATTTCTGAAGTAATAGGTTGTCCACGCATGGGAATCATTATTTGTCGTGTCTCTCTCGATAGCATCTCTGATTCTAAAATTATTTCCATCTTTGATGAATCTTCTGGATTTGACTATACTAACCCTGAAAATCTTATGCCTAGTGCAGAAGACTAGTATCGCTTTATCTTAATAAATTTTTGTCCTCGTGGTACTAACAAAAATCTCCTAACAAATGATGACAAGATTCTAATTTTTTGTGTGCTTAAATGTATTCCAATTAATCTACCTCAAGTTATCTTCAATCATCTTAAAAGGTCTATTGCTTCTTCTAAAAATTTGAACAAAGCATTTATTCCTTATGGAAGAATCCTGCCAGAGGTATTCATTCAAAATGAGATTGTAAGAATTCTTTGAAGGGTTCATAATGCTCCCAATGGTGTGTCACAACAAGGGAATGTAAAACCTTTAATGATCAGTGGTTAAACTAAGTTTTTATTTCTGTCATTATTCTAGTTCTGTTTGTAATGATTTTAAAGAGCAATTGCCTTTAGTCCAGTGATAAGCAATAAATCCAGGATGTATGAGAATATACTTATATAATGATTGCTTATTAATGAATAAATTTACTTCCTTGCCATGACTCTGATATGACGTCTAACTTTTTGATTATGTATAAATGATTTTAATATATATATATATATATATATATATATATATATATATATATTTATATATGAAACATCATGCAGTTACCACTAAGTGTGCTTATCTTTTGATAATCAATGAAGGAACTCTAAACAATTTCACTAGGCATCCTAAATAGTTTAAAGTAAAAATGCAAGTTATCTGAGAGGTAGAGCTTAAGGAATATAAAATATGAAGTTGAGAGAATATTCAACTTCTTTTCCACTTCCAGAATCATTGTTGTGGGGGTTTAAAGTAGAAGGAAGACAAACTTGAAAGAATTCGTGCCTTCCAACTTATTGTTAAGAAGCTGGAGGAAGTAGAAGTCAAGGCTCTTCAAGATGCTGCTGAAGCAAAAAAGAGGATAAAGAAGGGAAAAAAATTATTTTTAGCGCAGTGGTAAGTGCTTGATCAAGGCTAAAGGCTGAAGAAGATGCAAGAGTCCAGGCTGAAAAGGACAAATTGGCTACTAAGGTGAAAAAGACAAACGAAGCCTCTCAAGTTACTCTGGTTGAGCACAACTCAATAATAAATCAACAACATCAATTCCACTCTAGAAGAGATGAAAGCTTAACAAGGAGATGTGAAGCAAAGTCTAGCATACAGAATACTATTAATGAGAATGTTCAGAACATGCTGGCTTTGATTTTTCATAGATGACTGGACTAAATCCCTCTCCTTTTAATCCTTAAACCTGATGTTTTCGAATTGTTCTCGTGTTTTCCTTTCAATAAGAACCATTTGATGTTCTTCTGAAAGTCATTTCTTTTTATTTATGTGTATTTAAATTATCACTTTTTGATTATGACAAAAAGGGGGTGAAGTTAAAGAAGTAATTTTGATTCTCAATGATCAAATTCTCTGAAAACTTCTCAATGATTAAATTCTCTGAAAAATGCTGCTTACATTTCTAACCAAATATTAACTGTTGTTTCTTGGTAGAACTGTGTTGCTTTTCTTTTTCAGTATTTTTCAAGAATCTGAAGAAAGTCTGTGCATATGACTCCTTACACTAGACTCTGAAAGAGTTAGTCCAATGTCAAATTCTAACTGGAGATTGTGGAACTTGTCTTAGTGATAGTAAAGTTAAAGCTCTCAGTTGAGAAGTTGTGTCTTCGAGAATCAAGACTCTCAATATCTTTCATCTAATCTGTTGGAACCAGGGGGAGCTATTGCTCAGATGGTCCTTAGTCAGAAGTTCTGATCTTTCACGAAGTTTGTGATTCAGGGGGAGTTTTCATGTAAAGGTTAAGTAGTCCTTACCTTTTTATTATTTAACTTTATTATGATATTATGCAAAATTTTGTCATCAAAATACATAGTTTTGTCATCATCAAAAAGGGGATGATTGTTAGAACAAGATTTGGTTCTACAATTATGTCTCTGAGTTTTAATGATAGCAAAGAGTATGTATGAGTGAACAATTTTTGTTACTCTAATGTTTGTTGTATTTTTATGATACACAAATAGGTTCTGCTTTTGATGAATGGCGTGACCAAGACATTAGAAGAGAATATGTTCTACTTCTAAGCTACAAAGGTTCTGCTGAACGAGTAGCAAGGAAAAGCTTCAGAAGGCTCTGAAGTAACTCTGATACATTCGTTTGAAGAAACCAGTCAGAAGATTTAAAGACAGAAGAGTGACTTATGTCAAGATGTTGAAGACTCAAGTTTCAAAAGACAATGGGTTATGAAGACCAAGGGCTTAAAGACTCTGAAGACGTGGCTCTGAAGATTTGAAAGACTTGAAGTTCTTCTGAATTATAGTTACGACACACAGGGTTCTGAAGACCAAGTGATGAAGACTCTGAAGAATGTGATTCTAAAGATTCCAAGAATTGAAGTTCTTCTGAACTTAGGTTAGGATACAAGGTTACAAGAACAAGTGCTGAAGACTCTGAAGAATGTAGTTCTGAAGATTCGAAGACTTGAAGTTCTTTCAACTGTTTGGTTACGATACAAGGTTCTTAAAAATCAAGTGCAGAAGCTTCTGAAGAAGAAGATATGAAGACTTTGAAGACTTGATGTTTTGATCAACCAAAAGTTAGATTCTCCACTTCCAAACTCATGCTCACAGAGGCTGCTGAAGTGCAGAAGGAAAGAAGATAACTTTAACATGGTACAAATAGTACATAGTACGAAAAAGCTTTATTCCACTACAGCGTAAAGTGTGGAATACAAAAAGGCCGTAAAAGTACTATTTTGTAACGGCTCTCTTTTTCAAATAGCCAACGAATATATTTTTAACTGGCTATAAAAAGAGTATCATTGTTTGAGCAGTTGTTGCTACATACCACAATGCAAAAATAATGAAATTTATTATTGATAAACATAAGCGACAAGATTATCAATTCAGTATCAACAACAAGAGAAATATGAAGAAAATATTATCTTGAATCATGTGAATTGATAACTCAAATAGGAAATCTTCGATTCACACTATGCTCAAATACACATGCTTTAAGGAAGTCTTTTGAAGATGCACAAGTAAATGAAGAAGATCATGGAAGCGTCAATTTGTAAATCCACCGAGATGATGTGTTACTTCATGATAGTTGAGAATAAGGGTTGTTGTCCAGAATGTTCCAAAGTGAATCAAGATGAAGAATATCTTCTCTATACTACATCAAGATCAACAAGTTGTTAGAAGCTTTCGAATAAGAAGACTTCAGTCATTCAAGTGCTTTGGGCTGTTGTCTGTAAAGAAGCAACTTGAAGAACAGAAGACCACACATCTGAAGATAAAACACAATGTAATATTCTTAGTGTGTATTAGGATCTTCTGATGTACTTAATAGAGTTTATAACGGCTTGTGTAGAAGCATTTTATTGTAAGCAAACTTTGTAAAAACAAACAGTTGTTTGTTCCTTTTAGAGGACCAGTTAGGTCAGAATCTCTATGAAGGATTTGAATAATTCTTCTAAAGGACCAGTTGGGTCTGAAGCTTTAGAAGGTATTGTGTTCCTTAGAGGACTAGTTAGGTCAGAAGCTATAAGAAGACTAAGAAGAACTCTTATTAGGTGTTAGTCACTTGCAGGTAGCTTGTGCATTGAATGTTATATCCGAAATGGATCCCTTAATGGTTCATCAGATGTTAGTCATTGGTGGTTGCCTATGTAAATGTAATCGGTTTGATTATATTGGATTAAGACCTTGAGTTCAAGGCGAAATCACCTCGAGAGGGTGGATTGGAGTAGCTTGAGGTTATCAAGTGAACCAGGATAAAATCATGTGTTCTTTACTGTTTTCTTATGCCTCTTTGTTTATGTTGCGATAGTTTGTTAGAAGCAATAGTTAGACACAATCATAAAAGTAATCCTTGAAAAGAAAAAGTTCAGAAGCAAGAATCCGCGTGAAGCTGTCTAACAAACGAAAAGTTTATTAAGAAGTGTAAACCCAATTCAAACCCCTATTTCTTGTATTTTATTCACACCTTCAGTTTAGCTTTGGCAGCCTTCTAAAGCTTTACTTATGTGTGTTACAAGTTCTGAAGATTATGAAGACAAGGTTCTGTTGAACAAGTTCTGATGATCTGAAGAAAAACAAGTTCTTACAACCAAGTGCTGAAGAATCTGAAGACGAGTTATATGTAACAACTTCTAAAGACTCCAAGACTTAGGTACTAAGGTTTAGAAATATTCTTATACAACAAGCTTCAACATTCCATTAAAATATCTGAAGACTCTGATGATAAGAATAAAAGTTCAAATGGTTAACGTGTGGTGTTGTACAAAAGGTACATAAAGTGTCTATGACCTCTACCCTCTAGGGTGGCGTAAGGACAATCCTTTTTACTATATTATCAACTGCTCTCATTGTGATTGTTGGGAACAAACAGTTGGATTTACAACTATCTTTCTTTACTTAACGGATCTCTGTTTACAAGCTTAATAAAAAAACATTATTCAGAGAAAAGGTGGAAAGCTATCATTGAACAGTGACAAGATACATAAATATTATTTTATATTGTCTAAACTCTTACACCTTATTTTATCTGTTGGGATCTAATGGTTGGTGCAGGAAATGTCCTTTCTATCCTCACAATGCCTATCTCTGTCAAAGACTATAAATTAAGATTAAAGATACAAAGACACATGTCGGTTGTTTTTCCATTGGCCAACAAGCTTTATTCTGTGAAAAGAAAGCAGTGGATGCTGAAGATGTTTAAGTTGTAATGCTACACATTCTGAAGACCACTAAAAGAAGAGAGAAAATAAAGAAAGAAGATTTCATTAAGATGTGAATCAACTACCACCTTATACGTCTTGATTGAAGCAGAAGAAGCAAGGAGTTGTTGCTCGTAGCTTGCTCAAGAAAGAAGAAGACTACAAGATGGTATTCAACTTCTAATCAAATACATCTTAGTAGATATCAGAAGAAGCAAAGAGTTGTTGCTTAGAACTTAATCAACAAGAAGATGAAGAATAATACTACGAGATTCTACTCAAACTTCTGATCATATACATATTTGTAGAACATTATAATGAACACTAGAGTTGTTGCTCGTAGAGTGTTTTTGTTCAAATCTCTTCATGTAAATTGTTTTAACACTTGAGTTGTTGCTCGAAGAAGTGTTAAACAATATGTGATTAAAATACTTCTGTAATATGCTTAGAAGAAGCATTCATGTAAAAATACGATCACCATTAACTGTTGTTGATTGATTCCTTAGGAGACTTGGTGAAAGTCGGATCTCATGAATATAATGGTTGCGCTTAATATGGGAAATCCTGATAGGAGATCTTGCGAGGTCGAATTTTGTTGGGTCAATGGTAGTCATATATCAAAGGGACCGATTGAAGGTTAGTCTTGTGAGATCACTGATGGATATCATTGTAAAGAAATCATGGTAGGAGATCCTTTGGGATCGAGTTCTGTTCGCGTTAAAAAGTGACGTGCGAGGGAATCGAATCTGAATTCGGATCCTCTGGTTCGAAACGATTTACTCTTTTGATTGGTTTATAAATATGCCGCGAGCATCAAGCTTTATTATTTTCAACACAAGAAATTATGATTATGAAAAAGGGGAAAGCTGTTAATACCCTCAATTGATTATGATATGCATTACGACTAGCGTGAACTAGACGTAACGCATTTGGGGAGATTCCGGGTAAGGGGGTTTGTTATATAAAGGGAATAGATGGAGCACCCTAAATATATATAGTTATCTATAGCTTTATATATGAATATGTTTGATATGTTTGTGTGTTTTAATTGCTATTTCTATGATTGGGAAAGTTTCTCCTTTGGATTTTAAGAAGGATAGATTATGTGGGATCCTAGGTTTTGTTATTATTGTGCTCGCAAAGATCTTTGGATCTTCTGCATACATATCCCTTAATGGAAATCAGAGCATTTGTAGCTCGGATCTAAAGGGATCTATGGTTTGTTTGGTTTGAGAGAGAAAGAAATTTGCTCGGCAAGGATGAGACGTTGTGCCTACGTATTCTCAAAAGGATGTTGAGAAAGTCAGAGCAATCGTAGTTCCCACTTATGCTAGTGGAAGCAACGAGATGTTAGTAAGAGACACAGACAAATTTCATCTTAATGAATAATGTATCTAATCTATTTCATCACATACATTTTGAAAACTTTGATTGATTGAATCTTTCGTCGTAAGTTATAGGTGTTTTGCTTGAGTGTACAAGCGTTACCACTTACATGTTTAAGAAAGATGTTTGAAAGATGATTGAATCTTTTAATTGTAAGTATTGGGTGTTTTGCTTGAGTGTACAAGCGTTACCACTTACAATTAAGAGATATTTCTGTTTGAAAAGAGTTTTGAAAAGTTTTTGATTGTATGTGATGTAATAGATGAGATACTTCTTCCATAGAGATGATAAACGTCTAAATCTCGAGGAGAAATTGACTGGATTAGAGGGATGCTTTTAAGAAGCCCATGGGTCCTTATATTGTAAGCCCAAGAGGAGGCATTTCGAGGGTCATCGAGGGTCATCGAGGGTCCTTGTATGAAGCTCAAGAGGAAACTATAGGGTATGGCTGGCTTTGGCTTTAAAAGGGATTTCACCAGGAAACCATCCTTTTGGGATTAAGAGCAATTTCACCGGGAAATTATACTCTCAGGGTTCTATCCTAACGTGGGTGATTCTTTGTATTGGAAGCCCAATAGGAGGCTGTTAAGAGATTTCCTAGTCTCTTTCTTTGTATGATGCCCAAGAGAAGGCTAAACTCAATGAGGAGTTCTTTTGAACGAAGCCCAAGAGGAGGCTGACTCAGCAGGGGAGTGTTGTCTTATATGAAGCCTAAGCGGAGGCTAAACTCAGATGAATGAGTTTCCTTGTACAAAGCCCAAGAGGAGGCTAATACTGTGGGGAGCCTATTGGTTAGACTAGTTGTTATGTTATAACTAGACAGTTATATAAACAAGTGTGTGATATGTATTCACAGGAGTTTATGAAAGAAATATAAACAGATGCATGATGTTTATTTGCAAAAGTTTATGAAGAAAATATAAACAAGTGTGTAAAGCGTGCGTTTAAAACGAGCGTAACTTGATTATTTACAAGTTTGAATTGTGTACAAGGAAGTGAGTATGTACACGAACGAGTATTTATGTACGAGGGGATGTGGATGTACATAGGATGGTTGGGACTTACACCATAAGGGAGGCCCATTGGTTTAAAATCAGTTTCACCGGGAATAATGCTCCTTTTAATACCAATGGTATTCAGTGTATATACAATCGAAACGAAAACAAACGGACGAAGTTTGTCTGTACTTGAGTATTTACAAAAGTATATGTGTTATGTACAAAGAAAGTTAATATGTACATGAAAGAATTTGATATGTACAAGAAAATAATTATGTACATAAAAGAATGTTGGGACTTACACCATAAGGGAGGCCCATGATCGGTTAAGAAATTCGAGGAAAAACGAGTTTGGTTTTATCGTCAAATCGGATCGATCATGGAAAAAAAAGATGTAAGTTTGATGAAAAGTTTTTAGAAATGATCTTGAAAGTGTTTGGGAAAAGTGAAATATACTTACAAGAAGTTTTGAAAAGAATCGGGCTTCAAAAGTTTGAAAAAATCACCTTTAAAGGTGCTTTGAAAAGTACTCAAAAGTACCGTTTTCGGCTCGATAAAAATATAATCGGATGAAAGTTTTTCTGAAAATTTTTGACACTATCTTAAAATAGATACATTAGTTGACAAGTGTACAAAAATCACCTCAAAATGAGGAGTTTTGATTGGTTTTGAAAAGTCAAAGTTTGTAAAAAATGAAAAAATTACAAAGTTTGGTAAAAATGGTCCCAAGGCTACTCAACCCGGACCTCAAGGCAAGGCAAGGTATAAATGACTTAAGAGTGAGCTGGCAATGCAATACATCCGTGTATTGAAGTTAAACCAACTAATTATATTTTAAAATGGATATTTGAATTTGAAAAAAAACGCGCGCAGCTTCTTCTTCCTCCTCCAATCTTCACTCAGCCATGGAATCTTCATTTCTCCATGAAATTGTTTGATGTAAACATCAAACTTGATCGTTTTAAGCCCAGGAACATGATGATGTCCTTTAATTTCATTTATTTTAAGCCTAACATGATTAAATTTCTCAAGAACACGAAGAACCCTAAAATTGAAAATCTTAATTGAAATCGTGTATGGTTGATGAATTTATCAATTGATTGAGGGTTATTGATCGTTGATAGTGCAGAAACAAAATGGCCAAGAGTTTTTTGGACTGGAAGCAAGGAATCACAGAGTTTGAAGTTCGTGTTCTTACCTGTTCAAGCTGAGATCGAAATTGATGATGGCGTGTTTCCAGTTGTGATTTTATGATTCCTATAGCACCAACGGCCTTCAAGGATCATGTGTGAATGGTCTGCACATCACGAATTTGCCTGGATTATTCTGACCAAGTCAACCTGCAGTTTACTCAAAGTGAAACTTGAATTCGTGGTTAATGGAGTTACAGATCAAAGATGATGGTTTGGATCATTCATATGAAGTATATTGATGATGTTTGGATGATCAA
Organism: Vicia sativa; assembly: GCA_021764765.1. Taxonomy (NCBI): domain Eukaryota; kingdom Viridiplantae; phylum Streptophyta; class Magnoliopsida; order Fabales; family Fabaceae; genus Vicia; species Vicia sativa. The sequence goes on along the minus strand of CM038794.1, from coordinate 115,000,311 downwards.
AACATAACTAGCTCGAGCCAAACTATCAGTTTGAAGTTTAAGGCGGTTTTGGACAAGTTTGAAACATGAAATGCAAAATCTGATTTTTAGTGTCTCTTGTGTTGATTTTAAGTTTCAAACAAGTTCTATATTGATATTAAGACATGTTAGACACCAAATTTCTCATGGTTTTTCACAAGATTTCAAAAATGCAAAATTTCTCAATTTGAACTATGTTTCTTGAATTTTAAGAAAGAAGAGAGAAAACATGTTCTTACATAGCTTTGGTGTGGTTTGAATTGGCCAACATGACCTCTATTTATAGGTCACAAGTTCTGAATGGCAAGGGAAGGGAAATGGCTTTGGTATTTACAAGTTGCCTTAGAGGGCAAGGAAGTCATTTTTGCATTAAATGCAAAAGGAAGCTTCCTTTTAACCATGGTTAATTTTTCAACTTGATCATATCCTATCATAATTACTCTCCATCTGATTTTTTATCAGCTCTAACTCTCTTTGCAAGGTGGCATGGCTTCTAGAAGAAGAAACTCAAAAATGACCTATAATCTTGAACTTAGTACTTGAAAATCAAGGATTTTGGAGCTCTGTGTTTCAAAATCAAAAGTATAGCTAGACTCCATGGATTTGAGAGTTCTTGGACATTTTGGAAAGCTTGTTTCAAGAGCTACAACTTTCTTGTTTTGAGTTTTTTCCAATTCAAAGTGGAACTATGTGAAAAAATGCCATGAAGTTTGGAAAAAATGTGAAATTTTAACACTTGAAAAATTTTCTAAGTGTTGAAAATTTTGACTTTTTGTTGACTTTTCCAAATTTCTTGATTTTTTATGATCATGATGGATCATTTGAAGTATTTTGATGATTGAAAAAGTTTTGTCTTGAAAAAGTTGACCAAAAGTCAAAGTTTGACTTTTCAGTGCAGATGAAATTTCATCAGATGATCTAGAAATGGACTGATGAATTCTGTGAACTTCTGTGATGTTTTGAATCCAGAAATTAGGTCAACATGTTGTATTTAAGATATGAAGATCAATCTCCAATCAAAAAAGTCATTCATTGATCAGAAAATCAGTGATTGCTCATCCTCGATAAAAACCCTAATTGGTCGATCCTCGATAGATCATGAGGGAAAATTTGATATCTGAAGATCAGAGGTTGATGATTTGATCAAGATAGATCAAATGAGGTGAATGAAGCTCAAACCCTGATTGATTGCCTCTTGAATCAAATGAAAAATTGATGAAACCCTAATTTTGACCTGTAGAAGCTACACCCGATTAATTCTGTTCTGAACTGTTAGTGATGCAATGATGCAAATGTAAGGTGGTATATTAGGTCAAAAATTGGGGTATGACAAGTTCTATTGGGTCAATTAACGTTATATCCGGTTAGATCATTGAACGTTTCATTGTATGTTAGTCACCAACAATTTCCCGTGAAAGTGTAATCAGTTTGGTTATAGTGGATTAAGTCCTTGGATAAGGCGAAATCATCCTTGCGAGGGTGGACAGGAGTAGCCTAGTTTATGGCGAACCTGAATAAGTTTAAGAATATCCCATCACAATACCCTATCAATGACTACTAGAAATATTTACTAAAAATGTTTGGGAGTTTCTTAATCCACCCCATACATTTCTTAGGCACCACGTGAAATTCCATAAATGCTCCTCAAAACCAGAAGTATACTTCCGATTCGCATCCCGTCTTATATAAAATACATTGAAAGGGTTTAGTGCAAACTGTAACACCCCATTTCCCAATACTAATAAATATAGTAAAATACACAACGATTATCAGAGTGGTCCACAAAATGGGATGTCACATGGTTTTTCAAAATAATCATAAAGTTCCAAAATATACTTTATTTCATCATTTATTCAAAATAATTATTCATGCAACGGAAAAACAACATAATTCGGTTTTCATGGCTTTCTAGCCTCAACATCAAATCAAATTCCACAAAAGCACGTGGCTCAACAAAATTCTTAAAATAATGTATGTAACGGTAAAAAAAATGAAAACATAGCAATTTCCCAATCCCGTGTTACGTATCAGAGCAACATAATTTGTGTTGATTATTGACAGTTGAATAAAGTGACGATTAAGAAGAAGTATCTGCTTCCAAGAATTGTTGACTTGATGGATCAATTGGTGGGTGCTAGTGTGTTTTTGAAGATTGATTTGAGATCTGGATATCACCAGATTAGAGTGAAGGAAGATGATATTCAGAAGACCGCGTTCAGGAATCGGTATGGACACTACGAGTATTCAGTGATGCCTTTTGATGTTACCAATGCGCCTGGAGTATTCATGGAGTAAATGAACCGTATTATTCATACTTACTTGGATCAATTTGTGGTGGTATTCATTGATGACATTTTGATTTACTCTAAATCGGAAGAGGAACATGCAGAACACCTAAGAGTCGTGTTGCAAGTTTTGAAGGAGAAGAAGTTGTATGCAAAGTTGTCCAAGTGTGAATTCTGGTTGAAAGAGGTTTTTTTCTTGGCCATGTCATTTCTGGTAGTGGTATTGTCGTGGATCCTTCTAAAGTTGATGTTATGTTGCAATGGGAAGCTCCGAAGTCGGTTACTGAGATTAGAAGCTTCTTGGAATTAGCCGGTTACTATAAACGGTTTATCAAAGGGTTTTCTAAGTTGGAACTTCCATTGATTAAGTTGACTTGCAAAGGAAAAGCCTTTGTGTGGGATGTTCGATTTGAAGAAAGTTTTAGTGAGTTGAAAAAGAGGTTGACGTCGACTCCAATTTTGACTTTGCCTAATCCAGGTTGTGTACTTTGATGCTTGTCTGATGGGGTTAGGTGGTGTGCTTGTGCAAAAATGGTAAAGTGGTTGCTTATGCGTCTAGGAAACTGAGGACTCATGAAAAGAATTATCCTACGCATGATCTCGAATTGGCTGCAGTGCAAAAAGAGTTGAATATGAGGCAGTGAAGGTGTTTAGAGTTGTTGAAGGATTATGATTTCGATTTAAATTATCATCCCAGAAAAGCTAATGCTGTAGTCGATGCTTTAAGCCAAAAAACTTTGTATATGTCGACCATGATGGTTACGGAGTTGAAGTTGATTGAGCAATTCTGAGATTTGAGTTTGGTTTGTGAAGTGACACATCATAGTGTTATAATGGGAATGTTAAATATTAACAATGACTTTCTTGACAAGAGGCTCAAAAGCTAGATGTGAAGTTGGTGGATTTAATGGTAGGAACCGATCGACCTAAGAATGATAATTTCAAGTTGGATGCGCAAGGTGTGTTGAGATTCCGAGATCGTACTTGTATTCCTGATGATGAAGCGGTTAAGAAATTGATTCTTCAAGAGAGTCATAGAAGCAGTTTGAGTATTTATCTAGGAGCTACGAAAATGTATTAAGACTTGAAGGGTTTGTTTTGGTGGCCTGGCATGAAACGTGATGTGGCACAGTTTGTGTATGCCTGTTTGACTTTCCAAAAGTCAAAGATCGAACATCAGAAGCCTGCAGGGCTGATGCAACCGTTGGAAGTTCCAGAATGAAATGGGATATCATTTTAATGGACTTTGTAACGGGACTACCTAATACCTTGAGAGGACATGATTCGATTTGGGTGATTGTTGATAGGCTTACGAAGTCGGCACACATTATACCTATTAACATTACTTATTTGATTGCGAAGTTGGCTGAGGTATATGTCAGGGTGATTGTGAAGTTGCATGGTGTTTCTTTGTGTATTGTGTCAAATAGATATCTGAGGTTTACTTCTGATTTTTGGAAGAGGTTGCAAGAAGCATTGGGGTCTAAGTTGAGGTTGAGTTCGGCATATCTTCCTCAGACGGATGGTTAAACCGAGAGAACTATTCATTCGTTGGAAGATTTGTTGAGGGCATGTGTTCTTGAGCAAAGAGGCTCATGGGATACTTATCTTCCTTTGATCGAGTTCACTTATAATAATAATTACCATTATAGTATTGGGATGGCACCTTTTGAAGCATTGTATGGTCGGAGGGGTAAGACTCTGTTATGTTGGCATGAATCTGGTGAAAGTGTGGTAGGTGAACCTGAAATTGTTCGAGATATTACTGAGAAAGTGAAGTTTATTCGGGAAAAGATGAAGGCTTCCCAGAGTAGGCAGAAATGTTACCATGACAAGAGAAGAAAAGATTTTGAATTCCAAGCTGGAAATCATGTGTTTTTGAGAGTCACACCTGTGATTGGGGTTGGGCGATCTCTGAAGTCTAAGAAGCTCACTCCTTGTTTAATTAGTCCGTATCAGATATCAGATAGAGTTGGAAAAGTGGCCTATCGAGTGGCGTTACCGCCAAATCTTGCTAATTTGCACGATGAGTTTCATGTATCACAACTTCGAAAGTATAATCATGATCCGTCTCATGTGATTCAAATGGACGATGTGCAAGTACACGATAATCTCACGGTAGAGACGACACATGTGAGAATTACAGGTCGCGAAATGAAGACTCTAAGAGGGAAAAAGATTGCGTTGGTGAAGATTGTCTGGTTGGGAGCTGCTGGAGAAAGCATGACGTGGGAATTGGAGAGCAAGATGCGAGACTCCTATCTCGAGTTGTTTGAACCAGGTAAATTTTCGAGGACGAAAATATTCTAAGTGGGGGAGAGTTGTAACACCCGAATTATTTAATTATTTATTTAATTTAATATTTTCGCATATTTTTTTTCGAATAATTGGTAATATTGTAGAATGCCAATTTAAGTCATTATATGATTATAGGGTGATTAATTAAAATAAGTTGTAGGAATAATATTAATAATTCTAATAATATTAGAATTGTAGAAATTTCAATTAAGTGGGCTAAGGTATTATGTTGGGTGTAGCAAAGTGGGAGTATAGTCTAGTAAGCCCAATAAGAGTAATAATAATAGTGTTATTATTTTAAGAGAAGTAGAACAGGAAAATAGAAAGTGTTGGTTTATGAGTAGAGGAGAAGGGGTTTGGGAAAAAAAGAAGAGAATAGTAGAAGTTTCAAGCTTGAGGCTTGGCCAAATCTCCATCTCTGAGCAAATCAACCTCCGATTCACAAGGTAAGGGTGGGGTTCTTGCTTTCTAATTGGGAACATGATGGATGATAGGTAGTTGGGGTTTATAATCTTGCTAGCTTTGTATCTTGTTGTTGTTGGAGGAATTCCAAATTTATGCTTGATAATCCATGAAATTTGTTGAATGAATTGATAAATATTGTCTTTGGTTAATTCCCGATGTTGCTAGTACCTTAGGCTGATTCGTTTTGGTTTGTGGGTGTGTCGGATGCCAAAAGTTTGGAAAAATGGCCTGTGGAAGATGCTAGCAGCGCTGAAAAAACCCAATCTGTCATGTTCAGTTTGCGGCGCCAACGGATTGACGTGGCGCGAACTGAGTCCCTGCTAAAGTCGTAGCGTGAAGGTGGGTTCACAGCGCGTACTGTGTAGTTTTGGACATATTTTCTGATTTTTGAATTCTTCCCAATTTAAGCACTTGAACTATGAAACTTTGAGTAGGCTTTCATGAGTAAAATAATGCTAGTAATTAATAAGGAATGATATCAGAATTGATTAGAAATAGTTCTGAATTATATGTTGGTAATTGTAAGCGGTATGGCCGATTAACCGGAATTTAGAGGAATTGAAGGAATGGCTCGTATCCACTAGTAAGCTATCGTAGCGTGTTTCTTTTGTCGAATTTATGTTGAATGTAATGAATTACAAGTATAAAGTTGGTTGATGTCCTAAATATGGATAAATTTTGTTGGAGGCTTAAAAATCAATGTTGAAAGTTGTTCGTTGTTCTAAGTTGTTTGTTGTCCTAAGTTGTCTCGTTGTGTATGTTGTTGTTGTATCCCATACATGATAGTCGCATACATTAAATTTTATTAAATTGGAGCGATGCTCACCCATGTTGGCCTGGATTGGAAAAATGTTGAAAGTTGAAGGCTTATGCCTTGTTGATGCCTCAGTAAACTGACATATTTCTAAATTGGGAGGTTTACTCTGATGGAACCACATGCATTTGCATTTGTCCAAGTTACATGCTCTAGTGCATAATGATGTTGTTGTGTGGTTAAATTGTGTTTGTTGTTGATTGGTTGTGAGATGACAAAATAGTGATTTTATATAATTCTAATTATATATTATTTATCATGATCTCAATTATATAGTTTGATATTTCACCCTTTCATTTGTTTCGTCGTTGCCTTTATATTGGTAACATGCAGGTAATAAGGAGGAGTAGCCGTTACCATTTTTAATCCAAGTTCGGTGTCGTTGCCCTGATACGTAGCACTTAGGGGAAAATGAACACTTGTCTTATTTTGTTGTTTTAATGTTGAATTTTATGTCGTTGATTGAGGAGTTTATTATGTTGATGTTGTTTATGACTCAAAAGATGCTATGTCTTATGTGAAAAACTATTATGATTCTGCTGCGTGATTAATAAAGTCATTTATGTTTGAAGACTAAAAATTATGCGTTGTGTTAGTTCTGCCTCTTTAAAGTGTTATGTATCTGTTTTGAATAAAAATGACAGGTTTATGTGTTTAAGTTGAAAAGTGTGACATTCTGATTATGTTGGAAAATTTTATACTCTGACTTTATTGAATAATTACTTGGGGTAGAATTGGGGTGTTACAGTACACATGTCACGCATGAGTGTTAGACATCCACACAGCCTCAGTCCCAACTTCCATCTGAGCTGAGACCCGAGGCTACACTCGATGCTACACCGACAACACCGGAGGCACCAGAGGCACTAGAGGTACAGGAGGCACCGGAGGTACCGGATGTCAGATCTATTCAGACTGCATCTTAGGCCCCTCGGGTCTTTGGAGGAGGACGTTCAGATTAATCATTGCTGCATCTTTATCCCAACCATGTATCTAGATATATATGGGATGGACATGTATGAAATTTGAATTTTTATTACTGTTATGAAGTTTATTATGAATTTTAACTATGAATTTTATTATGAATTTTAACTATGAATTTTATTTTTCAGGAGTGTGATACACTAAAGTTCATTAACCATGGGCGGAAGATCAATAGACTTGTTACGCCTGTAAAGCCATGGTTTGATGAACTTCTACGTCTTACAGGGTTGAAAGATTTGACCCTCTGTGGATACGTCGTGGTCAACTGGGGATGATAAATGTAACGCCCCGTTTTATTTAATATTATATTATATTAATATTTTTGAGTTACCGTTTGACGATTGTTTTGGCGACGAGAATATTTATATTAATCGATATATCTATTAATATATTTGGCGACGTTTCGTTCGGTCCAATTTTTATTCCGTTCGGTTCGGTAAAATATTATTCGGACCGATATTTAATTCCCCGGAATTATTTTAATTAATTGAATTAATAATATTATTAGATATTATTAGTGTGTTAATTAATAAGAATAGATAGGGGTGTGAGGATTAATTGTGTAGAATTGAGTGTACACCCTTGGCTAGTAAGAATACACCTTTATAAAACACTTTTCCTCATTTTCCTTCCATTTACAACACCAAAAGCCAAACATAGAAGCTTAGAAACATAGAGGGTTTTGGAAGAAGAAGAAGAAGAAGAAGAGCAAGAGCAAGCTTGAGGATTGGGTTTGTTGAATCATCAAGAATCATCCAATCACTTGAGGTAAGGGGTTTGATCTTCCATTCCATTATAGTTAGGGTTTGGTGATATATTTTGGATTTGGGGAAAAATTGATAGGTTGATTCATGAGTTTTGGTTGAATGATTGATCAAATAACTTAGAAAGGTTGAGTTATGAGTATGGATTGTGGGTATTTTATTGCTAGCTTGTAGGAACTAGAAGTTATAAAAATGGAATTTGCAAATTATGAAAAAAACCAGGAAAATACACTGTCTGTTTATAGAACGTGGAGGAAGAAGATGTGTTGTGCAATGAAACAAGGGGGAGGCGCCCACCTCAGCTTGAGGGGCGGCCGTCCCCCACTACTAGGCGCCCGCCTCCACTAGGAACAAGGTTGGGACATGCGTCCCTTTATGCAGGGGGAGGAGAAGGAATTTTGAGGTTTTCTGTTTTCTGTATGCAGCATTTTCTGTTTTCAGCAGAATTTATTTTTTGCATTATTTTCTTGCTAGCTTCTGTTTCCTTCAATTTCCTTAATTCCTTATACTACTAGTTGGTATTAATAAAATATAATTAGGACATAAGTTAGCCGATTAAATTTGGAACCGGATTATGTTCCGATTTTCCGATTTCGGTAAATTCGGCGACGGAGCAAGTTACTCCGAATTCAATGAAAATTGACGTACTGGCTAATTTTTACGTGTAGAACATACTGGTGAGGTTAGTTTTTAGAAACTACGAGTTTTTACGAAACGACCCGAAATAGGCCAAATTAAGGTTAAATTGAATCGGATTGCGTTTTAGTCGATTTAAGACACGTATGGACAATCCGATTGCGATGTTGACGATTATGATTAATGTCGGTTATTAAGAATGGCTTTCGCGACGATTATTGGTGTTTTGACTATTTTTCCGTATTTGGAATTTGGTGAATTAATTGATAATGATGTGGTGTGACTAAACATGATGTTTGCGACGGTGTATTTATTAATAAATACTTGTGATATGCGATGCGATGATATGTTTATCTTGATGTGGATAAATATGGCGACGTGGACTTTATGTCAATTTGGATGAGCGATGATGATGTTTTTGTTGTGTTGTTTTTATTGTCGAGTCACATACATTGCATTGGCGACGAGGGCTTTTATGCCAAGTGACGATGGGCTTTATGCCAAATGTTCCTAATTATGGACAAAGCGACGGGTACCACATGCATAACATAGTCGTGTCTCATGGAGTCGATTATGTTTATGTTTGAGTTGTTTGGCGTTGGGTTTTAATTGATGGATGATGTTGAATTGCGATGATATATGATACTTGTGTTGATACGAGTATAATGATTATGTGGCGAAGTTAAAGTGTTAATTTTATACACTAAATGCTAATTTAAAGTATGTGAGGTTTTGATATATGTTGACATACTCTTATTAACTTGTATCATTTATAATTCCAAAACTATTTATACATTTTATCATGCCTTTAATTATATGTTTTGGAGTATCTCACCCTTTACTTGTTTCATCGTTGCCTTTATATTGGTAACGTGCAGGTGATTCACGAGGATGATGAGGATTAGCTCGAGTCTCTTTATTTTGAGTCGCTCTGCTTTGATCGTAGTAACACTCAGGATTTGGGCGACGTTATTATTTTGATAGGATAGTTTATGTATACTATCTTATGATGTTATAACTTTATGTATTGATGATAACATGATGTTATGTATATTTTGTGAACACATCCGCTGTGCTGTGAATAGTCATATGTGTATATGATGAATTATGATATGAATCGGTATATCCGAATTTTGATTTTTGTGATGTGCATTATAATGCAAAGTGATGAAAATGCGAATATGTGATGCCTCAATTTTGTTGGATGAAATTTTGAAACTCTGATTTTATTATTAATTGTGAGGGGTAGAATTGGGGTGTTACAATAAACGCTTTTGTTGAGAGATGGCACCATGAGACGTTGGCATTTCATCTACCACATGGTGAAATGACGATCACACTCGATGATGTTGCGTGTCTACTTCATTTTTCGATTAGAGGGGATTTCTTGGATAATGAGAAGATCGACAAAGAGGAGGCCATAAATCTGTTGGTTGAGATGTTGGGAGTTACCATTGGTAGTGCCCTGGGAAAGTTTGATAAGACACGTGTTTCCCACGTTAGGCATAGCTTCTTGGATACGGTGTTCGAGAATGAGATTGTGGGTGCATAAGAAGCTGATGGTGATGTCGAGTAGGTTACCATTCACAGAGGTTATGCCATGAGAGCACACCTCTTGTATCTTGTTGGCACACAGATCGTTGTGGACACCAGTGCCATTTATACTGACATCATGTACCTGAGATACTTTGCTAATTTTGAGGCGATCAATGGGTGGAACTGGGGGGTTGCGTGCTTTGTTTACTTGTATACTAAGTTGGATGAGGGGACTAAGTGGAATACGATGCAGGTGACCGATAACATGTCACTCATGACGGTATAAATTCTTTCTCTTTGTGGCCTTTGTTAATTATTCTGATTCTGAAACTAATTATTTAATTTTGTTATTTCAGAGATAGATCCTACAACACTTCCCCCGCATCCCAGAACGTCACTTAATACGGTTTATACTGAAGATAAGTTGCATGTCTGTGCATACGAGCCGCTTAGAGGGAACCAGGCGATAGAGTTGTTTCGGGTTTACCTGGACTGGCTAGTGCATGAGGACATTCACTTCAGTTCATACGTTGACCACCGTGCGACGATACTGTTTGATGAGGTTTCGCTGTTTACATGTTTGTTGGTCTGCGGGACTTGCAAGACTGCTCCTTATATGTTTGAGCGGGTGATACATCAATTCGAGTTTACCTAGACCATTCCTCGGGATCCTGTTGTATGTGCTCCTCCGACAGTGAAGCGGAGGGACACATGTGTTCTATTTGATGATTTTGAGAATCATCTTGTACCCGATGAGGCCAGGAGTATCGTGGCTCCAGGCGACTGGAGTTACAAGTATGGTTACATGATATGGTTCTTCAAGGTATCCCATCCATATATGGTAAAGCATGCTCCAGGGAACCCACCAAGGTCAATTCATCAGGAAATCCTAAAGGAGGAGCAGGCTAGAAGGGATATCATGCTCATGACCTATTACCTAAGTGTCGTCGTATCATGGAGCTTGCACAAGATGGTATTGATAGAGGGTTGTTTCCTGGCGAATCCGATGTTAGAGGTGTTTTGGAGGCCATCATGGCGGATGCTCATAGTGCTATGTCATACAGGAGGCAGCAGAGGGATGCCTTGAGGGTGACAGGCCAACTCATAATCCGCCATATCCAGTAGTTTATACTGATGATGCACTTGTATTTTGTTTTTAGTTTTTCGGTCTTGTATTATATCATATTTGTATTACTATTCGTATTACTTTGATAATATTTTGGATTACTTGGATTATATTGATATGCTTGGAACATATTTGGATTACTTCTATTTTTTGGTCTTTTGTTCAATTTTTGATTTGTAAAGTTTTTCTAATTATTGTTTTTGTTCAATTTTTGGTCTTTTGTTCAACTTCTAATTTATATGTTTGGAACATATATAGATTACCGTTATGCTCAGAACCAAAAATATATTTTCGGTTTAGAATCGACAATATACTTTCAATTTTAACACAGATATTTCAAAAAATGATATACATCAAAAGTATATTTTCAATTTTAGAAAAACATTAGAAAAAATATATAGGATTTAATTATCTATCATGGCTTAAGAAATTCCCAAATGATTTCATTGTGATCATCGCCTACCTACTATTCATTTTTTGATTTAGTATGGAATAGTTATAAAAATAGATGATGAGTTATGTAAGAGTTCGCTAGTATTAGAAAAATGTTTTCACTGGGATGAATGATGATCGCCAACTTTATATTCTTTTTTCTTTAATTAAAAAATGTATGGATCTTTTAATATAAAAAAACTTTATACATCTTTAAAAAGACTAGTAGCAGTTAGATTGTATTATCATGACTAGTTGGTAAAATTTTGCTTTGATGAGTTTTTGTTAAAATAATAATTAGTTGATAACTATGATTATTTCACATCAGGGTAAAGTAAATATTAGTAATTTGGTTTTATCCAAAAATTATAATTTGTGGGTCCTATATTGCTTATAAATGATTATTAGAGTGCTGGATCCAAATAATAACTGTAGTCTAATCTAGTTAAATAAAACCAAATAACTTTCCATCATTACAAAGTAACCATTTGGTAATTAGAATGTTTTTCATCTCTATGATGAAATCTACATCCACTTAATTAAAAATAGGGTAATGTATTAACAATTGGATTGGATCTAGCACCAAAAAAAAACAAGTCTATCCCAACTAGACAAATGAATATTTAATATTTAATACTACTTCATTCAAATTTTATTTAAAAAAATTAATTTTTAGTTTTATTAGATGATTAATCTATTTAAACTATGGATATATTAATTATTAAATAAATTTAAAAAAACTAATTTTTTATGATAAAAATTAAAAGGAGTACTTCTATATCTAAATATAAAACTTTCATAAATTATTTATTTCTAATTTTTATAAAATTCTCAAATTTTAAGGGGAATTAATAATGTTTTACCCATTTATATATGTCACATGTTTTTGTCATTTACATTAAATATTGTTATACAAAAACTGAATAATGATCTTTCTTAAATATAAATTTGTAAAATTATATAATTAAAAAAAATTTAATAAACAAAATAGAAGATTCATCATTTATATAAAATAATATATAAATAATTTTATACTGACATTTAATAAACAACCTCCATTTTACTAAATCAAAATATTTTTTAAAATTACTTGATTAACATAACATAATAATAATTATTATAAAACAACAATATAAAATTATTTTGCACTAGTGTATGACTATTAACACAATTTAATACTTCAACTAACTTTTTTAATTTTCATAACGTGCTCTAATAATCTTATATTTAAGGAAAATGTATTATTAACAATGTTTTGAATAATAATAATTTTATTATATAAAATCAATGTAAAAAATTTAACATTCGTTTTCACAAATTAAAACTTATATATATATATATATATATATATATATATATATATATATATATATATATATATATATATATATATATATATATATATATATAAAAGTTTTAAGTAAAATTTAAAATTAATAGCAACAAAATTTAAAATTTATAGGTTTAAAGTAAGATTTGAAATAATTTTTTCAAAGTTACCACCAACAATGAATTTAAAAAATGTTAACTTAATTTTTAAAATAATCAATAATTTATTCTAACAATTGGTTATTTTTTTGAATCAATATAATTCAAAGTCTAATTATAGATTTAAATCTTCTTTTCAAAAGTTGCCAACAATAAAATTAAAGATTTTTTAAACTTAATATTTTTACGATGTTAAATGATCAATAATGTACTCTTAATTGGTTATTTTTCTCAATTAATTATTACAAATATTGTTAAATGAATTTTATATTATAATACAAATCAAATCTTAAAAGTAAAATTTATGAAACCAATTTGAAGTCTAAAGCTGCAACATCTTTATTTGCAATCCTTTTGGACCAGTCTTGGCTGATCATCTGAAACACGCAGTACTCATCTCATCTCAACTTCTGAAAAGAGAAACTAAAGAAGACAGTGAATTATGTACTGAAATTAACAGAATAATTCAGTACAACAAAAATTATGATACAAAAAATAAAATATTTAACAGCGACCAAATACATCAACAAAATTCTGTCTAGCTGGTAATTTATTTGAAACATACAAGAGACAGAGGGACCGAGACCAACACAATATACCTTAAAATGAATAAACGACAGACTTGAAGATATTCGGACAGGGCATTTAAACATAAACATATTCATCTAAATTTTTGAAGAAATGTTGGATTTATTGCACTTTGTTTCTGCTTTCGTATTCTTAGACATACGTCACATCATGTTAGCATCTTGTAGTACATAGAATCTTGATTTTGAATAAAAGGACACGACCGCGATTTATGCATGATGTAACAGCTTCTTTTTTTTTTTTTTATGCTGACAAATAGTCAACTACTTTACCCAATATTATATTGGAGAATGCATATATTCTACCCATTCTTCCTAAATTTATTTGCACTACAAATATATTTTTTGGTCATTCAATATATCACACTCTATACCCAATTACATTGTTCCATTATGCCAAGTGTCACTCACAATTTTCAAATTTTCTTCGGTCTTTCCTTTACTGGGTAAAGGAAAATTTTGTATTCATTTACACTACCATCACTCTCCATTTGTCACATTCGTCTCTCTCTCCAAAACCCTACTATCTCGTCTCCTTACCATTGCCTCTTCTTCAACATACAAATCCTAATATCATCATCTCTTTATCCTCTGAATTTACGACCTCCACCACCTCTACTGGATAACTTTATTTCTTCTCTTTCTGCTTTCTATCATCGAATCTCGTAAAACCCTAGATTTTTCGTAGCCGGGTTAGGAAGTCTGACGACTCAAGACGCCGCTGGTGGATATGTCGGAGCAGAGATATGGATGGACGAGGAGACGCGACTATGGTATATCCTGGGATGGCGGTGATGGTATGTGTGTTATTCTCAACAATGGTGGATCCGGCGCTATTGGTTTAGAGATGACGTTTGCCTCTAGAAAATTGTGAAAATGAAGATCTCTTATTTCCTGGTTCAACATTTGAAGCTTTGAAGAAGAACTACATTCTTATCCAATTGTTTGTAAGTGTATCCTAGCCCACTTTCTTCCTCATTTTTATGCTTTAGCGTGTGTTTTTGGTTTCTAAACTATATCCATTTTCAACCGATTTCTTCTTCTTCCTTCTTTCTTGTAGATCTGTTTATGGGTTGGTTTGAGAAGTATGTGTAGGTTCTTATCAATTGAAAGATGAGATGAGCTAAACAGTTTTTTTTCCAAAAAGCATGGTAAAAATCACTTTTCCCTTTCGATTTATTTAAAAAAATTATGAGTTAGGCCTAAACAAATTCATCTTTTGTGATCTTTCAGGGTTAAAGATATATTTGGATTAAGAACTCTGGCGGAAGATATTTTGTGGTTTATGCAACTATATCACGATTGAAGGATGAAAAAGAAAAATCTAGGCTATTCAAATTCCAAGATCCACTTGTGCTGAATGTTAACTTTGATAATAAGGTGAATTTGATGAGTTCAGTTCAAGTTTTGACAACTCAAACAAAATCGGTAATTCTCAAATTTTCATTCTGATAATAAATTGTTGTGGTAAAATTTTTATTTTGATTGAATTATTGTGATAAAAGTTGGTTTGATTTTCTGTAGAAGAATGAAGATGCTTATATAGAATCAACAGCTGCATTCACACAATCTTAGCTGCAGAGTTCGAGGAAACCTTGTCGAACCTAGTCGTCGGAGGTTCTTCGTTGTGTTATTGAGACTCTTGAATAGCTTGGTGGAGCACATGATAAATTGTCTGTGTTCAGATTTATTTTTTTCTTATTAATTATCTTGCGTGTGCGCACGCGTGTAGTGTTTTTGTAATATTGAAGCAGATGCCAATACCTATTGGCAGCTACGGTGGATGGAATGTGATGATTGAGGGTGATCAGCTATGCTTTAAAGTGGAAAAACTTCATCAGTTGAGTCCAGGTATAAAAATGGTTATACATCTCTTTTATTTGTAAGGACTTGATTAATACTTTGTATGTGAATCCAACTTGTGAGTACTATGTTCTAACGTGAATTGAAACCAAGTTTTTCAAACAATATGTGAAAAAGATTTATTGTTTTAAAGTCACATAATGATTTAAATTAGTAATTAATAGGTATTGTTTCATTTAAATGTCTTTGGTAGTTTTGGTGCTTGGAATTAATTAGTATTGTTTTTAAGTGAATTGAAAATAAATGTTAGTATACTTTTAAATCTTGAACATCATGGAATTCCTAAAGTTGAATTTCATGCCGTTGTTAGGATGTCATATGCCGAGTTTGCTAGGATTTGCAAAGATCTAAGTAGCATTGGTGATACTGGTAATCACTTTTTTAGGGTTTTCTAATTATTGGTTATTTCTGTTTTAGAGTAATACTTAATGTTGGTAATTTTGTGGTGTTGTAGTTGTCATTGCGGTATCTAAAAAGTGTGTGAAGTTTTCCACCAAAGGAGATATTGGAAGTGAAAATATTGTTTGCAGGCAGAACACTACGGTGGACAAGGTGAGACATTGATTTATGTTTTACATATTTTCTAACAATACACTTTTATGTGTTTGATAGTTGAATCTTTGTTGTATTCATGTTAATGGTAAAATTGATGCTAATCTAAATTTGTACATGTGTATTTGTTGGTTGTGTTGTAGCCTAAGGAAGCTACAATCATAGAGATGAATAAGCCTGTTGCCTTGCAGTTTTCCCTAAGATACATGAACTCTTTTACAAAAGCAACTCCTCTGTCCAGTTCAGTTACCATTAGTCTCATATACGAAAGACTTGGTTAAGCATTGAATGATTCCATCTCGTGGCCCAGGCTGAAAAGTGAAACAAACAAAAAAGTCAGCATGTTGCCACCACATCGACTTTCATTGTTAATATGGTAATGAAACACTTTATTAGAGAAATAAATTATAAATTATTACAACTAAGAATGTCCTATGACTGTAGTTTTAATAATGTTATTATTAATTGCATTTTGATTTGAGGAAATTAGTTTGTTTTTTGTTATAGCATTTTCTTATAGACAATAGAACTAAAACAATGACAAGCATTTTCTTCAGAAGTTTCATCTTCTGATTCTTCATTCAGAAGTTTCATCTTCTGATTCTTCATTCAGAAGTTTCATCTTCTGATTCTTCATTCAGAAGTTTCATATTCTGATTCTTTTTCAGAAGTTTCATCTTCTAATTCTTCTTCAGAAGTCTCATCTTCTGATTCTTCTTCAGAAGTCTCATCTTCTGATTCTTCTTCAGAAGTTTCATCTTCTGATTCTTCTTCGAAGCTCATGATTCTTCTTCAGAAGCCTCATCTTATGATTCTTCTTCAGAAGTTTCATCTTCTGTTTCTTATTCAAAAGTTTCATCTTCAGAAGTTTCTTCTTCAGAAGTTTCATCTTCTGTTTCATCTTTAGAAGTTTCATCTTCAGAAGTTTCTTCTTCAGAAGTTTCATCTTCTGTTTCTTCTTCAGAAGTTTCATATTAAGAAGTTTCATCTTCTATTTCTTCTTCAGAAGTTTCATCTTCTATTTCTTCTTCAAAAGTTTCTTCTTCAGAAGTTTCATCTTCTGTTTCTTCTTCAGAAGTTTCATCTTCAGAAGTTTCATCTTATGTTTCTTCTTCAGAAGTTTCAGATTAACACATTATGGAAGTTTAGTTATTAAATATAGAAATTTTGTATTTACACTCATTTTGTTTTAAAATTTGAATTTGAGCCATTTAAGTTTGCTCACATGATTTGTTGGATATTCTGCAGGCCAAGTTTCTAAAAGGATGTAGTACCATAGTAAGTACTCCTGTGTGAAGAATTGGAAGAAAGAACAGATTGTTCAGACCTAACACCAAGCAGGTTATTAGTATATGTATTTAATGTGTTTAATGTGAATTGAATAGTATTGGACTTGAAGAAACAACTATTCAATCAACTTAAGTTGATGTTTAATTATTTACTCTTATGTTTAAGACAAGTTTCAGTTAATATTTTTCTAGCTTATCAAATTGTTTATCTATTTTTCTGTTTGATATTCGATATTTGAAATTTGAAAAAGTAGATTTTGTTTTTTCACTTTTTGAGTTTTTTTTCCTTTCTGTGAATGTCTCAGCTTTTATAGCAGGTTGAGTATTTCTGTGATAGGATTGTTGTTAGACCTGCAACTGGAAACACAATAAACCAAATACAAACAAAACATTTATATTTTATAATATATAACATGAGTTTATAACAATCCCTCCTTGTGCCTAAATTGCAAAATGAAAGTAAAAAGAAAATGAAGTTCATGTGTCATTTGTTCTTTATTTTGAACGTGGCTATTGAGTCAATCATTTTAATATATTTACTTCTTAAACTTACTCAATACATTTTCCTTCACTTGGGATGTGAAATAAAATAGGTAAAAGGAAAAAAACATAAGATAGTAAATGATACTATTTCCTGACAAATTATCATTGTTTCACTAAATTTATAAGAGGTTAGGAATTGTAATTTCTATCATCATTTTCACTAATTAACAATAATTTAGACGTAAGATACTTTGTTCCATTATATGCTAAACAACTAACTTTTCTCTCTGTACACAGTCTAAGACATAATATGCTTTACACTAATTATTGTTTTTCTGATATTAGTATTAACATTCAACACATCTTAAGGATTTGCATTATATTAAACATTAAATTTTAATTGTTTTTCTACGATAATTATTTATATTATAATAATATTAATATTAACTAAATAAATATTTAATTGCATTACTTTATTAAAAATAATTAAACTTTTCGTTTCACGGTCACTAGCACTATAATAATCTTTTTTTTAGAAGTGACCAAGTGAAAACACCCGGCTGAACCTCCGACCGATAACTGGTATCAATAGAGTCGCCATCGAACGTCTTTTATCTCACGAGGGAGAAAGGGAAACATCGAGTAAACCTGAGGGGAGAAATCGCGGTCCTATGACCGTGAAATCAAGAGAATCTAGGTAAGGGAGTTAGTTACGCGAAGGGAAGGGATTAGCACCCCACGCCCGTAGTACTTCACGGTATCCACTTTATTTCTAGCTAAAGGGTGTGTTATGTCTATCTATGCTTAATCACTATCATGCAATGCAAAAGAAAAGAAAAAAATAAGAAACCACGGGGAAAAGAAGGAAGTATTTACAAAGTTTGCTCGATCGAGCCCCGTGACAAGATGCCTACGTATTCCCGCGTGCAATGGAAAAGTCAGAGCGCCGTAGTTCGGCTCACTTGTTTTGGTGGGTTTTGTGTTTTTTACTTATGAAAAGGTTTTAAACACAAAAAAGGAAGCGCACAGAGGCGAAAAGAGTTTGTGTTGGTTGGTTGTTTTTACCTTGAGAAAGGAGTTTAAACCATTATTGAGTGTTTTAAGTTTGAAGGGAAAAGAAAAAGCAAGTTTTAGTTTTAATCACATGCAACATGCAAAAGAAACTAGCAAAACGAGGTTGAACCTATGGTTTAGGATGCAAGGGAAATCTCTACCTACATCGACATGCAAAGGATGGGAATCCAAATGTCTAGGATAAAGAACCCATCCTAACCAAGCTCCTGGGGAAAAACAAGCAAACAAGCACAAATCAAAAGTAGAATCGCCCTAACGGGTCTTTAAATAAACCAGAGGGGTTCCTGAACATGCTCCAACTATGGAAGCCCCGTCATGCATCTCTATTCCTACTTCTCATGGCAAAAGAAAGCTGTAAAACCCTACTTCTCATGATATCTAGGAAAGCTGTAAGAGAATGCGATAAATAGTGTAGAAACTACAGAACGGATATAGAATCCGAAGAGGACTACAAGCTATAGAAATAATCCAAAAAACTTCAAGTACTGCAACCATGCAATAATAGTAAACCGGTGAGAATTGTTCAAAGCATCAAAACAAGCGGAATACGTGTCGATACGCATCCGGAGCAACAATGCCTGCAAGAACGAGATTAGAGCAAACAAACAAGATAGGAAAGATGCACACGTGGGTGTACAAGCTCAAGCAACACCTGCAAGAAGAGAGTTAGACCCCGGGAGCAAGCAACATGGGTGCATATGTATGTACGCAAACATCGGAGAAATGTGTCGAATGTATATACCACACAAGTCCTTGTATAAAATAGAATATAAACAGCAGCTAGGCATGGCTAGGGCGACTACTGTTTTCCATTAGAATCGAGAAAAACAGAAAAATGCACCAGTAGACCGCACTAAGCCCGGTTTATCGCGCTAAGCCCGGTTTATCGCGCTAAGCCCGGCCCAAACAGAAGCCAGCGCGCTTAGCGTGCTCTGGACAGCGCTAAGCGCGACCTGCAAAACAAAAGTCAGTGAGTTTGGCGCTTAGCACGCTCCTGGTGGCGCTAAGCGCGACCTGCAACCTGCAAAAATGTTATTTTGGGTCTAGACCACCTATTTATGATGCTCTCATGCAACAGTATGATCCCTACCATTAGGCCATGGTCCCGTAGCGAATGAAAATCAAACGAACATGCTAGGAATGCAAATCGAACGATAAAACCAATATTCATATACATGTAGCAATGCATGAACATGCGAGGAATGCGAATCGAATCGATAAAACCAATATTCATATACATGTAGCAATGCATGAACATGCGAGGAATGAAAATCGAATCGATAAAACCAATGTTCATATACATGTAGCAATGCATGAACATGCGAGGAATGCAAATCGAATCGATAAAACCAATGTTCATATACATGTAGCAATGCATGAACATGCGAGGAGTGCGAATCGAATCGATAAAACCAATGTTCATATACATGTAGCAATGCATGAACATGCGAGGAATGCGAATCGAATCGATAAAACCAATGTTCATATACATGTAGCAATGTGTGAACATGCGAGGAATGCAAATCTAATTGATAAAACCAATGTTCAATTATGAGATTAAATGCATGAACATGCAAGGAATTCAAATCAAATTGATAACTCCAATGTTCATGTGTAGGGTGATGCAAACTAGCCATGACATTTATAGGTTTTCCTTCAAAGAATCCAAGTCATACATAAACACAAACACTTGGATTCCCACTTAATCCGAATGCGATTTTGCTTGCGTGAATTAAAATCCCCACTTGATCCGTGAAACGGTCAAGGAAATAAGAATTTTGAAGTTTCAAAGACCAATTTTGGACCATCGACACATGAATTTCATTCATGCTCTATGGGAAAGTGCCTCACCGAGGACCCTCCGATCGAAATTTACGTGAATATTTGTGAGACAAACGAAGCTAATGCAATTTATAAACTTTTAGCACTGGTCTCATCTCGTCCGATGAAAACGAGAGATATGACCTAACGGCTCATGTATAAGATGAAAATTGATCGCCCATTCAAAATCAATCTTCAAAGAACAAAATTCGTGCTGATCGGTGAAGAACCAGTTCCCGAGTTGCAAATGAAAGTTGTAGAGGACTTTGATACGAAATTATAGAAATTGGTCCCGCTCAATTCCGAGTTTCCAGCTAAGAGATAAATATCTTTTAATGAGCCAAAATGCGCGGTTCAACACTAAAATTTAGCACGATCCACTGGGAAAACTGTCTCTTTGAGGGTCTCCCCTCACAAAATCTACTCTCGGACTTCAAATGCAAGTTGTAGATAATAATCGGGAAGAGCTGCTTGTCAAAAATCAACGGAAAATACCCAAGGAGATGAGAGATACGCCTTCGGAAGTGCCCAAAACGCACCGAAAACCCGAAATCTGCTTTATTGAGAAATGAAGAGATACACTCTTCTTACTTGCCATTCAAGATACCTTGAGCATGATAAATTCGTGATAACTGCTATGCATGTGACTACATGAAATGTTTATGCAATCGGACTATAAGCCACAAAAACGCGGAAAAGGAAGAGGGTAAATTTTGGGGTACAACAGCTGCCCATGTAACGCCCGTTTTATTAATATTATATTATATTAATATTTTCGAGTTACCGATTGATATCTATTTCGCGACGAGAATATTAATCGTTATACCTATTAATATATTTGGCGACGTTTCGATTCGGTCCTGTAAAATATTATTCGGATCCGATATTTAATTCCCCGGAATTATTTGAATTAATTGAATTGATGATATAATTAGTAGGTTAGGAGTGTGGGGAGAAATTGTTGAGGATTGGGTTTTCACCCTTGGCTTACTAGTAGAAATACCTTTTATAAACCATTTCTCCTCATTTTTCTTCCATTCAAAATACCAAAACCAAACATAGAACTTGGAAGCTAGTAAGTTATAAAAGCCATTTCCCTTCCTTTTCTTTCCATCTTTCCATCTTTCCTCACATAAAACCAAACTTGGTCTTAGAGAGAAGAAGAGAGGGTTTTGGAAAGAAGAAGAAGAAGAAGAGCAAGAGAGCAAGAGAGGAAGCTTGGGGTTGAGCTTTGTAGAATCATCATGGATCATCCAAGCTAGAGGTAAGGGGTTTGAATTCTCTATCTCATATGATTAGGTTTTGATAGTTGTATTTTGAATTTGGGGAAAATGTATAATAGGATTATAGGGTTTTGGTTGGTTGTTGAATAAAATAGATTAGAAGAGTTGGAATAAGAGTATGGATTATGGGTTTTGATGATCATTAGAACGAATCGAACCGTTAGGAATCTCGTTTGGGAATGAAAAAGATGAAGTTTTCACGCAGGTCCATCAACACGGGCCGTGTTGATTAACACGGCCGTGTTGCCCTCTTGCATGAGGAATTTTGGTTACTGCAGGCCAATCAACACGGGCCGTGTTGATGCACACGGTTGCCCGTGTTGATGCACTGTGTGACACCCCGAAAATAATTCGGTAATTAAATAATTATGATTTTAATTATTAAATTAATTGAGAGCATAGTTTATTTAATATATTGAATTATTGAGATTAATTATGGATTTATTGGATGTATGTGGAGTAAGGTGGGGTGTGAGGAGTAAAAGACTCTACTCACATTTATTGATTTATTTAATTTATGTTAAAAAGGAATAAAAGGAATTAAATGAGAAAAGAGGAAAAAAGGAATCATTTTTGGAGAAAACAAGATACGTGAAGTGAGAAGAGAAGGAAAGAAGGAAAAAGACCTAGGAGCGTCAGAAATCGAAGAACCCACAAGGTAAGGGGTGATTTCGATTGGTTATTGCTTATTATAGGTTTTGATGTTAATATTATAGACCATAGCATGTTAGGAAATCTATGTTTAGGAATTTCTAGGTTCCCATGGATGTATACCTAATAGTGTCAGTTGGTGTCAGATTGAGTCTGATTGTGTCAGAATAGGTATGGAATATGATTAGAGTGTCAGTAGATGAAAATAGATGATGGAAATATGTTGTTTGATGAGATAGATGATGCCAAATGATGTATTTTGGCGGTTCTCATATAGCAACTCGTATGGGTATGTTTGAGTTTGAATTGAAATGGATGGATGCTGTCAAAAGTGCAGGAAATGGCTTTTTAACACGTGGGAACCGGTTCCTGTATATGTAGGAACCGGGTTCCCTTGAAAATTGGTAAAATTGAAAATTGCACTTAGAACCGTTCCTGTATGGGTAGGAACCGGTTCCCATTTTCTGAGCGAGGTTTTGAAACTTTTAGAACCGGTTCCGTGATATGTAGGAACCGGTTCCAACTTTAATTTTTGAAAAATGTCAAACTTTGAAAATTCATAACTTTCAAACCGTAAGTCCGTTTTGAGCGCCGTTTTGGACGTTATTTTCTAAATTTAATGCTCTATTTTATGAAATGAAAATATTTTCCAAAACTTGAAGTTATTTTAAAAATGAGCCAATTTCCGAGACAGGTGACTTTTGACTGACGCATATTTAATGGGATGTAGCAGAGATCCTGTGTTGATGGGTGTACTGATAATGTGTAGATGAATAGCATGATATGTTGATGTTGATTGTATGCATGATTGGTTTGATATATCATGTTGATTGGTTTGCATGTTTATGCTGATGTTGATTGTATGCATGATTGGTTGATATATCATGTTGGGTGGTTTGTTTCAGTTATGTCGAATTGATGTATTACATAGACTGATTATCGCTGCATGCTATTGATGCGTGCATATGCATTGTTTTGGTGAAGTTAATTCCCATTGTGCGGAATTTGGCTTGATTGCCGATAACCGATACCCGAGTGAGGATGGGTGGTTAGGCGGATTCGTGTCCGAGTGGTTATGGACTAATCGATGGCCGTATCCGGTTGATGATGGATCGTGTTGGGTGACTTGGTCACGAGTCGGTACCGCATGCATTGAGTCTTCATTATATTTGTATGAAGTGGTAACATGTTAGGATGTCTTCTTGTTCTTCGTTGATTGTTATGATCAAGCATGATGAATATGGTTGTGTGTGTGAATCAATTTATGTTAAGTGGGTGAAATAATATGCTTGTGATATATTATTAATTTAAAGACTTATAATATGCTTTAATTATGAGAATTCTCACCCTTACTTTACCATTTCAGATTAAATTAGCAGCTGAGGAGTCGGTGAG
Source organism: Vicia sativa (assembly GCA_021764765.1). Lineage (NCBI taxonomy): Eukaryota > Viridiplantae > Streptophyta > Magnoliopsida > Fabales > Fabaceae > Vicia > Vicia sativa. Next base: position 114,976,467 of record CM038794.1, on the reverse strand, counting down.
GATGGCTCTAGAGCTTATCTTTTAGTCCGTGTGTCGTTGTCATGCTCGATTAGTTTGTAACATCGGGAAAGCTTAGTTAAGAGAATCATTATGTTTAATTAATTCGGATTTGAATTCCTTGATGACCTTGATGTCTTATTAAATTTTAGTTTTGGTATTTTCCGCTGTGTAAGACATGGTTTTACAATGATTGAATTGTTGGATGATGATCCTCAGTATAGCATGGCTACTGTTTGAATGAAGTTTATTTTGATTATTAATTGTGACATCCCTTATTATACCGTGTTAAACTCGATTAAAGATGATTTAGATATTAATTTAATTAATAAATTCGGGGTATTTAGATGGGGTGTTACAATAGTGGTATCAGAGCATAGTCGGTCTTGTCCTGTGTCGTTATCCCTTTAGTATGTGACTAGTGTGAAGTGACACTATCGATACTTGTGTGCTGATGTAGATTGTTTTGTTATGTTACAAGACAATGGCCGAAGAGGTAACGAAGGAATGATGATGCCATTGCCGAGGCTTTGGGAATGTTGGTCGGAGTGCTCGGAGGGAACCAACAGGAGTCGGATTGCGTCGACACAATTGGAAATTTTCGTGAGGAATAATCCTCCATTGTTCAAAGGCACGCATGATCCCGAAGGTGCTCAGAAGTGGTTGAAGGAGATCGAGAGGATCTTCAGAGTGATTGACTGTGCAGAGGGGCTGAAGGTGAGATATGGAACTCACATGTTGGCTGAGGAAGCTGATGACTCGTGGGTTGCTACCAGAACTGAACTAGAAGAAGATGGTGTTGCATTGAATTGGGTGTGTTCGTGAGAGCTTTTCTCGAGGAGGTACTTTCGAGGACGCCGAGGTAAGAAGGAGATTGAGTTTTGGAACTCAAGGTGGTAACAAGATGCCGTGAGTATGCTCAAGTTTTCTGAGTTAGCAAAGTATTATGCTCATTACCCTAACGATGCAGATGGAGAATTTTCCAAATGTATCAAGTTTGAGAATGGTCTTCGTGACGAGATTAAGCGGTATTCGACGTCATATCAGAGTTTTCGATCCGTTGATTGTAGTAGGATTCTCGAGGAGGATCTTGCTAACACTAAGTCGATGCTCGAGGGTATGTTGATAGGAAAGGCAACAGATGGATCGTGGTAAGCCTTATGATAGGAATAATCGAGATCCGGAGGTTGGAAGAAGTCCGTGGAGGAGATTCTAGTTCTTCCGCTAGGTGCTATAAGTGTGGTGAGACAGACATCGATGGTGGACTAAGAGCAATGATAAGAAGTGTTTCAAGTGTGGAAAGTTCGCCATGTGGCCAATGACCGCAGTGAAAGTGGTGACTTGCTACAACCGTGGTGAAGAGGTCATACTAGTCCTCGCACAAAACCCAAGAAAGAGCAAGTGGTGGTAAAGTGTTTGCATTGTCTCGGATCGAAACTAAACCGATGATCGGTCGATTAAAGGTACATGTTTTATTAATGGCATACCTTTGATTGCGATTATTGATACCGAGCTACGCATTCTTTTATTGCGTTAGATTGTGCTAAGAGATTGAATTGGAAATTTCTAATATGGATGGAAGTATGGTTATTGATACTCCGCCGGGTTCAAAGGACTACTTGTATGTTTGTAGGAATTGTCCTGTGTGATTTTGATAGGGGTTTGGTATGGATTTAGTGTGCCTACCGCTAGAACAACTTGATATCATCCTTGAATGAACTGTTGGAATTCAACCAGTTCATATCAACTGCTTTGAGAAGACGGTCATTTTCCCAAGAGGTTAAGATCGAAAATGAGATTTTGTCGCTTAAGCGATGAACCTAGTGAAGGATGGTGCTGTGGTGTTTATGTTGTATTCGCGATCGGCGAAGGGAAAGGCAAAGAGTGATGGATTTCCGTGGTGAATGAATTTCGGTGTTTCCAAGGCGTTAGTGAATGTCACACGAGAGAGAGGTAGAATTTACTATAGATTTGATTCCGGAACTAGTCCGGTGTCGATGGCGCCTTATCGCATGTCGGCATCTGAATTAGCTGAAGAAGCGCTTAGAGGAATTGCTGAGAAGAAGTTTATTCGTCCGTGTGTCGCCGTGGGGTGCTAAAGGTTATTGGTTAAGAAAGGAAGGTTCAATGAGGTTATGTGTCGACTCACCGGCGGTTGAATAAAGTTACAATCAAGAATCGGTATCCTTTGCCGAGGATTGATGATTTGATGGATCAACTTGTTGGAGCTTGTATTTAGTAAGATTGATCCGAGATCCGGATATCATCAAATTCGTGTGAAGTCGGAGGATATTCGTAAAACTTAACGAGGTATGGACATTATGAATATTCATTATGCCGCTTTGGAGTTACTAATGCACCGGTGTTTTCATGGAGTATATGAAGGATATTTCATCCATATCTTGACAAGTTTGTAGTGGTGTTCATTGATGATATTCTGATTTATTCGAAAAGCGATGAGGAGCATGCAGAACATCTCGGAGTTGTGTTGGAATTGTTGAAAGAAAAGAAACTATATGCGAAGTTGTCAAGTGTGATTAAGTTTAGAGGAGGTGAGTTTTCTTGGTCATGTAATTTCCAAGAATGGATTGCTGGATCCTACAAAAGTAGGCGGTGTCTCGGGAGCCAAGAATGCTTCGGAGATCCGTAGTTTTCTGGTCTTCAGTTACTACGGGAAGTTTATTGAAGGATTTTCCAAGCTGGCGTTGCTATTGACTAAGTTGACCGGGAAGGGTTAGATATTTGTTTGGGATGTTGAATGTGAGAAAGGATTTCAAGAGGTTGAGGAGGTTGACAAGTGCTCAAGATCTTGATTTTGCCGATCCGACTAAGTCCTTTGTGGTGTATTGTGACGCATCATTAATGGGATTAGGTGGTGTGTTGATGCAAGATAAGCGGGTTGTGGTATGCTTCGACAGTTGAAAGTGCATGAAAGGAATTATCCACCCATGATTTAGAGTTGGCAATTTGTTGTGTTTATTTTGAAGTTGTGGAGACATTATTTATATGGTTCTCGGTTTGAGGTATTCAATGATCATAAGAGTCGAGGTATCTCTTTGATCGAGAAGAGTTGAACATGAGGCGAGAAGATGGTTGGAATTCTTAAAGGATTATGATTTGGTTTGAATTATCATCTGGTAAAGCAACGTGGTTGCGAGATGCTTTGAGTAGAAAGTCTTTGCATATGTCGATGTTGATGGTTCGTGAGTTAGATTTGGTTGAGCGATTCCGAGATTTGAGTTTGGTTTGTGAAACTACTCCGGATAGTGTGATTGGGTATGTTGAAGGCGACTAGTGGTATTACGGAGAGATTAGGAATGGATGTAAATCGATGTTGGTTTAGTTGATAAGTTGACATTGATCAACCAAGGTCAAGGCGAGTTCAATTGCGAGGAATGGTGTTATGATTTGGTGATCGGGTGTGTGTCCGGATGTTGCGAGATTAGGAAGAGCATTTTGGAAGAAGGGGCATCGTGGCGGGTTAAGTATTCATCCGGTGCTACTAAAATGTATCATGATTTGAAGAAGTTGTTTTGGTGGTCGGAATGAAAAAGGAAATTCTGAGTTTGTGTATGCTTGTTTGGTTTGTCAAAAGTCGAAAATCGAACACGAAAATCGGGGATTGATGGAGCCATTATTTGTTCCGAATGGAAGTGGATGAAATCTCTATGGATTTTGTGTACGGTTTGCCAAGAACAATGAAATTGTGATTCTATCGGGTTATTGTGGATAGGTTGACAAAATGCACCACATTCGATAAGAATGGATTATCCGATGGAGAGATTAGCGGATTGTATGTCGAAAGATTGTGAGTTTGCATGGTATTCCGTCTAGCATTGTGTCGGATCGAGATCCGAGGTTTACATCTAAGTTCGGAGGGGGTTGCAAGAAGCTTTGGGTACCAAGTTGCGTTTGAGTTCACATCATCCGCAGACGGATGGTCGAGACGGAAAGAACGATTCGGTCGTTGGAAGATTCTTGAGAGCTTGTGTGTTAGAAGGTGGAGCTTGGGATAGCTATCGCCATTGATTGAGTTTACCTACAACAATAGCTTTCACTCGAGTATTGGTATGGCTCCGTTTGAGGCATTGTATGGTAGGAGGTGTCGGACACCATTGTGTTGGTATGAAGCGGAGAGAGTCTTTGATTGGACCGGAATTGTTCAACAAACTTGGAAAAGATTAAGATGATTCAGGAGAAGATGAGAACTTTCGAGTCGTCGGAAGAGTTACCATGATAAGAGGAGGAAAGACCTTGAGTTCGGTGAAGGAGGCATGTGTTTATGAAGTTACTCGATGATGGTATTGGTCGAGCCTTGAAGTCAAGGAAGTTGACTCACGTTTATTGGTCCTTTTCGATTACCAAAAGAGTTGGGAAGGTTGCATATCAGTTGCCTTGCCTTGTCACTATGAATCTGCATGATGTTTTTCATGTGTCTCGGTTGAGGACATTCTTGTCCGTCTCGCTGAGATTCGGGTAGATGACATACAGTCGAGAGAATTTAACGTGGGCGGTACTGCGAGGATAGAGGATCGGAAGTTGAAACAGGTTGCGAGGCAAAGAGATTGCATTGGTAAGAGTGGCTTGGGAGGACCATGATGGAAATGTCACTGGGAGGTGGAGAGTCGGATGAAGGACTCGTATCCCGATTGTTAAATCGAGGTATGTTTTCGAGGGCGAAAACTCTTGTTAGGAGTTGTGACACCCGAAAATTCGTAATTAAATAATTATGATTTTAATTATTAAATTAATTGAGAGCATAGTTTATTTAATATATTGAATTATTGAGATTAATTATGGATTTATTGGATGTATGTGGAGTAAGGTGGGGTGTGAGGAGTAAAGACTACTACTCACATTTATTGATTTATTTAATTTATGTTAAAAGGAATAAAAGGAATTAAATGAAAAGAGGAAAAAGGAATCATTTTGGAGAAAACAAGATCGTGAAGTGAGAAGAGAAGGAAGAAGGAAAAGACCTAGGAATCGAAATCGAAGAACCCACAAGGTGAGGGTGATTTGATTGGTTATTGCTTATTATAGGTTTTGATGTTAATATTATAGACCATATGTTAGGAATCTATGTTTAGGAATTTCTAGGTTCCATGGATGTATACCTTAATATGGACTGGTGTCGATTGAGTCCGATTGTGTCGAATAGGTATGGAATATGATTAGAGTGTCGTTAGATGAAAATAGATGATGGAAATATGTTGTTTGATGAGATAGATGATGCCAAATGATGTATTTTGGCGGTTCTCATATAGCAACTCGTATGGGTATGTTTGAGTTTGAATTGAAAATGGATGGATCTTTGTCAATCGAAATGGCTTTTTAACACGTGGGAACCGTTCCTGTATATGTAGGAACCGGGTTCCTTTGAAAATTGTAAATTGGAAAATTGCATAGGAACCGGTTCTGTATGGGTAGGAACAGGTTCCCACATTTTTCAAGCGAGTTTTGAACTTTTAGGAACCGGTTCCTGATATGTAAAGAAGGTTCCAACTTTAATTTTGAAAATGTCAAACTTTGAAAATTCATAACTTTCAAACCGTAAGTCCGCTTTTGCGCCGTTTTGGACGTTATTTTCTAAATTTAATGCTCTATTTTATGAAATGAAAATTTTTCCAAAACTTGAAGTTATTTTGAAATGAGCCAATTTCCGAGGGTGACTTTTGAAGCGCATATTTAATGGGATGTAGCAGAGATCCTGTGTTGATGGGTGTACTGATAATGTGTAGATGAATAGCATGATATGCTGATGTTGATTGTATGCATGATTGGTTTGATATATCATGTTGATTGGTTTGCATGTTTATGCTGATGTTGATTGTATGCATGATTGGTTGATATATCATGTTGGGTGGTTTGTTTCAGTTATGTCGAATTGATGTATTACATAGACTGATTAATGTTGCATGCTATTGATGTGCGTGCATATGCATTGTTTTGGTGAAGTTAATTCCCATTGTGCGGAATTTGGCTTGGATTGCCGATAACCGATACTCGAGTGAGGATGGGTGGTTAGATTTAGATTAAATGTCCGAGTGGTTATGGACGAATCGATGGTACATATCCGGTTGATGATGGATCGGTTGGGTGACTTGGTCACGAGTGCCAGCGTGCATTGAGTCTCATTATATTTGTATGAAGTGGTAACATGTTAGGATGTCTTCCGGTGTTACTTTCGTTGATTGTTATGATCAAGCATGATGAATATGGTTGTGTGTGATCAATTTATGTTAAGTGGGTGAAATAATATGCTTGTGATATATTATTGATTTAAGACTTATAATATGCTTTAATTATGAGAAGTCTCACCCTTACTTTACCATTTCGATTAAATTAGCGGTGAGGAGTTGGTGAGGATGGCTCTGGAGCTTATCTTTTAGTCAGGTATGGTGTCATGCTCGATTAGTTTGTAACCTTTGGGGCAGCTTAGTTAAGAGAATCATTACTGTTTAATTAATTGATTTGAATTCCTTGATGACCTTGATGTATTAAATTTTAGTTTTGTATTTCATTTATGTGAACATGGTTTTACAATGATTGAATTGTTGGATGATGATCCTCGATGTAAGCTCTTTGTTTGAATGAAGTTTATTTTTTATTAATTGTGACATCCCTTATTATACAGTGTTAAACTCGATTAAAGATGATTTAGATATTAATTTAATTAATAAATTCGGGTTATTTAGATGGGGTGCATACAATATGTATACTGCTTTAATAATATTATATTATATTAATATTTTTGAATTACCGATCGATATTTATCTTATGCGAGAATATTTATATTAATTGATATATCTATTAATATATTTTGGCGACGTTTAGATTCGGTCCGTTTTATTTCGATTCGGCTTGGTAAAATATTATTCGGATCCGATATTTAATTCCCCGGAATTATTTTAATTAATTGAGTAAATAATATTATTAAGGTATTATTTAATAAAACTAAGTTAGGGGTGTGGGAAGTAATTAATGAGAATTGGGTTTGCACCCTTAAGCTTGCTAGTAGAAAAACAACTTATAAAATCAATTTTTCCTCATTCTTTCCATTCTTACAAACCATAGCCAAACTTTGAGTTTGAGAGAGATGAGAGGGTTTTGGAAGGAGGAGAGCAAGAGCAAGAGAGGAAGCAACTTATAAAACACTTTCCTTGTTTTTCTTTCCATTCATATACCAAAACCAAACTTAGAAACTTGGAGGAAAGAAAGGGTTTTGGGAGGAGAAGAGCAAGAGGAGAAGAAGAGGAATAACTTGAGCAAGCTTGAGGATGGAGTCTTGTAGAATCATCATGGATCAACCAAGCTAGAGGTAAGTGGTTTGATTTCTCCATCCATATAGTTAGGGTTTTGATGATTATATTTTGGATTTGGGGGTAAAATTGATGGTTGGTTTATAGGGTTTTGTTGAGTGATTGTTGAAATGTTTTAGAAAAGTTGAATTAGGTGTAGAGATTATGGGTGTGTTGTTGTTAGTATTGTAGTATAAGGATGATAGAATGAAGTAATGGAAATGGAAATAGGAAAGAAAACATAACAACAAAATATGAAAAACCAGAAAATGTTATACAGTAAATAAACGCAGGGGAAGAAGAAAATGGATGGAAAGAATTACATGGGGCGCACCCCGTGTGGGGAGGCCACCCCTTCTGAGGCCTCGCCTCCATCTTCATAAGGCGAGACGACCATCCCTTAGGATCGAGGGTCTGATGTAATTTTTCCATTTTCCGTTTGCTGTTTTGTAGTTTTTGCTGTTTTCTGCAGATGGAATTTTCCTGCATAATTTCTTTGGAAATACATTCTGTTTTTGTCAAAAATGCCAATTTCACCTAGTAGAAATTGATACCCATAAAATATAATTAGGGGATAAGATAACCGATTAAATTTAGAACCTGATTATGTTCCGATTTTCGATTAGAGTAAATTCGGCAAGAACAAGTTGTTCAATTCGAAAATTGACTTAGCTAAGTTCGACGTGTAGAACGTAGTGGTGAGATTAGTTTTTCAAAATTACGAGTTTTTAAGAGATGACCCGAAATAGGTCAAATTACGGTTAAATTGAACCGGATTGTGTTTTAGTAGATTTAAGGCACGTATGAACACTCGATTTCGATGTTGGCGATTATGATTAATAGTTATTAGGAATGGCTTTGACGATTATTGATGTTTTGACTATTTTTCCATTTTAGAATTTGGTGGATTAATTGATAATGATGCGGTGTAGATAAACATTATGTTTTGCGTGAGTGTATTTATTAATGAATACTTGTTGATATGATGCGATGATATATGTCTTTGTATATGATGATGTGATGATTTTATTGATGTTATTAATAAATGCTTAGATTGTGAATGCATGGCTTTTGATAATGATGAATTATATGTGATGTTTTGCATAATGCATATATAATGCAATGATATATTTATCTTAATTTGGATAAGTTATGGCGATGGGCTTTATGCGATTTTGATGGCGATGATGATGTTTACGTGTCATGTTGTTTTATTAATCGAGTCACATACATTGCATTGGCGACGATGGGCTTTTATGCTTAGACGAGGCTAAGCTTTATGCTGACGAGGCTTTATGCAAAATGTTCCTATTATGGACAATGACGGCGGTACCACATGCATAACATATCGTGTCTCATGGAGTCGGTTATGTTTATGTTTGGGTTGTTTGGTGTTGGATTTAATTGATGGATGATGTTGGATTGCGATGATATATGATGCTTTGTTTGGTGATATTCTTTATGATGAACATGAAATGAACATGACTTGATAATTTCATGAATATAAATGATGAGTTGCGATGATATAACTTTGATGAAATGTTCTGCAAATATGATATGATGATGTTTGTGACGATGAGCTTTTATGCCAAAAGCGAATGGGCTTTGATTTGTGATGATTTTAGTTCGTGGTTTATGTTATTAGTATTGTTTGATGTGGTTGTTTATAATTGTCGTGTTGGTTAGTATTAACTTGTGATGATTTCATGGCGATGGGCGTTTATGTGTTATTGCGATGAAGTATCTGGATGAGGTTATGGCGATATAATGTAGATTATACACATTAGAATGATGATCGAGTAGGTGAGGTTTGGATATGTGGGAATGCACTTATTAACTTATATCCCTTACAATTCAAAAACTATATATATATATATATATATATATATATATATTATCATGTAATTATATGTTTGGATTATCTACTTTACTTGTTTAGCGTTACCTTATATTGGTAATGTCTTGATTATGAAGATGGAGTTTATAGTTTTATTGAAAGTCGGTCGTTAAATCACGTAGCACTCGGGGAATAATTATGTTGTTTTGTTGTTGTTCTTTGGTTGTTTCCTTTTGTAAATAAGAATCATACTTTATAAAATTATGATTTATTAAGGAAGTTTACTAAAGAAGATTTTTGAATCAATTTATATTTTAAAGCGATGCTATGTATCAAAGTTATACTTTAAAGCAATTATTTAAAGTGAGTTGTTTTTGAAGGTGTGGCCTCGATATTTAATTCATGAAATTTTAATTTACTCTGATTTTTGCATATAAAACCTGGGTAATATTGGGGGTTACATTAGTGGTATCGAGGCGAGTCGGTCATCCCGGCCGAGTTATTAATGTGTTTAAACCCTTTTGTATGCGACATGTGTGTGAAACAACTGTCGGTGCCTTGTTTATTTGTTGTCTGAGAGATGAGTTTGAAACAAGTAGGGAGAAGTTTACTTCTTGGTGGCGCTTGTGGCTTAGTGGTGGAGCCTCAGCGGTGTTACGTTTTGTAACTTATAGTGTAAGTTTGAAGGCTATTGTAGTTTCGTGGAGATGGTTTATGTCACCATAATGATTGTCGTAATATTGACAAATTGAGGCGATCATCCTTAATCTCTTGTTGATAGTAGTCGGATTGTGTTAGTTGGATGAGCTTGTCTTGCCAACTTAATAGTGTATGGGCGATGTTAGCCAAGGTGGTGCATGGTTACTTGAGTTGTAGGCGAATTTGGATTTTGGTGAAACAAGATTTTGTGACCGAGCTTGTGTGATTCTTCGGAAGCGTATTGTGAGATGTGAGTGAATTCTGGGAGTAGTCAGAGTGAAGTTTTGATGGATTTAGTTTACGGAACTGGTTGTGATTAGAAGTATCCTTAAGGATGTTTGCTTCAATTAGAGTTGAAAAGTCAACTTGAGGATTGGTTTGAGCGAGTTTGTTTATTCGAGCGGGTCTGTGGAGTCACCGGGTGTGTTATTCGAGAAGAACAAAGGTTGCGAGTTGGATATTGAGGACAAGTGGATATTGAGGACAAGTGTCTACTTCCAGGGGATTGATGTTGGATGAATCAATCAATTGGGTTTATGTGTTTAGTAAGATAGATCAGATGTCACGGATGTCTGCGGGTTAGTGTGAGGCGAAGATGTTTAGACAATGCTTCTCGAGATAATGTATGGTTAAGGTATTTGTTGATGTCATTGGTGTGACTAATCGTCGGTATGATTTGGAATGTTCATATGGTATCTCATGAGTAGCTATGCGTTATTTGTGTTCATGGTATTATTGGGTTCACGTCGAGCTAAGAAATTGTGATAAGCATCAAGCGTTGCGTTATCAGTGGTGAAGTTAGACCCGGTGCATGTCGGTATTCTAAAGATAGGGTTTCGAATTGTTGGGCGTGAGTTCCTTAAGTAGCGACTTAGACGGTGATATTTTGGGACAGATTAAGTGGGTTTATTTTGTATCATGTAGAAGACCTCAAGTATTTCGAGTTTAGAGTTATTTTGTTTTGGGTGGTTAGCTTTGTGAGTTTGATGGAAGATCTTTTACAAGTTGGTATTAATCGTGGGTATTTTGACTCGAGATGGTTGAGTCATTATTGGACTTCGCAATAGTAGCGAATTTGTTTGAGCCCGGTGGAAAGTTTAGCGAATGCTTGAATTTGGTCTTGTTTTGTCTTGAAGAGCCTTGTGGGGTGTATTGTGATATTTCATTTTGGACTTAAGATGTATTTACATAGAGTTGGAAAAGTGTATTACTACCTTGGAACAATTTGAATTTCATAAGGAAAATTATCGGACTTGTGAGTTAGAGGTTGATCTTGTTGTGATCATTTAAAATCTTAGATGCGGATGTTAGCGACGAGGAGATTGGAATTGTGGAAAACGATGCAAGTTTGAGTCGATTTATAAGAGACTTATGTTGTTGGGTTTAGTAAGTTGGTATCACGGAGAACGAGAATATCGATTTGGGATTTTACTAGTGAAGAATGTTGCATGTTTGTTGGGACACTTGTTGAGATTAAGCTTAGAAGGTTATTAGGGATTAGTTCCTCACTAACTTATGGATTTAAATCGGATACTAATGGTGCGGTGGATTATTAGATTACGACTAAGATAAGTCTTGTGATGAAATTTTGTGATGGTTTGGTAGCCACGGGTACCTTAAGATAATTGATGTTTATAAAGGAAGGTGTTCTTTGACTAAAGTTAAATCGTGGGTGTTAAGTGGATTCCATAAAGTTTATGTTATGGTTCTAAGTTCACTGTTTTGCAATTTCGAGAGTATGAGATGGCGTTATCGGGTAGAGTTCTTGAGAGACTGTTTTGGTTTGAGTTACCACTTGGGAGGATTGAAAGTTATGAAGGTGTTGCGCGTGCGAGGTTGAAGACGGAGTTTATAAATTCTTTGTTAGTCGGTCGGTGTCGCTTCCATACATAGCACTCGGGGAATATTTATGTGGTCTTGTTGTTGTTCTTTTATTGTTATTCCTTTGAATAAGAACCATAATTTATGAAAACATGATTTTGATGAGAAGTTTAATAAAGAGATTGTTTTGATTTTATGAATCAATTTATGTTTTAGAGCGATGCTATGTCATCAGGATTTATACTTTAAAGTGATTTGGTTTGATGATGTGGCCTCGATTATTTAGTTTATGAAATTTAAATTACTCGATTTTGTATATAAAACCTTGGGTAAATTTGAGATTGTTACATTAGTGGTATCGGGAAAGCAGTCTAGGTGCAATCGTGAGTTATTTATATGTTTAAACCATATTGTATGCGACATGTGTGTGAAACATACGGTACTTATTGTTCAAATTGTGTGTGCGGCGGTCGTTTGAAACAGTGGAAAGTTTTACTACTTGGTGGCGCTTGTGGCTTGGGATGAGGCCTCGGCGGTGTTGCAGCTAGTAACTTATAGTGTAAGTTTGAAGATCTTTGTAGTTTGGTAGAGATGGTTTATGTCACCATCATGATTGTCATTGTCTATTGACAAATTGAGGGATGATCATCCTTAATCTCTTGTTGATAGTGATGGAATTGTGTTGGTTGGGATAGACTTGTCTTGCCAACTTAATAGTGTATAGGCGGATGTGTTTGCACGGTGGTGCATGGTTACTTGAGTTATGGCGAGTTTGGATTTTGATGAGAAACAAGATTTTGGCGAGCTTCACATGGTGATTCTTAAAGCCTTTTATGAAGATGTGAGTGAATTCTGGCCAAGTGATGCAGTGAAGTTTTGATGGATTTAGTTTTGGAATTAGTTGTGATTGAAGTATTCTTAAGGGATGGTTGCTACGAATTAGAGTTGAAAAGTTAACTTGATGATTGGTTTGACAGAGTTTGTTTATTCGGTGAATCGCCATGGAGTCTTGATCCGTGTTCGAGAAGAACAAAGGTTGCCGAGTTGGTGTGTCGTTTACACTCGAGGAGCGAAGTGGATATCGAGACAGTGTCTACTTTAGGATTGATATTTGGACGAATCGATCGTTTGGGTTTATGTGTTTAGTGGAACAGGTACTGGTCTGGTACATGCGGGGTAGTGTGAGGCGAAGATGTTTAGACAATGCTTTTCAAGATAGTGTGAGGGTCAGGGCGGTATATGTTGATGTCATTAGTGTGACTAATGCGGGTATGATTTTGGAATGTTCGACAAGACTCATGAGTAGGCTGGGGAGTTGTTTCATATTCATGGATATTATTTGGTTCACATCGAGTTAAGGAAATTGTGGCAAGCATCCAGGCGTTGCGTTATCGATGAGTGAAGTTAGACCGGTGCATGTCGAGTATTCTAAAGATAGAATTTTGAGCAGTTGGACGTGAGTGTCTTAAGTGGCGACTTAGGCAGTGATATTATGGACGGTTCGCGGTTTATTTTGTATCTTGCAAAGGCTGAGGAGTTAATTGAGCTTGGAGTTCTTTGTTTTGGATGGTTAGCTTTGTGAGTTTGATGGAAGATGTTTTTATAAGTTGGTATTCATCGTAGGTACTTTGACTCGAGATGGTTGAGTCGTATTGGGACATCACAATGGGAGCGAATTTGTTTGAGCCGATGGAAAGTTTAGCGATGCTTTGACTTTGGTTTTGTTTTGTCTTTGGAGAACCTTGTGCGGTGTATTGTGATATTTCATTTTGGACTTAAGATGTATTTTGGCATAGAGTTGGAAAAGTGTATTTCTACCTTGGAACGATTTGATTTTCATAAGAAAAATTGTCGGACGTGTGAGTTAGAATTTGATGCGGTTATGCTCATTGGAACCTTATAGGTGCGGATGTTAGCGACGAGGAGATTGGAATTGTTGAAGATAATTCAAGTTGAGTACGATCTATAAAGAGACTTAGATACATTGTTGAGTTTAGTAAGTTGATATTGAGGATAACCCAAGAATATCTGAATTGAGATTTATTATTTTGAAGAATGTTGCATTTTTGTTTTGAGACGCTTGTTGAGTTTAAGCTCAGAAGGTTATTAAGGATTTGTTCACTACTACCATATGGATTTCGTCGGATACTAATGGTCGCGGTGGATTATTAGATTACGGCTAAGATAAGTCTTGTGGTAAGGAATTTGGTGATGGTTTGGTAACCGGGTGCTTAAAGATGATCGATGTTTATAAAGGAAGGTGTTGTTATTGTGACTTAAGTTGGTGTGACGGTGTTCACGTTGGATCCATAAACAGGATGTTGTGGTTCTAAGTCAACTTTGTGTTGTAAGTCGGGAGTATGAGGCGGCGTCGATGGGTTGAGTTCTTGAGAGGTGTTTTGGTCAAGTTACCACTTTGAAGGATTGAGGAGTTATGAAGGTGTTTAGACTAAGGCTGTGTATTGATTGTTCTTGACAGTCGAGGATGGTGATTACTTAATACAAATTTTGGGAATTGAATCGGTATGAGGAAGACTTACGTTGAGGTCAAGTGTATCGTCGAAGTTTCACAGTGAATATTTGGATAATACTTGAAAAGGTCAAACTCGTCATGTATTTAGAGGACCATGGGCGTTGATCGATCGAGAATGAAAGGTGATTCTTGAGTTGATGAAGTGATGTGCGAGGTGTCTTGATGGGTATGCGCTTTGAGCGTATCCATTACGAGTAATGGTGAAGTTGAGAAATAACCAAGTTGTGTTACGGTTGACATCGTATATGCATAAGTGACTCAACATGGTTTAGATATCGAGCATTGAATTGATTAGCGGTAAGCGAGGTTGTTGGATTTGGGCTAGAGGTATAGTCCATGATCGTCATATAAGCCACAGATGCGTAGTGTATCATGATTACGGTATGTTTGGGTAACTTGTTGTTGTTCAGGGTGGTACATTGGTGATCTACGGATGATGTGACCTTGTGATTTTCTAGAATAAGGCGATAGCTATGAAGTGTAATTCTTGAGTTGTCTTATGTCGTGAATGAAGCATCTTTCGTGTTTGTGTATGGCGTGGTTACATCTAATACGATTGTTTCAATTTTGGTTTGTATAACCATTTTATTGTTTTCATTTGGCGATGATGTCGGTGTTGTGTCGTGAGACTTTATGTTCCTACCTTTGGTGACTCGTTTAGAAGTCGGTTCGGTGTATGACTAAATCTATGGTTGAGGCGTTAGAATAGTATCGATGTTATTTGTTTGGTTCTTGAGTGAACGGTTATGTGACTTGTTTAGTTGTTGGGTGTTAGTTGGTTAGTTGAGTGCATTGTATGGGCTTTGCATCTAGACATGGTTGTTCTTAATTCGATGTTGTTAGGGATATTTCCTTGTTTTGGTGTATTTTATATGTTGCTTGGTTGTGCTTGAGGATTTAGTGGACGAATCGTGGGCATGTCCCGGATTAGATTTTGGTCTGAAATATCGAGGACGAAAAGTTTATAAGTGGGGAGAGTTATGGCTTGGTTTATTAATATTATATTATATTAATATTTTCGATTCTTGATTGATATCTATTTCATGACGAGAATATTTATATTAATCTTTATAGCTATTAATATATTTAGCGACGTTTCGATTCGGTCTGTAAAATATTATTGGATCCGATATTTAATTGCAGGAATTATTTGAATTAATTGAATTGATGATATAATTAGTAAGTTAGGGTGTGGGGAGAAATTGTTGAGAGATTGGGTTTTCACCCTTGGCTTACTAGTAGAAATACCTTTATAAACCATTTCTCCTCATTTCCTTCCATTCAAATACCAAAACCAAACATAGAACTTGGAAGCTAGTAAGTTATAAAAGCCATTTCCTTCCTTTTCTTTCCATCTTTCCTCACATAAACCAAACTTGGTGTTGAGAGAAGAAGAGGGTTTTGGAAAGAAGAAGAAGAAGAAGAAGAGCAAGAGAGCAAGAGAGGAAGAGAGGAAGAGAGGAAGCTTGGGGTTGAGCTTTGTAGAATCAACATGGATCATCCAAGCTAGAGGTAAGGGGTTTGAATTCTCTATCTATATGATTAGGTTTTGATAGTTGTATTTTTGAATTTAGGGAAAATTGATAATAGGATTATAGGGTTTTGGTTGGTTGTTGAATGAAATATATTAGAAGAGTTGGAATAGGAGTATGGATTATGGGTTTTGATGATCATTAGAATGAATCGAACCGTTAGGAATCTCGTTTGAGAATGAAAAGATGAAGTTTTCAGATTAAAGTGACATGGACATGGGTGTTCATTAACGAGACGTGTTTGTTTCTGGTAGTGTTCTATCTTACATGAGGAATTTTGGTTAATGTAGGCATTCAACACGGGCGTGTTGATGCTGCAGTGCCGTGTTGATGCACTCGGTGCCGTGTTGATCTTGTCTTGGGCATTTTGCGTTACGGTGGCTTTTCGACACGGGCCGTGTTAATAAATACTGGTGCCGTCTTGATGCATCTGTAACCTTAAATTATGATTTTTGCACTTTTTGGAACCCGATTATGTTCCGATTTTCCGATTCGAGTAAATTCGGCGATGGAGTAAGTTACTCGAATTCAGCGAAAATTGACGTCTAGCTAAGTTGACGTGTATAGCGTAGTGGTGAGGTTAGTTTTAGAAATTACGAGTTTTAAGAGAGACCGAAATAGGCCAATATGTGGTTAAATGGAAGCAATTTAGTTTTAGTGGATTTAGGACACGTATGGACAATCCGTTAACATTGGATTATGATTAATCTTGGTTATTATGAATGGCTTCGTGGCGATTATAGGAGTTTGACTATTTTTACGTATTGAATTTAGTGAATGAATCGATAATGATGTGGTGTGATTAAACATAAGGTTGCAATATTACTTAATGAATACTTGTGATATGCGATGATGATGATATATGTCTTTGTATATGATGATGTGATGATTATATTGATGTTGTTAATAATGCTTCCGATTTATGAATGCATGACTTTTAATGATGATGAATTATTAGCGATGTTTTGCATAATGCAAATATGATGCGATGATATATTTATCTTGATGTGGATAAATTGTGGCGATGTGGGCTTTATGATTTTGATGGCGATGATGGTGTTTTGTGTTTGTTGTGTTAAAGTCGTACATTTGCATTGGCGACGATGGGCTTTGTATGAAGCCAAGACTTTTATGTGCAATGACGAGGCTTTTATTTCAAGCGGAGACTTTTATGCCAGTGTTCCTAATTATGGACAAAGCGTGGTACCACATGCATAACATAGTCGTGTCTCATGGGTCGGTTATGTTTATGTTTGAGTTGTTTGGCGTTGAGTTTTTAATTGATTGACAATGATTGAATGCGATGATGTATGATGCTTTGTTTGGTGATGATCTTTATGATGAACATGAAAT
Organism: Vicia sativa; assembly: GCA_021764765.1. Lineage (NCBI taxonomy): Eukaryota > Viridiplantae > Streptophyta > Magnoliopsida > Fabales > Fabaceae > Vicia > Vicia sativa. Next base: position 114,959,394 of record CM038794.1, on the reverse strand, counting down.
GAATATAACTTGATAATTCCATGATAACTAGGCGATGAATATAAATAGTGAGTTTGTGATGATTTAATTTAGATGCAATGCTTAATGCAATTATGATGTGATGATATTTGTGACGATGGGCTTTTATGCCATGACGATGGGCTTTACCTATTTGTGATGATTTGTTTATGTTGCTCATGTTGTTAGCATTGTTTAATGTTATAGGTTGATGTTTTGTTTATGATTCTCGTGTTAATTAGAGATGTATTAGCTTGCGATTTAAGTGGTGACGGAGGTTTCGTCTTGTTGTGATGATTTGTCTGGAGTAAGGCTAAAGGCGATTAAGTATAGATTATACACTTTAGAATGATAAAAGTAAGTGAGGTTTGGATATGTGTTGGAATGCAATTATTAACTTATATCTTTACAATTCAAAACTATATATATATATATATATATATATATATATATATATATATATATATATATATGGTATCTTAATTATATGTTTTGGGTATCTCACTTTACTTGTTTGTAGTTTATATATTGTAATGCAGGTTGAAGACGGAGTTTATAGCATTGTTGTTAGTCAGTCGGTGTCGCTCGATCGTGGTACTCGGAATATTTATGTCGTCTTGTTGTTGTTCTTTTATTATTATTCCTTTGTGAATAAGAACCATAATTTATGAAAACATATTTTGATGAGGAAGTTTAATAAAGAGATTGTTTTGATTTTTATGAATCAATTTTGTTTTCAAGCGATGCTATGTATAGAGATTTATACTTTAAAGTGATTTGGTTTGATGATGTGGCCTTCGATTATTTAATTTATGAAATTTTAAATTACTCTTTTTTGTATATAAAACCTTGGGTAAATTTGAGATTATTACATTAGTGGTATTAGAGCGGTCGGTCACGTGCCATTGAGTATTTGTAATGTTTAAAACCTATTGTATGCGACATGTGTGTGAAACACTTTGTCGGTACTTATTGTTTCAAATTGTGTGTCTAGGAGATGCGTTTGAAACAAGTGGGGAAAGTTTTACTACTTGGTGGCGCTTGTGGCTTAGGATGAGGCCTCGAGGTGTTACGCTTTGGTAACTTATAGTGTAAGTTTGAAGAGCTATTGTAGTTTGGTAGAGATGGTTTATGTCACCATCATGATTGTATTGTATTGACAAATTGAGGATTGATCATCCGTAATCTCTTGTTGATAGTAGTCGGGGTTGGTTGTTGGGATAGACTTGTCTTGCCAACTTAATAGTGTATGAAGATGTGTTGGCACACGGTGGTGCATGGTTACTTGAGTTATGAGCGAGTTTGGTTTTGATGAGAAACAAGATTTTGGCAAGAGAGCTTCTTGTGATTCTTAGAAGCCTTTGTGAAGATGTGAGTGAATTACCGTTGAGTGCAGTGAAGTTTTGATGGATTTAGTTTTGGAATTAGTTGTGATTCGATATTCTTAAGGGATGGTTGTACAATTAGAGTTGAAAAGTCAACTTGATGATTGGTTTGGCGGAGTTTGTTTATTGGCGAATTCGGCAAGTGAGTCGCCGGTGGTGTTCGAGAAGAACAAAGGTTGCCCGAGTTGGTGTGTCGTTTACACTCAAGGGCAGATGGATATCGAGACAGTGTCTCTTTCGAGGATTGATATTTGGACGAATCGGTCATTTGGGTTTATGTGTTTAGTGGAACCGATGTAATGTCACGGCTGTCTACGGGGTAGTGTGAGGCGAAGATGTTTAGACAATTCTTTTCAAGATAGTGTAGGGTCCGGGAGGTATGTCTGATGTCATTAGTGTGACTAATCGCGTCGGTATAATTGGAATGTTCGACCGTACTATGGAGTAGGCTGTAGAGTTGTTTCGTGTTCATGGATATTATTTGTTCCATCAAATTAAGGAAATTGTGAAGCATCAGAGCGTTGCGTTATCGATGAGTGAAGTTAGACCGATTGCATGTCGAGTATTCTAAAGATAGAATTTTGAGCGGTTGGTGAGTGTCTTAAGTGGCGACTTAGGTGATATTATGCAGTTCCACGAGGATTTATTTTGTATCTTGCAAAGGCTGCAAGGGAGTTATTTGAGCTTGGAAGTTCTTTTGTTTTGGATGGTTAACTTTGTGAGTTTGATGGAAGATGTTTTTATAAGTTGGTATTAATCTTGGGTACTTTGACTCGAGATGGTTGAGTCTCTAGGGACTTCACAATGGGAAGCAATTTGTTTGAGCCGTGGAAAGTTTAGCGAATGCTTTGACTTTGGTTTTGTCTTGGAGAACCTTGTCTTGTATTGTGATATTTCATTTGGACTTAAGATGTATTTGACATAGAGTTAGAAAAGTGTATTGCTACCTTGGAGCGATATGATTTTCATAAGAAAATTGTCGGACGTGTGAGTTAGAATTTGATGCGGTTGTGCTCATTGGAATCTTATAGGTGCAGGATGTTAGCGGCGAGGAGATTGGAATTGTTGAAGATAATTCAAGTTGGAGTACGATCTATAAAGAGACTTATGCATTGTTGAGTTTAGTAAGTTGATATTGAGGATAACCCAAGAATATCTGAATTGAGATTTATTATTTTGAAGAATGTTGCATGTTTGTTTTGAGGCGCTTGTTGAGTTTAAGCTCGGAAGGTTATTGAGTTTGTTCACTACTACCATATGGATTTTGTGGGATACTAATAGTATGATGGATTATTAGATTATGGCTAAGATAAGTCTTGTGGTAAGGAATTTGGTGATGGTTTGGTAACCAGGTACTTAAAGATGATTGATGTTTTATAGGAAGGTGTTCTATTGTGACTTAAGTGGTCGCGACGGTATTCACGTTGGATCCCATGAATAGGATGCGTGGTTCTAAGTCGACTGTGTTGTAAGTTAGGAGTATGAGGCGATCGATGGGTTGAGTTCTTGAGAGGTGTTTTGGTCTAAGTTACCACTTTGAAGGATTGAGAGCTATGAAGGTGTTTGAATAAGAAGCACCGTGAATTGATTGTTCTGACGGTGCGAGGATGGTGATTATTAATACAAATTTTGGAATCGAATCGGTATGAGAGAGACTTCGTTGAGGTCAGTGTATCGTTGAAGTTTCACAAGTGAATATTTGGACAATACTTGAAAAGGTCGAACTAAATCATGTATTTAGAGGACCAATGGACGTTGATCAATCGAGAATGAAAGAGTGATTCTTCGTTGATGAAGTTGATGTTGCAGGTGTCTTGATGGGTGTACGCTTTGAGCGTATCCATTCCGAGTAATGGTGAAGTTGAGAATTAACCAAGTTGTGTTACGGTTGACATCATATGCATAAAATGTGACATGGTTTAGATATCGAGCATTGAATTGATTAGCGAGTAGCGAGGTTGTTGGATTTAGGCTAGTGAGGTATCATGAACGTCTGTATAAGCCACGATCGTAGTGTATCGCATTCGCTATGTTTGGGTAACTTGTTGTTCAAGGGTGAGCGTTGGTGATCTAGGATGATGTGACCTTGTGAATTTCTAGAATGAGGCGATAACGCAGTGTAATTCTTGAGTTCGTACTTATGCGTGAATGAAGGCATCTTTTCGTGTTTGCATAGCAGCGTGGTTCTATCTATTCGATTGTTTCAATTTTGGTTTTATAACCATTTTTGTTGTTTTAGTTTTAGCGATGATGTCGGTGTTGTCGTGGGACTTTATGTTCCTATCTTTGGTGACTCGTTTACAGGGCGTCGGTCAGGGTGTATGACTAAATCTATGGTTGAGGTTAGAATAGTATCGATCTTATTTGTTTGGTTCTCGAGTGAACCGTGTATATGACTTGTTTAGTTGTTGGGTGTTAGTTGGCGTTGAGTGCATTGGATGGGCTTTGCATCTCGACATGGTTGTTCTAATGATTGATGTAGTTAGGATATTTCCTTGTTTTGGTGTATTATATGTTGCTTAGTTGACGCGAGGATTTAGTGGACGAATCGTGGGCATGTCAGTTAATTTGTCAAAATTTCGAGACGAAAAGTTTATAAGTGGGGGAGAGTTATGTTTACATTTTATTAATATTATATTAATATTTTCGAGTTACCGATTGATATCTATTTAAAGAATATTTATATTAATGTTATACTTATTAATATATTTGGCGACGTTTCGATTCGGTCTGTAAAATATTATTCGAGATCCGATATTTAATTACTCGAATTATTTGAATTAATTAATTGATGATATAATTAGTAAGTTAGGGTGTGGGGAGCAATTGTTGAGGATTGGGTTTTCACCCTTGGCTTACTAGTAGAAATACCATTTATAAACCATTTCTCATTTTCCTTCCATTCAAAATACCAAAACCAAACATAGAACTTGGAAGCTAGTAAGTTATAAAAGCCATTTCCCTTCCTTTTCTTTCCATCTTTCCTCACATAAAAAAAATTGGTCTTGAGAGAAGAAGAGGTTTTGGAAAGAAGAAAGAAGAAGAAAGAAGAGCAAGAGAGCAAGAGAGAGAATCTCGGGGTTGAGCTTTGTAGAATCATCATGGATCATCCAAGCTAGAGGTAAGGGTTTGAATTCTCATCTATATGATTAGGTTTTGATAGTTGTATTTTGAATTTGGGAAAATTGATAATAGGATTATAGGGTTTTGGTTGAATGAAATAGATTAGAAGAGTTGGAATAGGAGTATGGATTATGGGTTTTGATGATGATTAGAGCGATGGACCGTTAGGAATCTCGTTTTGGAATGAAAAAGATGAAGTTTTCACGCGGGTCCATCAACGGGCCGTGTTGATTGACACTGACCGTGATGTGTTCTGATCTTATGAGGAATTTTAGTTCTTTACGGCAGCCAATCAACACGGGCGTGTTGATGCACAGTGCCCGTGTTGATGCTGTATCTTGGGCATTTTGTCGGTGTCTCGTGGGTCGTTTATGTTTATGTTTGGGTTGTTTGACGTTGGATTTTAATTGATGGATGATGTTGGATTGCGATGATATAGGATGCTTTGTTTGGTGATATTCTTTATGATGAACATGAAATGAACATGACTTGATAATTTCATGAATATAAATGATGAGTTTGCGATGATATAACTTTGATGAAATGCTTAATGCAAATATGATATAATGATGTTTGTGTGATGGGCTTTTATGCCAAAACGATGGGCTTTAGCCAATTTGTGATGATTTTAGTTATGTGGTTTATGTTATTAGTATTGTTTGATGTAGTTGTTTATAATTGTCGTGTGTTGGTATTAACTTGTGATGATTTCGTGGCGATGATTTTATGTGTTGTTGCGATGAAGTATACGATGAGGTTATGGCGATATAATGTAGATTATACACATTAGAATGACGATCGATAAGTGAGGTTTGGATATGTGGAAATGCACTTATTAACTTATATCCTTACAATTCCAAAGCTATATATATGTATATCACGACTTTAATTATATGTTTTGGATTATCTCACCTTTACTTGATTAATTCGTTACCTTATATTGGTAACGTGAGTTATGAAGACGGAGTTTATAAGCTGCTTTGTTAGTCGGTCGGTGTCGCTCGATCGTAGCACTTTCGGGGAATAATTATGTTGTCTTGTTGTTGTTCTTTGGTTGTTTTCCTTTTGTAAATAAGAATCATACTTTATAAAAATTATGATTTATTAAGGAAGTTTACTAAAGAAGATGTTTTGATGTTTTGAATCAATTTATGTTTTAAGCGATGTTATGTATCAAGAGATTTATACTTTAAAGCAAACTGTTTAAAGTGAGTTGTTTTTGAAGGTGTGGCCCTCGGTATTTAATTCATGAAATTTTAATTTACTGGATTTATATAAAACCTTGGGTAATATTAGGGTTATTACCTTCTTTGAACATTTTGCGTTACGGTGGCTTTTCAACACGGGCAATGTTGATGCAAAGGGTGCCCGTGTTGATGCATCATAACCTTCAAAATTTTGATTTTCGTACTTCTTTGGAACCCGATTATGTTCGATTTTCCGATTCAGTAAATTCGACGATGGAGTAAGTTACTCGAATTCAACAAAAATTGACGTGCTAGCTAAGTTCGTATGAAACGTAGTGGTGAGGTTGGTTTTAGAAATTACGAGTTTTTAAGAGATGACCGAAATAGGCCAATATATGGTTAAATTGAATCGGATTTCGTTTTAGTGGATTTAGGACACATATGGACAATCCGATTGTGGCGTTGACGATTATGATTAATGTCGGTTTTAGGAATGACTTTCGCGACGATTATAGGAGTTTGACTATTTTCCGTGTCGGAATTTAGTGAATGAATCGATAATGATGTGGTGTGATTAAACATAAGGTTGCGATGACGTATTACTTAATGAATACTTGTGATATGCGATGTGATGATATATGTCTTTGTATATGATGATGTGATGATTATATTGATGTTGTTAATAAATGCTTCCGATTTATGAATGCGTGACTTTTAATGATGATGAATTATTAGCGATGTTTTGCATATTGCAAATATGATGCGATGATATATTTATCTTGATGTGGATAAATTATGGCGATGTGGGCTTTATGCCAATTTTGATGAACGATGATGGTGTTTTGTGTTGTGTTGTTTTATTGTCGAGTCACATACATTGCATTGGCGACGATGAGCTTTTATGCCAGGCGACGAGGCTTTTATGCCAAGTGTTCCTAATTATGGACAAAGCGACGGGTACCACATGCATAACATAGTCGTGTCTCATGGAGTCGGTTATGTTTATGTTTGAGTTGTTTGGCGTTGAGTTTTTAATTGATTGACGATGATTGAATTGCGATGATGTATGATGCTTTGTTTGGTGATGATCTTTATGATGAACATGAAATGAATATAACTTGATAATTTCATGATAACTAGGCGATGAATATAAATGGTGAGTTTTGTGATGATTTAATTTAGATGAAATGCTTAATGCAATTAGGATGTGATGATATTTGTGACGATGGGCTTTTATGCCAAAAGTGACGATGGGCTTTAGCCTATTTGTGATGATTTGTTTATGTTGCTCATGTTGTTAGCATTATTTAATGTTGTTGGTTGATGTTTTTGTTTATGATTGCCGTGTTAATTAGCGATGTATTAGCTTGTGAAGATTTCGTAGTGACGGAGGTTTACGTGTTGTTGTGATGATTTGTGCCGGAAGAGGCTAAGGATTAAGTATAGATTATACACTTTAGAATGACGATAAGAGTAAGTGAGGTTTGGATATGTGTTGGAATGCACTTATTAACTTATATCCTTTACAATTCCAAAACTATATATATATATATATATATATATATATATATATATATATATATATATATATATATTATCATGCCTTTAATTATATGTTTTGGAGTATCGCACCCTTTACTTGATTCGCCGTTACCTTTATATTGGTAACGTGCGGGTTGAAGACAGAGTTTATAGCTGTTGTTAGTCGAGTCGGTGTCGCTACGTCATAGCACTCGGGGAATATTTATGTCGTCTTGTTGTTGTTCTTTTATTATTATTCCTTTTGTGAATAAGAACCATAATTTATGAAAACATGATTTTGATGAGGAAGTTTAATTAAGAGATTGTTTTGATTTTTATGAATCAATTTATGTTTTCCGATGATGCTATGTATCAAGTTTATACTAAAAAACTGTTTAAAGTGATTTGGTTTGATGATGTGGCCCTCGATATTTAATTTATGAAATGTTAAATTAGTCGATTTTTGTATATAAAACCTTGGGTAAATTTGGATGTTACATTACTATTCAATCATCCTCGAGCTTGAGAGCAAGGTCGTCGGCTTCAAACATTGCGTCAAAAGTGGCGAGGGAATCAAATTTGAATTCGTTCTGCGCTCGAAATGATTTACTCTTTTGATTTGTTTATGAAGATCCGCGAGCATCAAGCTTTATTGTTTCAAGACAAGAAAAATGAGATGAAAAAAGGGGATTGCAATACCCTCGATAAATATGATATTACGACTAGTGCTGAACTAGACACAATACATTGGGAGATTAAGGCAAGGGGTTTGTTATATAAAGGGAATAAATGTGGCACCTAAACATATATAGTTATCTATAGCTTTATATATGAATAGTTTGATATGTTTGTGTGTTTTAATATATGCTATTCTTGGGAAAGTTTCTCCTTTGGATTTTAAGAAGGTAGATTTTGTGGGATCCTAGGTTTTGTTTTTATTGTGTCTTGAGGATCATTGGGATCTTAGCATACATATCCCTTAATGGGAATCGAGCATTTGTAGCTCGGATCTAAGGGTATGGTTTTGTTTGGTTTGAGGAGAAAGAAAGTATGCTGCCAAGGATGAGACCTTGTGCCTACGTATTCTCAAATGGAGGTTGAGAAAGTCGAGCAATCGTAGTTCCCACATGCTAGTGGAAGCAATGAGATGTTATTAAGAGACAAAGAAGAATGTTATCTTAATGAAAAATGTATCTAATCTATTTCATCACATACATTTTGAAGGATTGATTGTATATGATGTGATAGATGAGATACTTCACCATAGAGATGATAAATGTCTAAATCTCGGGGAGAAGTTGATTGGATTAGGGGGATGCTTTAAGAAGCCAATGGGTCCTTGTATTGTAAGTCCAGGGAGGCATTAGAGGTTAGTAAGGGTCCTTGTATTGTGAGCCCGAAGGCATTCAGGGGTCATCGAGGGTCCTTGTATGAAGCTCGAGAGGAAGCTATAGGGTATGGTTGGCTTGGTTTTAAGAGTGGTTTCACCGGAAACCATCTTCTTAGGATTCAAGTGATTTCACCAAGAAATCATACTCTCAGGGTTATCCTAAGCGCGGGTGATTCTTTGTATTGGAAGCCCGATAGGAGGCATTAAGAGATTTCAGTCTCTTTCTTGTTTGATGCCCGAGAAGCTAAACTCAGAGGGTTCTTTTGACGAAGCCTAAGAGGAGGCTAACTCAGCGGGGGGTTGTTGTCTTATATGAAGCCTAGCGGAGGCTAAACTCGATAAATGAGTTTTTTATATGAAGCCTAAGAGGAGGCTAACTCAATAAATGAGTTATCTTATCACGAAGCCTGAGAGGCTAAGGGAACCTAGTTGTTAGGCTAATTGTTATGTTATAGTGAGCAGTTATATGAACAAGTGTGTGATGTGTATTCACGGGGAGTTTATGAAGAATATATAAACAAGTGTATAAAACAAGCAATTATAGCAAATGTAACTTGAATATATACAAGTTTTTGAATGTGTACAAGGAAATGAATATGTACCGAAGGGGTGATTAGGTACAAGGAAGTGAATATATGCACAGGAGGGTTGAGACTTACAGTGAGGAGGCCCATTGGTTGTAGGCGATTTCACAGGAATAATGCTTCTCTTAATACCAATGGAATCGATTACATAAACAAGCGGATGAAAACAAACGAAAAAGTTTGTTTATGCTTGAATATTTACACCGTGAGGGGCCCGATCAATTAAGAAATTCAAGGAGAAATCGGTTGGGTTTATCTTTAAATTTAATCGATCATGAAAGCGGTGTAAGTTTATTGAAGAGTTTTCAAAAGGTTTGAAAATGATTTGGAAAAGTGAAGGATATTCACAAGAAGTTTTGAAAAAGATTTGAAGTTTAAAAGTTGGAAAGAAAACATTTTTGTAAGTATTAAAATACTTAAATGTCTCATTTTAACAATAAAAATATAATCAAAGAAAATATTTTTGGATTTTTTTGACATAATCATAAAATAGGTACATTAAATGACAAGTGTGCAAAAAGTCATCTCAAAATGAGATGTTTTGATTGGTTTTTGAAAATGTTGAAGTTTGTTGAAAAACTTCAGAAAATTAGTGATAAAAAGAAGGTTTTGGTCCTAAGGAGGTTTGAATCCAGGACCCCTTGGCTTAGAAGTGAAAAGTTTTACCACTGAGCCATGTGCTTGACTTTTCATTTACACACCTTCATTTGATTATATTTAAAAACAAGTTCTTGAAAATGTTTAAAAATAGTGAAAATGGAAGGAAAAGTGAAAAAGATGGTCTCAGGGGGATTCGAAGCCTGGACCATAGGCAAAGCAAAGGACTAAGAGTGTGCTGGCAACCGCTGGGGTGGTAATACATCTGTGAATAAAACACAAACTATTAAATATATTTTAAAACGAGAATTTGAAAACTTAAAACGCCTTGACCCCATCTTCTTCTTCCTCAAGCTTTGATTTTGTAACTTCTTCATTTCTCAATGAAATTGAAAGATGTAAACATCAAAGTTGCTCGTTTTAATCCCAGGAACACGATGGTGATGATTAATTTCATTTATTTTCAGTTTAGAACTATTAATTTTCGCAAGAACACGAAGAACCCTAGTTCTAATAATTGATCATGGAATCGTGTATGGATATGGAATTAAGCAATTGATTGAGGGTTAATGATCAGTGATAGTGCAGAAACAAAATGGCGAAGCCATTTTTAAAGCTGGAAGTTAGAAATTAATGAGTTCAAAGTTCAAGCTCTTACCTCTTGAGTTGAATTTTGATTCTTCGAAGGAGGTGTTACAGAGCTGATTTGATGATTGCTACAGCACCACTGGACCTTATGGAGTGTGTATGGATGCTTAGCTTGGATTAAAGTGGCCTGAATCACTCTGATCAAGTCCAACTGCAGCTCGAGCAAGTTGAGTATGAAGATGATGATTACGAGTTTACAAAATGGAAAGATGGTTTGGATCACTTCTATATGGTGTATAGAAGGTGTTTGAAGTGAGAAATCAAGGTTAGCACGGTAGTTTTCTAGTTTGGAAGTTTGGCTCAAAACTTGCACAAATGGAGTTTGTGTGAAAACTGTTTCTTAGCTTGTTTTCTGGTGGTTTTAAGTTTTAAACTACTTCTAAATGATGTTTAGAACATGTTAGAAACTTAAATTTGCTCAGATTTTGCAAGGTTTGTAGATTGCAAAATTTCCCTCTTTGAACTTTGAAACTTGGAATTTAAGAAAGAAAGAAGGAAAGCTTGGATTATGATGCTTTGGAGTAGTTTCAAGATGAAGAAATGTCCTCTGTTTATAGGCCAAGAAATCTGAATGACAAGGCAAGGTTATCATTGAGAGGCTTTGCAACTTGCTTAAGTGGTAGAAGGAATCTTTTGCATTTAATGCAAAAGTTACTTTCTAACCATGGTTATAAATTTTATTTGATTCAATCTCTTCTTCAATCATGTCTAACGATATTTGTCAGTTATAATCTATCCAAAGTGATGGCAAGGCTTACAGAAGAGAGTTTGTGAAAATGACTTATAATTTTGATACATGATCTTAGAATTCCATGGTTTTGGAGCTCTATGTTTCAAAATCAAAAGCTAGCTAGACAAAGTTTTTTTGCAAGTTCTTGGACATTTTGGAAAGCTTGTAATAAGACCTCTGACTTTCATGTTTTGAGTTTTTTGAATCCAAATTGATCTAGGTGAAAAATGGCCATAAAAAGGAAAAACCATGTTTCTTAACACTTGAAATTTTTTCCAAGTGTTAGAAAAAATTCAAATCTTGACTTTTTGTTGACTTTTTCACATTTCTTGATTTTTGATGATCATGATGGATTATTTGAAATGATTTTATGATTGAAAAAGTTTGGATTTGAAAAAGTTGACCAAAAGTCAAGTGTGACTTTTTGAGCGAGATAATTTTCATCGGATGGTTGAGAATTTATGCGATGAAGAAACATGGACTTTGCAATGTTTTGAACCAAGAAATTGGGTCAATGTTGCATTGAAGATGTTAAGATCAATCTTCAACAGCAAATAGGTCATCCATTGAGCGAGAAAGTCAATGATTCACTATCTTCGATCAAAACCCTAATTGGTCGATTCAAGGTAGATCATGAGAAAAGTTGGGAATTTGAAGATCAAATGTTGATGATTGATTAAGATAGATCAATTGAAGTGAGTGGAGATCAAACCCTAATTGATCATATCTTGAACAGATGAATTTTGAAGAAACCCTAACTTTGACTTCTAGGAGCCAACATACGATCGTATATTACGGGGTATTGGTAATGCGGTAATGCATATGTGGATAATG
>CM038794.1:114895115-114947298 GCA_021764765.1 Vicia sativa | reverse complement strand
TCCCATTACGGATCGAATGAAGATTTAGATTTATCCTCGCAGTTCAAGATTTATTTTGTGCTTCCTCTTGTCAGGACCAGCTTAAGCTCATGCCAACATTTTTTCCAATATCCCCATATGGATCTTCGGTCGAGAGTGTAAATTTTCGAGTCCTTTTGGTATTCAATCACCTCATTGTCACTTGTCATACCCCAATTTTGACCTAAGATACCACCCTAATTATCCACATATGCATTATCGCATCACTAACAATTTCGTAACATAATAGATCGCGTGGCTCCTCAGAAGTCAAAGTTGGGGTGGTTTCTTCAAAATTCCATTTGTTCAAGATATTATCAATTAGGGTTCGATCTCCACTCACTTCAATTGATCTATCTTAATCAATCATCAACATTTGATCTTTAGATTCCCAACTTTTCTCATGATCACCTCGAATCGACAATTAGGGTTTCGATCAAGATAGTGAATCATCGACTTTCTCGCTCAATGGATGACCTATTTGCTTGAAGATTGATCTTAATATCTTCAATGCAACATCTCGAATTTAATTTCTTGGTTCAAAACATTGCAAAGTCCATGTTTCTTCATCGCACAAATTCTCAACCATCCGATGAAAATTCATCTCTACCAAAAAGTCACACTTCGACTTTTGGTCAACTTTTCAAATCCAAACTTTTTCAATCATAAAATCATTTCAAATAATCCATCATGATCATCAAAATCAAGAAATGTGAAAAAGTCAACAAAAGTCAAGATTTGAATTTTTCTAACACTTGGAAAAATTCAAGTGTTAAGAAACATGGTTTTTCCTTACTTTCATGGCCATTTTTCACCTAGATCAATTTGGATTCTAAAAACTCAAAACATGAAAGTTGTAGGTCTTATTACAAGCTTTCCAAATGTCCAAGAACTTGCAAAAAACTTTGTCTAGCTAGGCTTTTGATTTTGAAACATAGAGCTCCAAAACCATGGAATTCTAAGATCATGTATCAAAATTATAAGTCATTTTTCACAAATCTCTTCTAGAAGCCTTGTCATCGCCTTTGATAGATTATAACTGACAAATATCAGTTAGACATGATTGAAGAAGAGGATTGAATCAAATAAAATTTATAACCATGGTTAGAAAGTAACTTTGCATTAAATGCAAAAGATTCTTCCACCACTTAAGCAAGTTGCAAAGCCTCTCAATGATAACCTTGCCTTGTCATTCAGATTTCTTGGCCTATAAATAGAGGACATTTCTTCATCTTGAAACTACCTCAAAGCATCATAATCCAAGCCTCTTTCTTTCTTAAATTCAAGTTTCAAAGTTCAAAGAGGGAAATTTTGCAATCCCAAACCTTGCAAATCCGAGCAAATTTAAGTTTCTAACATGTTCTAAAACATCATTTAGAAGTAGTTTAAAACTTAAAACCACCGTAAAACAAGCTAAGAAACAGCTTTCTACACAAACTCCATTTGTGCAAGTTTTGAGCCAAACTTCCAAACTAGAAAACTACCGTGCTAACCTTGATTTCTCACTTCAAACACCTTCTATACACCATATGAAGTGATCCAAACCATCTTTCCATTTTGTAAACTCGTAATCATCATCTTCATACTCAACTTGCTCGAGCTGCGCTGGACTTGATCAGAGTGATTCAAACCACTTTAATCCAAGCTAAGCATCCATACACACTCCATAAGGTCCAAGGTGGTGTCAGAGAATCATCAAATCGCTCCGTAACACCTTCAAGAATCAAAATTCAACTCAAGAGGTAAGAGCTTGAACTTTGAACTCATTAATTTCTAACTTCCGCTTAAAAATGGCTCGCCATTTTGTTTCTGCACTATCACCGATCATTAACCCTCAATCAATTGCTTAATTCCATATCCATACACCCATTCCATGATCAATTATTGTAACCAGGGTTCTTCGTGTTCTTGCGAAAATTAATAGTTCTAAACTGAAAATAAATGAAATTAATCATCACCATCTGTTCCCTGGATTAAAACGAGCAACTTTGATGTTTACATCTTTCAATTTCATTGAGAAATGAAGAAGTTACAAAATCAAAGCTCGAGGAAAGGTTAAGACGGGTCATGCCACTTTTCCGCTTTTCTGAAAATTCAAATTCGCTTTAAAATATATTTAATAGTTTGTGTTTTATTCATGTATGTATTACCACCCCAAATGTTGCCAAAGACACTCTTAGTCCTTTGCTTGCCTATGGTCCAGCTCAATCCCCCTCGAGACATCTTTTTCACTTTTCCTTCCATTTTCACTATTTTAAACATTTTCAAGAACTTGTTTTAAATATAATCAAATGAAGGTGTGTAAATGAAAAGTCAAGCACATGGCTCAAGGTAAACTTTTTCACTTAAGCCAAGGGGTCCTGGATTCAAACCTCCTTAGACCAAAACCTTCTTTTATCACTAATTTTCTCAAGTTTTTCAACAAACTTCAACATTTTCAAAACCAATCAAAACATCTCATTTTGAGATGACTTTTTGCACACTTGTCATTTAATGTACCTATTTTATGATTATGTCAAAAAATCCAAAAATATTTTCTTTGATTATATTTTTATTGTTAAAATGAGACATTTTAAGTATTTTAATACTTACAAAAATGTTTTCTTTCCAACTTTTAAACTTCAAATCTTTTCAAAACTTCGTGAATATCCTTCACTTTTTCCAAATCATTTTCAAAACCTTTGAAAACTCTTCTCAATAAACTTACACACCGCTTTTTCATGATCGATTAAATTTAAAGATAAACCGAACCATTTTCCTTGAATTTCTTAATCGATCACGGCTTCACTGTAAATATTCAAGCATAAACAAACTTCTTTCGCTTTGTTTTCATCCGCTTGTTTATACACCGATTCCATTGGTATTAAGAGAAGCATTATTCTTGAAACTGCTCTTACAACCAATGGGCCTCCCCACGGTGTAAGTCTCAACCCTCCTATGTACATATTCACTTCCTTGTACCTAATCACCCCTTCGTGTACATATTCATTTCCTTGTACACATTCAAAAACCTTGTACATATTCAAGTTACACTTGCTATAATTGCTTGTTTTATACACTTGTTTATATATTTCTCTTCATAAACTCCTGCGTGAATACACATCACACACTTGTTCATATAACTGCTCGCTATAACATAACAATTAATTTAACAACTAGGTTCCCTTTACTCCTCCTTAGGCTTCAGATAAGATAACTCATTTATCGAGAGTTAGCCTCCTCTAGGGTTTCATAAAAAACTCATTTATCGAGTTTAGCCTCCGCTAGGCTTCATATAAGACAACAACTCCCCGCTGAGTTAGCCTCCTCTTAGGCTCGCTCTCAGAACCCCTCGCTGAAGTTTAGCCTCTCTCAAGCATCAAACAAGAAAGAGACCGAAATCTCTTAATGCCTCCTATTGGCTTCCAATACAAAGAATCACCCCGCTTAGGATAACCCCGAGAGTATGATTTCGTGAAATCACTCTGAATCCTAAGAAGATGGTTTCCTATGAAACCACTCTTAAAACCAAAGCCAACCATACCCTATAGCTTCCTCTCGAGCTTCATACAAGGACCCTCGATGACCCTCTAATGCCTTCGGGCTCACAATACAAGGACCTCGATGACCCTCTCATCGCCTCCTTCGACTTACAATACAAGGACCCACAGCTTTTAAAAGCATCCCCTAATCCAATCAACTTCTCCCAGATTTAGACATTTATCATCTCTATGGAAAGTATCTCATCTATCACATCATATACAATCAATCCTTCAAAATGTATGTGATGAAATAGATTAGATACATTTTTCATTAAGATAACATTCTTCTTGTCTCCCCTTAATAACATCTCATTGCTTCCACTAGCATAAGTGGGAACTACATTGTTCTGACTTTTCAACTCCATTTGAGAATACGTAGGCACAAGGTCTCATCCTTGGCAGCATACTTTCTCCTCAAACCAAACAAAACCATAGCTTTTAGATCCGAGCTAAATGCTCGATTCCCATTAAGGGATATGTACGTAAGATCCCAATGATCCTTCTGCAGCACAATAAAAACAAAACCTAGATCCCACAAAATCTACCTTCTTAAAATCCAAAGGAGAAACTTTCCAAGAATAGAATATAGCAAATTAAACACACAAAACATATCAAACTATTCATATATAAAGCTATAGATAACTATATATGTTTAGGTGCCACATTTATTCCCTTTATATAACAAACCCCTCCGGAATCTCCCTAATGTATTGTGTCTAGTTCGCACTAGTCGTTATTTACATCATATTTATCGAGGGTATTGCAATCCTTTCCTCTTTTTCATCTCATTTTTCTTGTCTTGAAACAATAAAGCTTGATGCTCAAGCGGCATCTTCATAAACAAATCAAAAGAGTAAATCATTTCGAGCCGTAGAATTCGAATTCAAATTTGATTCCCTCGCCACTTTTTGACGCGAACAAATTGCCGACGCCGACCTTGCTCTCAAGCTCGAGGATGATTGAATAAAATAACACTCAATTTACCCAAGGTTTTATATACAAAAATCGACTAATTTAACATTTCATAAATTAAATATCGAGGCGCCACATCATCAAACCAAATCACTTTAAATGTTTACTTTTAAAGTATAAACTTGATACATAGCATCATCGAAACATAAATTGATTCATAAAATCAAAACAACTTTAATTAAACTTCCTCATCAAAATCATGTTTTCATAAATTATGGTTCTTATTCACAAAAGGAATAATAATAAAAGAACAACAACAAGATCGATATAAATATTCCCCGAAAAGTTAATGATCGTAGCGACACCGACTCGACTAACAACAAACTATAAACTCGTTTTCAACTCCGCACGTTACCAATATAAAGGTAACGGCTAATCAAGTAAAGGGTGCGATACTCCAAAACATATAATTAGGTATGATAATATATATATATATATATATATATATATATATATATATATATATATATATAGTTTTGGAATTGTAAAGGATATAAGTTAATAAGTGCATTCCAACACATATCCAAACCTCACTTACTTTATCGTCATTCTAAAGTGTATAATCTATACTTAATCGCTTTTGAATTACTCCAAGACAAATCATCACAACAACATGAAACCTCACTACTACGAATCTTCACAAGCTAATACATCGCTAATTAACACGGCAATCATAAACAAAAACATCAACCAACAACATTAAATAATGCTAACAACACGAGCAACATAAACAATCATCACAATAGGCTAAAAGCCCATCGTCATGGCATAAAAGCCCATCGTCACAAATATCATCACATCCTAATTGCATTAAGCATTTCATCTAAATTAAATCATCACAAACTCACCATTTATATTCATCGCCTAGTTATCATGAAATTATCAAGTTATATTCATTTCATGTTCATCATAAAGATCATCACCAAACAAAGCATCATACATCATCGCAATTCAATCATCGCCAATCAATTAAAAACTCAACGCCTAAACAACTCAAACATAAACATAACCGACTCCATGAGACACGACTATGTTATGCATGTGGTACCCGCTTTGTCCATAATTAGAACACTTGGCATAAAAGCCTCGTCACCTCATATAAAGCTCATCGTCGCCAATGCAATGTATGTGACCCGACAATAAAACAACACAACACAAAACACCATCATCGTTTCATCAAAATTGGCATAAAGCCCACATCGCCATAATTTATCCACATCAAGATAAATATATCATCGCATCATATTTGCAATATGCAAAACATCGCTAATAATTCATCATCATTAAAAGTCACGCATTCATAAATCGAAGCATTTATTAACAACATCAATATAATCATCACATCATCATATACAAAGACATATATCATCACATCGCATATCACAAGTATTCATTAAGTAATACGTCATCGCAACCTTATGTTTAATCACACCACATCATTATCGATTCATTCACTAAATTCGAACACGAAAAATAGTCAAACTCCCATAATCGTCGCGAAAGTCATTCCTAAAACCGACATTAATCATAATCGTTAACGCCACAATCGGATTGTCCATATGTGTCCTAAATCCACTAAAACGAATCCGATTCAATTTAACCATATATTGGCCTATTTCGGTCATCTCTTAAAAACTCGTAATTTCTAAAACCAACTCACCACTACGTTTCTACATCGAACTTAGCTAGCACGTCAATTTTTGTTGAATTCGAGTAACTTACTCCATCGTCGAATTTACCGAATCGGAAAATCGAACATAATCGGTTCCAAAAGAAGTACGAAAATCAAAATTTTGAAGGTTATGATGCATCAACACGGCACTCAGGCATCAACATTGCCCGTGTTGAAAAGCCACCAACGCAAAATGTCAAGAAGTGTAACACCAATATTACCCAAGGTTTTATATGCAAAATCCGAGTAAATTAAAATTATGAATTAAATACCGAGGCGCCACACCTTCAAAACAACTCACTTTAAATGCTTTGTTTAAAGTATAAATCTTTTGATACATAACATCGCTTTAAAACATAAATTGATTCAAAACATCAAAACATCTTCTTTAGTAAACTTCCTTAATAAATCATAATTTTTATAAAGTATGATTCTTATTTACAAAAGGAAAACAACCAAAGAACAACAACAAGACAACATAATTATTCCCCTCGAAAGCACGTATCGTAGAGCGACACCGACGACTAACAAAGTAGCCTATAAACCTGGCTTCATAACCGCACGTTATCAATATAAGGTAACGATTTAATCAAGTAAAGGGTGAGATAATCCAAAACATATAATTAAAGTCGTGATAAAATATATACATATATATAGCTTTGGAATTGTAGTGGATATAAGTTAATAAGTGCATTTCAATATATCCAAACCTCACTTACTTCGATCGTCATTCTAATGTGTATAATCTACATTATATCGCCATAACCTCATCCAGATACTTCATCGCAACAACACATAAAATTTCATCGCCACGAAATCATCACAAGTTACCGCCACTAACCAACACGACAATTATAAACAACTACATCAAACAATACTAATAACATAAACCACATAACTAAAATCATCACAAATTGGCTAAAGCCCATCGCCGCTTTTAAAAAGCCCATCGTCACAAACATCATTATATCATATTTGCATTAAGCATTTCATCAAAGTTATATCATCGCAAACTCATCATTTATATTCATGAAATTATCAAGTCATGTTCATTTCATGTTCATCATAAAGAATATCACCAAACAAAGCATCCTATATCATCGCAATCCAACATCATCCATCAATTAAAATCCAACGTCAAACAACCCAAACATAAACATAAACGACCCACGAGACACGACAAAATGCCCAAGATGCAGAACACTGCACCTGTGTGCATAAATAACATTCGTGTTGATTGGCCCGCAAGAACCAAATTCCTCATGCAAGCTGCAACACATCGCAGTTAACACGGTTAATCAACAACAGGCCCGTTGATGGACCTGTGAAAACTTCATCTTTTTCATTCCAAAACGAGATTCCTAACGGTCCGATTCGGTTTAATCATCATCAAAACCCATAATCCATACTCCTATTCCAACTCTTCTAATCTATTTCATTCAACAACCAACCAAAACCCTATAATCCTATTATCAATTTTCCCCAAATTCAAAATACAACTATCAAAACCTAATCATAGGAGAGAATTCAAACCCCTTACCTCTAGCTTCGATGATCCATGATGATTCTTACAAAGTCGAACCCCGAGATTCCTCTCTTGTTCTCTCTTCTTCTCTTCTTCCAAAACCCCTTCTTTCTCAAGACCAATTTTAGTTTTAGAAAGATGGAAAGAAAAGAAGAAATGGCTTTTATAACTTACTAGCCCAAGTTCTATGTTTGGTTTTGGTATTTTGAATGGAAGGAAATGAGGAGAAATGGTTTATAAATGGTATTTCTACTAGTAAGCTTAGGGTGAAACCCAATCCTCAACAATTGCTCCCCATATAACTTACTAATTATATCATCAATTCATTAATTCAAATAATCTAGTAATTAAATATCTGGATCGAATAATATTTTACAGACCGAATCGAAACGCCAAATATATTAATAAGTATACCGATTAATATAAATATTCTCGTCATGAAATAGATATCAATCTAACTCAAAATATTAATAATATAATATTAATAAACTACAACCTCCCCCACTTATAAACTTTCGTCTGATTTTAATTAAACGAATTAACGGGACACGCCCACGATTCGTCCACTAAATCCCTCAACAAAGCAAATATATAAAATACACCAAAACAAGGAAATATCCCTAAACTACATCAATCATTAAGAATAACCATGTCGGATGCAAAGCCCATCCAATGCACTCAACGCCAACTAACACCCAACAACTAACAAGTCACGGTATACACGGTTCACTGAGAACCAAACAAATAAGATCGATACTATTCTAACCTCAACCATAGATTTAGTCATACACCCTGGATCGACGCCCTGAAACGAGTCACCAAAGATAGAACATAAAGTCCACACAACACCGACATCATCGCTAAACGAAAACAACAAATGGTTATAAAACCAAAATTGAAACAATCGAATAGATAACCATATGCAAACACGAAAAGATGCCTTCATTCACGCATAAGTACGAACTCAAGAATTACACCTATATCGCCTCATTCTAGAAATTCATAAGGTCACCATCCTCAGATCACCAACGTACTCACCCTGAACAATAAGTTACCCAAACATAGTGAATCAAGCGATACACACGATTCGTGGCTTATACAGACGACTTCAAGGACTATACCTCACTAGCCTAATCCAACAACCTCGCACTCGCTAATCAATTCAATGCTCGATATCTAAACCATGCTGGCTACTTTATGCATATGATGTCAATCAGAATAATAACTCGTTAATTCTCAACTTCACCATTACTCGGAATGGATACGCTCAAAAGCGCATAACCCATCAAGACACCTCCAACATCAACTTCATCAACTCAAGAATCACTTTCATTCTCGATCATCAATCCATTGGTCCTCTAAATACATGATTTAGTTCGACCTTTCTCAAGTATTGTCCAAATATTCACTGTGAAACTTCAGCATTTGACCTCAACGTCTTCCCTCACATACCCATTCGATTCCCAAAAATTAATATAATCACCATCCTCGCATTCAGAACAATCAATTCATGCTTCTTATTCAAACACCTTCATAGCCTCTAATCCTTCAAAGTGGTAACTAGACCAAAACACCTCTCAAGAACTCAACCCATCGACGCCGTCTCATACTCCTAACTTACAACACAGTCGACTTAGTAACCACAAGATCCTATTCATGGGATCCAACGTGAATACCGCCGCGATCACTCTAAGTCACAATAGAACACCTTCCTTTATAAAACATCAATCATCTTTAAGTACCTGGTTACCAAACCATCACCAAATTCCTTACCACAAGACTTATCTTAGCCATAATCAATAATCCACCAACTATTAGTATCCACAAAACCATACGGTAGTAGTGAACAAATCCTCAATAACCTTCCGAGCTTAAACTCAACAAGCGCCTCAAAACAAACATGCAACATTCTTCAAAATAATAAATCTCAATTCAGATATTCTTGGGTTATCCTCAATATACCTTACTAAACTAAATGCAAGTCTCTTTATAGATCGTACCTAACCTTGAATTATCTTCAACAATTCCAATCTCGCCGCTAACATCCGGCACCTATAAGATTCCAATGAGCACAACCATCAAATTCTAACTCACACGTCCAATTTCTTTATGAAAATCATATCGCCAAGGTATAGCATACACTTTTCTAACTCTATGCCGAAATACATCTTAAGTCCAAATGAAATATCACAATACACAGACAAGGTTCTCCAAGACAAAACAAAGTCGCATTCATTAAACTTTCCATCGGCTCAAACAAATTGCTTCCCATCATGGAAGTCCCTATAGAGACTCAACCATCTCGAGTCAAAGTACCCAAGATTAATACCAACTTATAAAAACATCTTCCATCAAACTCAAAGTTAACCATCCAAAACAAAAGAACTTCCAAGCTCCTCGAAATAACTCCTCAGCTCTTTTGCAAGATACAAAATAAATCCTCGGAACTGCGTAATATCACCGCTAAGTCGTCACTTAAGACCACGCCCAACCGCTCAAAATTCTATCTTTAGAATACTGACATGCATCGTCTAACTTCACTCATCGATAACGCAACGCTTGGATGTTTATTACAATTTCCTTAATTTGATGCAACCAAATAATATCCATGAACACGAAACAACTCATTTACTCACGAGTAGTACTGCCGAACATTCCAAATTACACCGACGATTAGTCACACTAATGACACGCATATATACCGCCCGGACCCTACACTATCTTGAAAAGAATTGTCTAAACATCTTCGGCTCACACTACCCTCGTAGATGTACCGACATTACATCGGCTCCACTAAACACATAAACCCAAATGACCGATTCGGGTCCAAATATCAATCCCCAGCAGACACTGCCCCGATATCCACTTCGCCTCGAGTGTAAACGACACACCAATCCGCAACCCTTGTTCTTTCGAACAACACGACGGGCGCGATCTACTGGCCAATTCGTCAATAACAAACAAATCCCCCAAGCCAATCATCAAGTTGACTTTTCAACTCTAATTCGTACAACCATCCCTTAAGAATACTCAATCACAACTAATTCCAAAACTAAATCCATCAAAACTTCACTCCGACTACGGCCGGTAATTCACTCACATCTTCACAAAAGGCTTCTAAGAATCACAAGCTAAGCTCGCCACAAAATCTTGTTTTCATCAAACCAAACTCGCCATAACTCAAGTAACCATGCACCACCGGTGCCAACACATCTGCCTTCATACACTATTGTTGGCAAGACAAGTCTATCCCAACCATCACAATTCGACTACTATCAACAAGAGATTACTATGATCAATCCCTCATTTGTCAACACCGACAATCATGATGGTGACATAAACCATCTCTACCAAACTACAATAGCGCCTTCAAACTTACACTATAAGTTACCAAAGCTGTAACACTCCTCGAGGCCTCATCCTAAGCCACAAGCGCCACCAAGTAGTAAAACTTCCCCACTTGTTTCAAACGCATCTCGTAGACACAATTTGAAACAACAGTACCGATAAAGTTGTTTCACACACATGTCGTGATACAATGTGGTTTAAACATTACAAATAACTTCTCAATGGCTGCATCACCTCTCTAATACCACTAATGTAACACCCCAAATTTACCCAAGGTTTTATATACAAAAGAAGAGTAATTTAAAATTTCATAAATTAAATAATCGGAGGCCACATCATCAAACCAAATCACTTTAAAGTATAAATCCTATACATAGCATCGCTTGAAAACAAAATCGATTCATAAAAATCAAAACAATCTCTTTATTAAACTTCCTCATCAAAATCATGTTTCATAAATTATGGTTCTTATTCACAAAGGAATAATAATAAAAGAACAACAACAAGACGACATAAATATTCCCGAGTACCACGTGATCGTAGCGACACCGACCGACTAACAACAAGCTATAAACTCCGCCTTCAACTCGCACGTTACCATATAAAGGTAACAAGTAAACAAGTAAAGGTGAGATACTCCAAAACATATAATTAAAGGTATGATATATATATATATATATATATATATATATATATATATATATATATATATATATATAGTTTTGAATTGTAAAGGATATAAGTTAATAATTGCATTCCAACATATCCAAACCTCACTTACTTTTATCGTCATTCTAAAGTGTATAATCTATACTTAATCGCCTTTAGCCTCATCGGCACAAATCATCACAACAAGACGAAACTCCCACACCAATAAATCACACAAGCTAATACATCTCTAATTAACACGCAATCATAAACAAAACATCAACTCATAACATTAAACAATGCTAACAACATGAGCAACATAAACAAATCATCACAAATAGGCTAAAGCCCATCGTCGCTTTTGGCATAAAAGCCCATCGTCACAAATATCATCACATCATAATTGCATTAAGCATTGCATCTAAATTAAATCATCACAAAACTCACTATTTATATTCATCGCCTAGTTATCATGGAATTATCAAGTTATATTCATTTCATGTTCATCATAAAGATCATCACCAAACAAAGCATCATACATCATCGCAATTCAATCATTGTCAATCAATTAAAAACTCAACGCCAAACAACTCAAACATAAACATAACCGACCCATGAGACACGACTATGTTATGCATGTGGCAACCACGCTTTGTCCATAATTAGAAACACTTGCATAAAAGCCTCACGCTTGAAATAAAAGTCCTTGCCATATAAAAGTCTGGTCATGCCCATCGCCGCCAATGCAATGTATGTGACTACAATAAAACAACA
Organism: Vicia sativa; assembly: GCA_021764765.1. NCBI lineage: Eukaryota > Viridiplantae > Streptophyta > Magnoliopsida > Fabales > Fabaceae > Vicia > Vicia sativa. The sequence continues at coordinate 114,934,820 of CM038794.1, read as the reverse complement.
CAACACAAAAACACCATCATCGCCATCAAAATTGGCATAAAGCCCACATCGCCATAATTTATCCACATCAAGATAAATATATCATCGCATCATATTTGCATTATGCAAAACATCGCTAATAATTCATCATCATTAAAAGTCATGCATTCATAACCCAGCATTTATTAACAATATCAATATAATCATCACATCATATACAAAAGACATATATCATCATCACATCGCATATCACAAGTATTCATTAAGTAATACGTCGTGTGCAAAACCTTATGTTTAATCACACCACATCATTATCGATTCATTCACTAAATTCAATACGTAAAAAATAGTCAAACTCCCCAATCGCACGAAAGCCATTCATAATAACCAAGATTAATCATAATCGTCAATGTCGCAATTTGATCAGTCTTATTATCATCCTAATCCACTAAAACGAAATTGCTTCCATTTAACCATATATTGGCCTATTTCGGTCTTCTCTTAAAAACTCGTAATTTCTAAAACTAACCTCACCACTACGCTATACATGTTTAACTTAGCTGAAACGTCAATTTCGCTGAATTGAGTAACTTACTCCATCGTCGAATTTATCGAACGGAAAAATTGGAACATAATCGGGTTCCAAAAGTGCAAAACTTAAATTAAGGTTACAGATGCATCAAGACGGCACCAGATGCATTAACACGCCCGTGTTGAAAAGCCACCGAACGTGCAAAATGCCCAAGACAATGATCAACACGGCACCGAGTGCATCAACACGGCATCTGTAGCATCAACACGGCCCGTGGATTGACCTACATTAACCAAAATTCTCATGCAGAGGGCAACACTCGGCCGCAGAATGAACACGTCCGTTAATGAACACGACCCACGCCGATGGACCTGAAAACTTCATCTTTTTCATTCTCAAACGAGATTCCTAACGGTTCGATTCATTCTAATGATCATCAAAACCCATAATCCATACTCCTATTCCAACTCTTCTAATATATTTCATTCAACAACCAACCAAAACCCTATAATCCTATTATCAATTTTCCCCAAATTCAAAATACAACTATCAAAACCTAATCATATGAGATAGAGAATTCAAACCCCTTACCTCTAGCTTGGATGATCCATGTTGATTCTACAAAGCTCAACCCCAAGCTTCCTCTCTTCCTCTCTTCCTCTCTTGCTCTTGCTTCTTCTTCTTCTTCTTCTTCTTCCAAAACCCTCTTCTCCAAGCACCAAGTTTGGTTTTATGTGAGGAAAGATGGAAAGAAAAGGAAGGAAATGGCTTTATAACTTACTAGCTTCCAAGTTCTATGTTTGTTTTGGTATTTTGAATGGAAGGAAAATGAGGAGAAATGGTTTATAAAGGTATTTCTACTAGTAAGCCAAGGGTGAAAACCCAATCCTCAAACAATTTCCCCACACCCTAACTTACTAATTATATCATCAATTCAATTAATTCAAATAATTTTGTAATTAAATTTGGATCCAATAATATTTTACAGACCGAATCGAAACGTCATTAAATATATTAATAGCTATAAAGATTAATATAAATATTCTCACGCGAAATAGATATCAATCAAGAACTGAAAATATTAATATAATATAATATTAATAAACGCATGCTATAAATCCCCCACTTATAAACTTTTCGCCCTCGATATTTACACCAAAACGAATCTAACGGACATGCCCACGCATTCGTCCACTAAATCAGCACAACTAAGCAAATATATAAAATACACCAAAACAAGGAATATCCCTAACAACATCGAATTAAGAACAACCATGTCTAGATGCAAAGCCCATACAATGCACTCAACCACCAACTAACACCCAACAACTAAAAAGTCATGCATACACCGGTTCACTCAAGAACCAAACAAATAACATCGATACTATTCTAACGCCTCAACCATAGATTTAGTCATACACTAACCGACGCCTCGGAAATGAGTCACCAAAGGTAGGAACATAAAGTCCTACGACACAACACCGACATCATCGCCAAAATGAAAACAATAAAATGGTTATACAAACCAAAATTGAAACAATCAGAATAGGATAGAACCACGCGTGCTACACAAACACGAAAAGATGCCTTCATTCACGCATATAAATATGAACTCAAGAATTACACTTGCAGCTATCGCCTCATTCTAGAAAATCACAAGGTCACATCATCCTTGAGATCACCAATGTACCACCCTTGAACAATAAGTTACCCAAACATAACGTAATCGATACACTACGCATCTGTGGCTTATATGACGACTCGACTATACCTCTAGCCCAAATCCAACAACCTCGCTTACTCGCTAATCAATTAATGCTCGATATCTAAACCATGTTGAGTCACTTTATGCATGATGTCAACCGTAACACAACTTGGTTATTTCTCAACTTCACCATTACTGTAATGGATACGCTCAAAGCGTACACCCATCAAGACACCTCGCAACATCAGCTTCATCAACTCAAGAATCACTCTTTCATTCTCGATTGATCAACGTCCATTGGTCCTCTAAATACATGACGAAGTTTGACCTTTTCAAGTATTGATCCAAATATTCATGTGAAACTTCGACGATACACTTGACCTCAACGAAGTCTTCCCTCATACCGATTCAATTCCCAAAATTTGTATTAAGTAATCACCATCCTCGCACCGTCGCAACAATCAATACACAGGCTTCTTAGTCGAAACACCTTCATAACTCTCAATCCTTCAAAGTGGTAACTTAGACCAAAACACCCTCTCAAGAACTCAACCCATCGACGTCGTCTCATACTCCTGACTTACAACACAAAGGGACTTAGAACCACAACATCCTGCTTATGGATCCAACGTGAACACCGTCGCGACCAACTTAAGTCACAATAGAACACCTTCCTTTATAAAACATCGATCATCTTTAAGTACCTGTGGTTACCAAACCATCACCAAATTCCTTACTGTCAAGACTTATCTTAGCCGTAATCTAATAATCCACCGCGACCATTAGTATCCGACGAAATCCATATGGTAGTAGTGAACAAATCCAATAACCTTCCGAGCTTAAACTCAACAAGCGTCTCAAAACAAAAATGCAACATTCTTCAAAATAATAAATCTCAATTCAGATATTCTTGGGTTATCCTCAATATCAACTTACTAAACTCAACAATAGACGAAGTCTCTTTATAGATCGTACCCAACTTGAATTATCTTCAACAATTCCAATCTCCTCGTCGCTAACATCTGCACCTATAAGGTTCCAATGAGCATAACCGCATCAAATTCTAACTCACACGTCCGACAATTTTTCTTATGAAAATCAAATCGTTCCAAGGTAGAAATACACTTTTCCAACTCTATGCCAAAATACATCTTAAGTCCAAAATGAAATATCACAATACACCGCACAAGGTTCTCCAGTACAAAACAAAACCAAAGTCAAAGCATTCGCTAAACTTTCCACTGGCTCAAACAAATTCGCTTCCCATTGTGATGTCCCAATAGCGACTCAACCATCTCGAGTCAAAGTACCCACGATGAATACCAACTTATAAAAACATCTTCCATCAAACTCACAAAGCTAACCATCCAAAACAAAAGAACTTCCAAGCTCTGAATTAACTCCCTTGCAGTCTTTTGCAAGATACAAAATAAACTCGCGGAACTGTCCATAATATCACCGTCTAAGTCGCTCACTTAAGACACTCACGTCCAACTGTTCAAAATTCTATCTTTAGAATACTCGACATGCACTGGTCTAACTTCACTACTGATAACGCAACGCTCGGATGCTTGCCACAATTTCCTTAACTTGATGTGAACCAAATAATATCCATGAATATGAAACAACTCTACGCCTACTCGCGAGTAACGTCGAACATTCCAAAATCATACCGACGATTAGTCACACTAATGACATCAACATATACCGCCCGGACCCTACACTATCTTGAAAAGCATTGTCTAAACATCTTCGCTCACACTACCCCCGTAGATGCTGACGTTTACATCGGTTCCACTAAACACATAAACTCCAAACGACCATTCATCCAAATATCAATCCTCGAAAGTAGACGTCCTCGATATCCACTTCGCTCTTGAGTGTAAACGACACACCAATCCGGGCAACCTTTGTTCTTCTCGAACAACACGATCAAGACTCCATGACCGCTCGAATAAACAAACTCCTCAAACCAATCATCAAGTTAATTCAACTCTAATTTGAAGCAACCATCCCTTAAGAATACTCGAATCACAACTAATTCCAAAACTAAATCCATCAAAACTTCACTCGCATCTACGCGGTAATTCACTCACATCTTCATAAAAGGCTTCTCAAGAATCACCAAGAAGCTCGCTGCAAAATCTTGTTTCTCATCAAAATCCAAACTCGCCATAACTCAAGTAACCATGCACCACCGTGCAAACACATCTCGTTTATACACTATTAAGTTGGCAAGACAAGTCTATCCCAACCAACACAATTCCCGATCTACTATCAACAAGAGATTAAGGATGATCACCCTCAATTTGTCAATAGACAACACAATCATGATGGTGACATAAACCATCTCTACCAAACTACAATAGCATCTTCAAACTTACACTATAAGTTACAAAGCAGTAACACCGCTTGAGGCCTCATCCTGCCACAAGCGCCACCAAGTAGTAAAATCTCTTCCACTTGTTTCAAACGATCCGCAGACACACAATTTGAAACAAACAAGTACCGATGTTGTTTCACATACGTCGCAATACAGTGGTTTAAACATATAAATAATCTCACGATGCACCGACCGCCTCGATACCACTAATGTAACACCCCAAATTTACCCAAGGTTTTATATACAAAAATCGAGTAATTTAAAATTTCATAAACTAAATACCGAGGCCACATCATCAAACCAAATCACTTTAAAGTATAAACTGGATACATAGCATCGTTTGAAAACATAAATTGATTCATAAAAATCAAAACAATCTCTTTATTAAACTTCCTCATCAAAATCATGTTTTCATAAATTATGGTTCTTATTCACAAAAGGAATAACAATAAAAGAACAACAACAAGACCACATAAATATTCCCCCCGAGTGCTATGTATCAGCGACAACCGACTGACTAACAAAGCTAGCCTATAAACTCCGTCTTCAACCTGCACGTCGCAACACCTTCATAACTTTCAATCCTCCCAAGTGGTAACTCAAACCAAAACACTCTCTCAAGAACTCTACCCGACAACGTCATCTCATACTCCTGAAATTGCAAAACAGGTTGAACTTAGAACCATAACATAAACTTTATGGAATCCAACACTAACACCGCATTGACCGACTTTAGTCACAATAGAACACCTTCCTTTATAAAACATCAATTATCTTAAGGTACCCGTGGCTACCAAACCATCACAAAATTCCTTACTGTCAAGACTTATCTTAGTCGTAATCTAATAATCCACCGCGACCATTAGTATCCGACGAAATCCATAAGTTAGTAGTGAACGAATCCCTAATAACCTTCTAAGCTTAATCTCAACAAGTGTCCCAGAACAAACATGCAACATTCTTCACGGTAGTAAAATCCCAATCCGATATTCTTGGGTCTCCGTGATACCAACTACTAAACCCAACAACATCTAAGTCTCTTATAAATCGCACTCAAACTTGCATTGTTCCACAATTCCAATCTCCTTGTCGCTAACATCCGCATCTATAAGATTTTAAATGATCACAACAAACATCAACCTCTAACTCACAAGTCCGACAATTTTTCCTTATGAAATTCAAATTGTTCCAAGGTAGTAATACACTTTTCCAACTCTATGTCGAAATACATCTTAAGTCCAAAATGAAATATCACAATACACCCCACAAGGCTCTTCAGTACAAAACAAGACCAAATTCGAAGCATTCGCTAAACTTTCCACCGGCTCAAACATCGCTACCATTGCGAAGTCCAAATAATGACTCAACCATCTCGAGTCAAAATACCCAATGATTAACTTGTAAAAGATCTTCCATCAAACTCACAAAGCTAACCACCCAAAACAAAATAACTTCTAAACTCAAATACTTTCGAGGTCTTCACATGATACAAAATAAACCCACTAATCGTCTCAAAATATCACCGCCTAAGTCGCTACTTAAGGAACTCACCAACAGTTCGAAACCCTATCTTTAGAATACCGACATGCACCTGTCTAACTTCACTCACCGAGCACGAACGCCTGGATGCTTATCACAATTTCCTTAGCTTGACGTGAACCCAATAATACCCATGAACACGAACGCCAGTGTACTACTGAGAGTACTATATGAACATTCCAAAATCATACTCCGACGACAGTCACACTAATGACATCAACAAATACCAGAACCATACATTATCTTGAGAAGCATTGTCTAAACATCTTCGCCTCACACTAACCCGTAGACATCCGGACATCGCATCTATCTTACTAAACACATAAACCCAATTGATTGATTCATCCAAATATCATCCTTGGAAGTGTAGACACTTGTCCTCAATATCCACTTCTTGTCCCTCAATATCCAACCTGCAACCTTTGTTCTTCTCGAATAACACAATCAAGATCACGCTGACCTCGAATAAACAAACTCGCTCAAACCAATCCTCAAGTTGACTTTTCAACTCTAATTCGACAACATCCTTAAGGATACTTAATCACAACTAGTTCCGTAAACTAAATCCATCAAAACTTCACTCTCGCACCACTCCTAATTCACTCACATCTTCACAATACGCCTGTAAGAATCACAACAAGCTCGCTTGCCAAAATCTTGTTTCTCACCAAAATCCAAATTCGCCTACAACTCAAGTAACCATGCACTACCAGTGCTAACACATCGCCTTCATACACTATTAAGTTGGCAAGAAGCTATCCCAACCAACACAATTCCCGACTACTATCAACAAAGATTAAGGATGACGGCCTCAATTTGTCAATAGACAATGACAATCATTATGGTGACATAAACCATCTCTACGAAACTACAATGCCTTCAAACTTACACTATAAGTTACCAGTTGCAACACCGCTGAGGCTCCACCACTGGCCACAAGCGCCACCAAGAAGTAAAACCTCTCCTACTTGTTTCAAACTCATCTCGGCACAACAAATAGAAACAAGGGCACCAGTTTCACACATGTCGACAAAAGGGTTTAAACACATTAATAACCCGCCGATGGATCGACCGCCTGATACCACTAATGTAACCCCCCAAGGTTTTATATGTAAAAATCGAGTAAATTAAAATTTCATGAATTAATAATCGAGGCGTCACACCTTCAAAAACAACTCACTTTAAACAGCTTTGTTTTAAAGTATAAACTTGATACATAGCATCGCTTGAAAATATAAATTGATTCAAAAATCTTCTTTAGTAAACTTCCAATAAATCATAATTTTTATAAAGTATGATTCTTATTTACAAAAGGAAAACAACCAAAGAACAACAACAAAACAACATAATTTCCCCCGAGTGCTACGTGACGAGCGACGACTGACTAACAAAGAAACTATAAACTCCATCTTATAATCTGCACGTTACCAATATAAGGTAAACGCATGAAACAAGTAAAGGTGAGATAATCCAAAACATATAATTAAAGGTGACGATAATATATATATATATATATATATATATATAGTTTTTGAATTGGATATAAGTTAATAAGTGCATTCCACACATATCCAAACCTCACCTACTTGATCATCATTCTAATGTATAATCTACATTATATCCATAACTCCTAAGATACTTCACTCGCAACAACACATAAACCATCGCCACTGAAATCATCACAAGTTAATACGTCACTAACCAACACGACAATTATAAACAACCACATCAAACAATACTAATAACATAAACCACGTGAACTAAAATCATCACAAATTGGTTAAAGCCCATCAAGCTTTTGGCATAAAAGCTCATCGTCACAAACATCATCATATCATATTTGTATTAAGTTTCATCAAAGTTATATCATCGCAAACTCATCATTTATATTCATGAAATTATCAAGTCATGTTCATTTCATGTTCATCATAAAGAATATCACCAAACAAAGCATCATATCATCGCAATCCAACATCATCCATCAATTAAAATCCAACACCAAACAACCCAAACATAAACATAACCCATCCATGACCATATGTTATGTATGTGGTACCGCCGCTTTGTCCATAAATAGGAACATTTTGTAAAAGCCTCGTCATTATATAAAAGCTCGTCAGCTTAAGTATAAAAGCCCATCACGCCAATGCAATGTATGACTGATAATAAAACAACACGACACAAAACATCATCATCGCCATCAAAATTGGCATAAAGCCCACATCGCCATAACTTATCCAAATTAAGATAAATATATCATTGCATTATATATGCATTATGCAAAACATCACATATAATTCATCATTATCAAAAGCCATGCATTCACAATCTAAGCATTTATTAATAACATCAATAAAATCATCACATCATCATATACAAAGACATATATCATCAGCATATCAACAAGTATTCATTAATAAATACAATCACGTAAAACATAATGTTTATCTACACCGCATCATTATCAATTAATCCACCAAATTCTAAAATGGAAAATAGTCAAAACATCAATAATCATGAAAGCCATTCCTAATAACCTAGATTAATCATAATCACAACATCGAAATCGGAGTGTTCATACGCGCTTTAAATCTACTAAAACACAATCCGGTTCAATTTAACTGCACTTGACCTATTTCGGGTCATCTCTTAAAACTCGTAATTTTGAAAACTAATCTCACCACTACGTTCTACACGCCGAACTTAGCTAGCACGCCAATTGTTGAATTCGAGCAACTTGTTCGCCGTCAATTTACCTAATCGAAAATCGGAACATAATCCAGTTCTAAATTTAATCGGCTATCTTATCCTCAATTATATTTTATGTATCAATTTCTACTAGGTGAAATTGGCATTTTGACAAAATTAATGTATTTCCAAAGAAATTATGCAGAAAATTCCATCTCATAGAAAACAAAGAAAACTACAAAAGCAAGAAACGGAAAATGGAAAAATTACATTGTACCGATCCTAAGTGGACGGTCTGCCCTCGCTTGTATGAAGATGGAGGCGAGGCCTCAGGAAGGGGTGGTCTCCCACACATGGGGGTGGCGCCTCCCCATGTAATTCTTCCATCCATTTTCTTCCGCTTTATTTATCAGTATAACATTTTCGTTTTCATATTTTGTTGTTATGTTTTCTTTCCTATTTCCATTTCCATTACTTCATTCTATCATCCTTATACTACAATACCAACAACAACACACCCATAATCTCTACACCTAATTCAACTTTTCTAAAACATTTCAACAATCACTCAACAAAACCCTATAAACCAACCATCAATTTTACCCCAATCCAAAAATATAATCATCAAACCCTAACTATATGGATGGAGAAATCAAACCACTTACCTCTAGCTGGTTGATCCACAGATTTCACAAGACTCCATCCTCAAGCTTGCTCGGTTATTCTCTTCTTCTCCTCTTGTTTCTCCTCCCAAACCCTTTTCCTCCAAGTTTCTAAGTTTGGTTTTGAATATGAATGGAAAGAAAACAAGGAAAGTGTTTTAGTGTCGCCTTCGCTTTTGCTCTCCTCCTTCCAAACCCTCACTTCTCTCTCAAACTCAAAGTTTACATATGGTTTGTAAGAATGGAAAGAATTGTGGAGGAAAAATTGATTTTATAAGTTGTTTTCTACTATGTTTAAGTGGTGCAAACCTAATTTCATTAATTACTTCCCACATTCCCCTAACTTAGTTTTATTAAATAATACTCTTAATAATATTATTTACTCAATTAATTAAAATTCCGGAATTAAATATCGATCCAATAATATTTTACCAAGCCGAATCTAATAAAAATCCGACCGAACGAACGTCGCCAAATATATTAATAGATATATCAATTAATATATAATATTCTCGCCGAAGATAAATATCGACGGCATTCAAAAAATATTAATATAATATAATATTAATTAAACAGTATGTTACATGCTATGTAACAACCCCATCTAAATACCCCGAATATATTAATTAAATTAATATCTAAATCATCTTTAATCGAGTTTAACACGATAATAAGGGATGTCACAATTAATAATCAAAATAAACTTCATTCAAACAAGAGCTATGCTATAATCGAGGATCATCATCCAACAATTCAATCATTGTAAACCATGTCTTACAAATGAAATACCAAAATTAAAATTTAATAAGACATCAAGGTCATCAAGGAATTCAAATCCAAAATAATTAAACAGAATGATTCTCTTAACTAAGCGCTCCCCGCTGTTACAATCTAATCAGAGCATGACACCACACCTGACTAAAAGATAAGCTCTAGAGCCATCCTCACCGACTCCTCACCGCTAATTTAACTGAAATGGTAAAGTAAGGGTGAGACTTCTCATAATTAAAGCATATTATAAGTCTTTCAATCAATAATATATCACAAGCATATTATTTCACCCACTTAACATAAATTCGATTCACACACACAACCATATTCATCATGCTTAATCATAATAATCAACTAAGAGTAACACCGAAGACATCCTAACATGTTACCACTTCATACAAATATAATGCGCTCAATGCATGCAGACCGACTCGTGACAAGTCACCCAACACCGATCCATCATCAACCGGACAAGCACTATCGATTCGTCCATAACCACCTGACACTAATCCAAATAACCACCCATCCTCACTCAGTATCCATATCTTAATCCAAGCCAAATTCAAGACAATGGGAATTAACTTCACCAAAACAATGCATACATCACATCAATAGCATGCAACATTAATCGCCTATGTAATACATCAATTCAACATAATCGAAACAACCATCCAATACATATATCTCAACCAATCATGCATACAATCATCAACATCAAGATAAACATGCAAACCAATCAACATGATATATCAATCCATCATGCATACATCTAACATCGATAAACATGCAATACATCTATACATTATCAAGACATCCATCAACACAGATCTCCACTACACCATTAACTATGCTACCAAAAGTCACTCTTTAAATTGGCTCATTTTCAAAATAACTTCAAGTTTTGGAAAATATTTTCAGTTCATAAAATAGAGCATTAAATTTAGAAAATAACGTCAAAACGGCGCCAAAACGGACTTACGGTTTGAAAGTTATGAATTTTCAAAGTTTGGCATTTTCGTAATTGAAGTGGAACCCTGTTCATACATGTGAACCGGTTCCTAAAAGTTTCAAAACTCGCTCGAAAATGTATGGGAACCCGGTTCCTACACATACAGAACCGGTTCCACGTGTATTTTCCAATTTTATAATTTTTCAAAGGGAACCCGGCCCTACATACAGAACCTGCCCCACGTGTTAAAATGTCATTTCAGACTTTGACAAAGATCCTTCCATTTCAATTCAAACTCATTTTTACCCATACGAACTCAACATGGGAAACACTAAAATACATCATTTGGCATCATCTATCTCATCAAACAACATATTTCCATCATCTATTTTCATCCATCGACACTTAATCATATTCCATACATATTCGACACAATCGACTCAACTGACACCAACCTACACTATTAGGTATACATCCATGGAAACCTAGAATTTCCTAAACATAGATTCCTAACATGCCATGGTCTATAATATTAACATCAAAACCTATAGCATAACCAATCGAAATCACCCCTCACCTTGTGGGTTCTTCGATTTGACGCCCTAGGTCTTTTTCCTTCTTTCTCTCTCTTCTCACTTCACGATCTTGTTTTCTCCAAAATGATTCCTTTTTCCTTTCATTTTCTCCTTTATTCCTTTTAACATAAATTAACAATCAATAAATGAGTAGTAGTCTTTACCCTCACACCCCACTTACTCAACATACATCCAATAAATCCATAATTAATCTCAATAATTCAATATATTAAATAAATTATGTTCTCAATTAATTTAATAATTAAAATCATAATTATTTAATTACCGAATTATTTTCGGGTGTCACAACTCCCCCAACTTAAAAGAGTTTTCGCCCTCGAAAACATACTGCATTTAACACCGGATACGAGTCCTTCATCCGACTCCCACTCCCAAGTGACATTTCCATCACCGGTCCTCCCAAGCCACTCTTACCAATGCAATCTCTTTGCCTCGAACTGCTTCAACTTCCGATCCTCAATCCTCGCAGTACCGCCCATAGCTAAATTCTCTCGCACTGTATGTCATCTACCCGAATCTCATGAGACGGATCAGAATGTACTTCCTCAACCGAGACACATGAAAACATCATGCAGATTCGCAAGGACGGGGCAAGGCAATGATATGCAACCTTCCCAACTCTTTGGTAATCTAAAAGGACCAATAAATCGTGGAGTCAACTTCCTGACTTCAAAGCTCGACCAATACCACCATCGGAGTAACTCTCGCATAAACACATGCTCTCACCGAACTCAAGGTCTTTCCTCCTCTTATCATGGTAACTTTCCGACGACTCAGAAGTCCTCATCTCTCTCCGAATCATCTTAATCTTTTCCCAAGTTTGTTGAACAATTTCCCGTCCAATCACAAAGACTCTCCGCTCATACCAACACAATGGTGTCCGACACCTCCTACCATACAATGCCTCAAACGAGCCATACCAATACCGAGTGAAAGCTATTGTAGGTAAACTCAATCAATGGCGATAGCTATCCCAAGCTCCACCCTTCTCTAACACACAAGCTCAAGAAATCTTCCAACGATCAATCGTTTTTCCGTCTCGACCATCCGTCTCATGGATGATAAGCGTAACTCAAACGCAACTTGGTACCCAAAGCTTCGCAACCCCGTCGTAACTTAGATGTAAACCCTGATCTCGATCCGACACAATGCTAGACTAATACCATGCAAACTCACAATCTTTTCGACATACACCGCTAATCTCTCCATCTGATAATCCATTCTTATCTGAACGGTGAGCAGATTTTCAACCTATCCATAATAACCCGATAGAATCACAATTTTAGTCGTTTGGCAAACCGTACACAAAATCCATGAGATTCCATCCCACTTCCATTCTCGAACAAACAACGCTCCATCAACCCCGATGGTTTCGATGTTCGATTGACTTTGACAAACCAAACAAGCATACACAAACTCAAGAATTTCCTTTTTCATCCCGCACCACCAAAACAACTTCTTCAAATCATGATACATTTTAGTAGCACCGGATGAATACTTAACCCGCCACGATGCCCTTCTTCCAAAATGCTCTTCCTAACTCGCAACATCCGAACACACACCGATCACCAAATCTCATAACACCATTCTCACAATTGAACTCGCCTCCTCGACCTTGGTTGATCAATGTCAACTTATCAACTAAACCAACATCGATTTCGTCCATTTCTAATCTCTTCCGTATACCACTAGTCACTTCAACATACCCAATTTCACACTATCGAGTAGTTTCACAAACCAAACTCAAATCCTGAATCGCTCAACCAAATCTAACTCACGAACCATCAACATCGACATGCAAAGACTTTCTACTCAAAGCATCTCGCAACCACGCTTTGCTTTACCAGATGATAATTCAAACCCAAATCATAATCTTTAAGAATTCTAACCATCTTCTCTCGCCTCATGTTCAACTCTTTCTCGATCAAAGAGATACCCGCACTCTTATGATCACCGAATACCTCAAACCGAGAACCATATAAATAATGTTCCACAACTTCAAAACAAACACAACAAATGCTAACTCCAAATCATGGGCCTGATAATTCCTTTCATGCACTTTCAACCGTCAAGCATAAGCCACAACCGCTTATCTTGCATCAACACACCACCTAATCCCATTAATGATGCGCACAATACACCACAAAAGACTTAGTCGATCCTCAAAATCAAGATCGAGCACTTGTCAACCTCCTCTTCAACTCTTGAAATCCTTCTCACATTCAACATCCCAAACAAATATCTAACCCTTCCGGTCAACTTAGTCAATCCAACGCCGCTTGGAAAATCCTTCAATAAACTTCCTGTAGTAACCTCGAAGACCAGAAACTACGGATCTCCGAAGCATTCTTCTACGCTTCCCACCGAGACACCGCTTCTACTTTGTAGGATCCACAAATTCCATTCTTGGAAATTACATGACCAAGAAAACTCACCTCCTCAACCGTAATTCACACTGACAACTTCGCATAAAGTTTCTTTCTTTCAACATTCCAACACAACTCGAGATGTTCTGATGCCTCCTCATCGCTTAATAAATCGAATATCATCAATGAACACTACTACAAACTTGTCAAGATATGGATGAAATATCTCGCTCATATACTCCATGAAAACACCAGTGCATTAGTAACTCCAAACGCACAATAATATTCATAATGTCCATACTCGCTCGAATGCGTCAATATCCTCCGACTTCACATTAACTGATGATATCCGTATCTCGATCAATCTTACTAAAACACAAGCTCCAACGAGTTGATCCATCAAATCATCAATCCCTCAAGAATACCGATTCTTGATTGTAACTTTATTCAACCGCTTGTAGTCAACACATAACCTCATGAACCTTCTTCTTAACCAATAACACCGAGCACCCCACGCCACACCCTGATAATAAACTTCTTCTCAAGCAATTCTCTAATCGCTTCTTCTCACCGCCTAACGATGCCGACATGAAGGCGCCATCGACACCTGACTAGTTCCGTGAATCAAATCTATAGTAAATTCTACCTCTCTCTGTGGCACCACTAACGCCTTCCTAAACACCTCCGAAATTCATTCACCACCGGCAATCCATCACTCTTGCCTTCCTTCGCCTATGGAATACAACATAAACACCACACAAGACCATCCTTCACAGCCTAGGTTCATCCGCTTAACCGATATAATCTCATTTTCGATCTTAACCTCTTCGTGAAAATGACCGCCTTCTCAAAATAGCATATGAACTCGTTGAATTCCAACCAGCTCATTCCAAGGATGATATCAAGTTGTTCTAGCGGTAGGCACACTAAATCCATAACGAAACCCCTATCAAAAATCACAACAGACAATTCCACAAACATACCAAGTAGTCATCGAACCCGACGCAGAGTATCAATAACCATACTTCCATCCATATTAGAAATTTCCAAATTAACTTAGCACAATCTAACTAATAAAAGAATGCGTAGCTCCAAGATCAATAATCGCAATCAAAGGTATGCCATTAATAAAACATGTACCTTTAATCACCGATCATCCGTTTAGTTTCCGATCCGCAATGCAAACACTTTACCACCAAATTTCTTTTCGGGTTTTGTGCACCGAGGACTAGTACGACCCTCTTCACCACAGCTTGTAGAAGTCACCACTTTCACTGCAGCACATGGCCACATGGCCGAACTTTCCACACTTGAAACACTTCTTATCATTGCTCATGTACCACCATACGATGTCCCTGCCTCACCACACTTATAGCACCTAGCGGAAGAACTAGAATCTCCTCCACTGTGACTTCTTCCAACCTCCGATCTCGATTATTCCTATCATAAGGCTTACCACGATCCATCCTGTTTACCTTTCCCATCAACATACCCCGAGCATTCGACTTAGTGTTGCAAGATCCTCCTCAAGAATCCTACTACAATCAACCGATCGTAAACCTTCTGACACCGATACCGAACACCGCTTAATCTCACGAAGACCATTCTCAAACTTAATACATTTGGAAAATTCTCCATCCGTGATCGTTAGGGTAATAATACTTTGCTAACTCCTAAAACTTCAAGCATACCACCGACAATTGTTACCCCGCTGAGTTCCAAAACTCAATCTCCTTCTTACCTCCGACGTCCTCGTGAGTACCTCCTCGAAAAGCCTCCCAACACACCCCAATTCAATGCAACACCATCTTCTTCTAGTTCGCCTCGTAGCAACCCACCAATCATCGCCTTCACCCAACATGTGAGTTCCATATCTCACCTTCACCCCTCCGCACAACAATCACTCAAGATCCTCTCGATCTCCTTCAACCACTTCGAGCACCTTCTGGATCATGCGTGTTTGAACAATGGAGGATTATTCCTCCAAAATTCCCCAATTGTCTGTCACACCAATCAGCTCCCTCGCCGGTTCCCTCCGAGCACCAACATTCCCAAAGCCTCAAGAATGGCATCATCATTCCTTCCATTCTTCCTATTTTCGTCAGAACATAACAAAACAATCTACATCAAGACACAAGTATCGATAAGGTCACTTCACACTAGTCGCATACTAAAGGGATAACGACACGTGACAAGACCGACTATGCTCGATACCACTATTGTAACACCCCATCTAAATACCCCGAATATATTAATTAAATTAATATCTAAATCATCTTTAATCGTAGTTTAACACTGATAATAAGGGATGTCACAATTAATAATCAAATAAACTTCATTCAAACAAGAGCTATGCTATAATCGAGGATCATCATCCAACAATTCAATCATTGTAAACCATGTCTTACACAAATGAAATACCAAAATTAAAATTAATAAGACATCAAGGTCATCAAGGAATTCAAATCCAAAATAATTAAACAAGAATGATTCTCTTAACTAAGCTTTCCCAAAGTTACAATCTAATCGTGAGTATGACACCGACACACGGACTAAAAGATAAGCTCCAGAGCCATCCTCACCGACTCCTCACCGCTAATTTAATCAAATGGTAGTAAGGGTGAGACTTCTCATAATTAAAGCATATTATAAGTCTTTCAATCAATAATATATCACAAGCATATTATTTCACCCACTTAACATAAATCGTGATTCACACACAACCATATTCATCATGCTTAATCATAACAATCAACGAAGAGTAACACCGGAAGACATCCTAACATGTTACCACTTCATACAAATATAATGCGACTCAATGCACGGTACCGACTGCGGACAAGTCACCCAACACCGATCCATCATCAACCTGACATAAGCATCATCGATTCGTCCATAACCACTTGACACTAATCCAAATTTAACCACCCATCCTCACTCCTGCATCTTATCTAGAATCCAAGCCAAATTCCGCACAATGGGAATTAACTTCACCAAAACAATGCATATGCACGCACATCAATAGATGCAACATTAATCGCCTATGTAATACATCAATTCAACATAATCGAAACAACCATCCAACATGATATCTCAACCAATCATGCATACAATCAACATCAAGATAAACATGCAAACCAATCAACATGATATATCAAACCATCATGCATACATCTAACATCAACATAACATGCTATACATCTATACATTATCAAGACATCCATCAACACAGATCTCTCACACCATTAACTATGCTACAAAAGTCACTTATCTCTTAAATTGGCTCATTTTCAAAATAACTTCAAGTTTTGGAAAATATTTTCAGTTCATAAAATAGAGCATTAAATTTAGAAAATAACGTCCAAAACGGCGCTAAAACGGACTTACTATTTGAAAGTTATGAATTTTCAAAGTTTGACATTTTTCGTATTAGTTGGAACCTTGCCCTACATATACAGGAACCTGCTCTAAAAGTTTCAAACCTCGTTTCAAAATGTATGGGAACCCGTTCCTACCCATACAGAACCGGTTCCTATGCATTTTTCAATTTTACAATTTCAAGGGAACCCGCTCCTCATACAGAACCGTTCCCACGTGTTAAAATGTCATCGTGACTTTTGACAAAGATCCTTCCATTTCAATCAAACCAATTTTACCCATACGAGTCCAACATGGAAACACTAAAATACATCATTTTGCATCATCTATCTCATCAAACAACATATTTCCATCATCTATTTTCATCTACCGACACTCTAATCATATTCCATACACATTCTCGACACAATCGACTAATCCGACACCAACCGACACTATTAGGTATACATCCATGGAAACCTAGAAATTCCTAAACATAGATTCCTAACATGCCATGGTCTATAATATTAACATCAAAACCTATAAGTAATAACCAATCGAAATCACCCTCACCTGGTTCTTCTTTCGACGCCCTAGGTCTTTTTTCCTCTTTCCTTCTCTTCTCACTTCACGTATCTTGTTTTCTCCAAATGATTCCTTTTTTCCTCTTTTCTTATTTAATTCCTTTTATTCCTTTTAACATAAATTAAATAAATCAATAAAATGAGTAGAGTCTTTACCCTCACACCCCACTTTACTCAACATACATCCAATAAATCCATAATTAATCTCAATAATTCAATATATTAAATAAACTATGTTCTCAATTAATTTAATAATTAAAATCATAATTATTTAATTACCGAATTATTTTCGGGTGTCACATTCAAGCAATAACACGGGCAACGGTGCATCAACACTACCAGTCGATTGGCCTCGGCAAAGAACCAAAAATTCCTCACATGCAATAGGGCAACATCGTCAGTTAATCAACACGGCCCGTGTTGATGGACCTCATGTGAAACCTCTATCTTTTTCATTCCCAAACTATATTCCTAACTAGCTCGATTCGCTCTAATGATCATCAAAACCCATAATCCATACCTTATTCCAACTCTTCTAATCTATTTTATTCAACAACCAACCAAAACCCCTATAATCCTATTATACATTTTCCCAAATTCAAAATACAACTATCAAAACCTAATCATATGAGATGTTGTGAGAATTCAAACCTCTTACCTCTAGCTTCGATGATCCATGATGATTTCACAGCTCAACCCCAAGCTTCCTCTCTTGCTTCTCTCGGCTTCTTTCTTTCTTCTTCTTCCAAACCCTCTCTTCTTCTCTCTAAGACCAAGTTTTGGTTTTATGAGGAAAGATGAGATGGAAAGAAAATAAAGGAAATGGCTTTATAACTTACTAGCTTCCAAGTTCTATGTTTGGTTTTGTATTTTGATGGAGAAAAATGAGGAGAAATGGTTTATAAAAGGTATTTCTACTAGTAAGCCAAGGGGGTGAAAACCAATCCTCAACAATTTCTCCCTCACACCCTAACCTACTAATTATATCATCAATTCAATTAATTCAAATAATCTGGAATTAAATATCGGATCCGAATAATATTTTTTACAGACCAATCAAATCGCGCTAAATATATTAATAGGTATAACGATTAATATTCTCGTCAAATAGATATCAATCCAGAATCGAAAATATTAATATAATATAATATTAATAAAGCTAATGGGCATTGCTGTTGTACCCCAAAATTTACCCTCTTCCTTTTCCGCTTTTGTGGCTTATAGTCCGATTGCATAAACATTTCATGTAGTCATGTACAAAGTGCTATCACGAATTTATCATGCTCAAGGTATCTTGAATGGCAAGTAAGAAGAGTGTATCTCTTCATTTCTCAATAAAGCAGATTTGGCCGCGTGCTTGGCACTCCAAGGCGATCTCTCTCATCTCCTGTATTTTCCGCTGATTTTGACAAGCAGCTCTTCCCGATTATTATCTACAACTTGCATTTGAAGTCCGAGTAGATTTTGTGAGGAGACCCTCAAAGAGCAGCTTTTCCCAATGGATCGTGCTAAATTTTAGTGTTGAACGCGATTTTGGCTCATATTAAAGATATTTATCTCTTAGCTGGAAACTCTGAATTGAGCGGGACCAATTTCTATAATTTCGTATCAAAGTCCTCTACAACTTTCATTCAACTTTGAACTGGTTCTTCACCGATCAGCACTTAATTTTGTTTTTGAAGATTGATTTTTGAATTGGGATCAATTTTCATCTTATACATGAGCTCATAGGTCATATCTCACCCGGCCATCTGAATCGAGATGAGACCAGTGCAAAGTTTATAAATTGCATTAGCTTCGTTTGTCTCACAAATATTCACCTGTAAATTTCGATCAGAGGGTCCTCGGTCGAGGCACTTTCCCCATAGAGCATGAATGAAATTCTGCATGTGTCAGTGGTCCAAAATTGGTGCTGAAACTTCAAAAATTCTTATTTCCTTGACCGTTCACCGGATCAAGTGGGGATTTTAATTCACGCAAGCAAAATCGCATTCCGGATTAAGTGGGAATCCAAGTGTTGTGGTTATGTATGACTTGGATTCTTTGAAGGAAAACCTATAAATGTCATGGCTAGTTTGCATCACCCTACACATGAACATTGGAGTTATCAATTTGATTTGAATTCCTTGCATGTTCATGCATTTAATCTCATAATTGAACATTGGTTTTATCAATTAGATTTGCATCTCGCATGTTCACATTGCTACATGTATATGAACATTGGTTTTATCGATTCGACCGATTCCTCGCATGTTCATGTGCATGCACATGTATATGAACATTGGTTTTATCGACCGACCAAGACTCCGCATGTTCATGCATTGCTACATGTATATGAACATTGGTTTTATCGATTCGATTTGCATTCCTCGCATGTTCATGCATTGCTACGTATATGAACATTGGTTTTATCGATTCGATTTTCATTCCTCGCATGTTCACATTGCTACATGTATGAATATTGGTTTTATCGATTCGATTCGCATTCCTCGCATGTTCATGCATTGCTACATGTATATGAATATTGGTTTTATCGCTCGATTTGCATTCTAGCATGTTCGCTTGATTTTCATTCGCCACGGACCATGGCCTAATGGTGGATCATAATCTTGTTGAGAGCATCATAAATAGGTGGTCTAGACCCAAAATATTTTCAGTGTCATAGGCCAGCGCCACCAGAGCGTGCCAAGCCAAACTCAATCGACTTTTGTTTTGCAGGTCGCTTAGCACTGTCCGCAGCACCAAGCCGCTGGCTTCTGTTGGGCGGGCTTAGCGCGATAAACCGGCTTAGCGATAAAGCCAAGCTATGTCCATCGCATTTTCTGCTTTTTCTCGATTCTAATGGAAACAGAGTCGCCCTAGCCATGCCTAGCTCGCTGTTTATATTCTATTTTACAAGGACTTGTGTGGTATATACATTCGACATATTTCTCCGATGTTTGCGCATACATATGCACCCATGTTGCTTGCTCCCCGGTCTAACTCTCTTCGCAGTGTCGTTGAGCTTGACACCCACGCCTGTGCATCTTTCCTATCTTGTTTGTTTGCTCTAATCTCGTTCTTGCGTGCATTGTTGTTCGGACGTGACGACACGTATTCCGCTTTGATTGATGTCAACAATTCTCACCGGGCTACTATTATTGCATGGTTGCGACTGAAGTTTTTGGATTATTTCTATAGCTTGTAGTCCCTTGGATTCTATATCCGTTCATAGTTTACACTATTTATCGATTCTCTTACAGCCTTCCTAGATATCATGAGAGTAGGGTTTTGACTTTCTTTGCTGCCGAAGTAGGAATAGAGATGCACGGCTTCCATAGTTGGAGCATGCTGAACCCCTCCGGGTTTATTTAAAGACTAGTTTATCTATTTTTGATTTGTGCTTGTTTGCTTGTTTTTCCCTGTGAGCTTGGTTAGGATGGGTTCTTTATCCTGACATTTGGATTCCCATCCTTTGCAGTCGATGTAGGTGAGATTTCCTTGCATCCTAAACCATAGGTTCAACCTCGCTTTGCTAGTTTCTTTTGCATGTTGCATGTGATTAAAACTAAAACTTGCTTTTTCTTTCCTTCAAACTTAAAACACTCAATAATGGTTTAAACCTTTCTCAAGGTAAAACAACCAACCAACACAAACTCTTTTCGCCTCTATGCCTTCCTTTTTGTGTTTAAAACCTTTTCATAAGTAAAACACAAACCCCACAAAAACAAGTGAGTCGAACTACGCGGCCTCGACTTTTCCATTGCACGGGAATACGTAGCATCTTGTCAGGGGCTCGATCGAGCAAACTTTGTAAATACTTCCTTCTTTCCCGTGGTTTCTTATTTTTCTTTCTTTGCATTGCATGATAGTGATTAAGCATGATGTATATAACACACACCCTTTAGCTAGAAATAGAAAGTGGATGTGAGAGTACTACGGCGTGGGGTGCTAATCCCTTCCTCGTAACTAACTCCTTACCTAGATTCTCTTGATTTCCGGTCCAGGACCGCGATTTCTCCCCTGGTTTACTCGATGTTTCCTTTCTCCTCGTGAGATAAAAGACGTTCGATGGCGAATCTATTGATACCAATATCGGCCGGAGGTTCGATGGTGTTTTCACTTGGTCACTTCTAAAAAGATTATTATAGTGCTAGTGACCGTGAAACGAAAAGTTTAATTATTTTTAATAAAGTAATGCAATTAAATATTTATTTAGTTAATATTAATATTATTATAATATAAATAATTATCGTAGAAAAACAATTAAAATTTAATGTTTAATATAATGCAATCCTTAAGATGTGTTGAATGTTAATACTAATATCAGAAAAACAATAATTAGTGTAAAGCATATTATGTCTTAGACTGTGTACAGAGAGAAAAGTTAGTTGTTTAGCATATAATGGAACAAAGTATCTTACGTCTAAATTATTGTTAATTAGTGAAAATGATGATAGAAATTACAATTCCTAACCTCTTATAAATTTAGTGAAACAATGATAATTTGTCAGGAAATAGTATCATTTACTATCTTATGTTTTTTTCCTTTTACCTATTTTATTTCACATCCCAAGTGAAGGAAAATGTATTGAGTAAGTTTAAGAAGTAAATATATTAAAATGATTGACTCAATAGCCACGTTCAAAATAAAGAACAAATGACACATGAACTTCATTTTCTTTTTACTTTCATTTTGCAATTTAGGCACAAGGAGGGATTGTTATAAACTCATGTTATATATTATAAAATATAAATGTTTTGTTTGTATTTGGTTTATTGTGTTTCCAGTTGCAGGTCTAACAACAATCCTATCACAGAAATACTCAACCTGCTATAAAAGCTGAGACATTCACAGAAAGGAAAAAAAACTCAAAAAGTGAAAAAACAAAATCTACTTTTTCAAATTTCAAATATCGAATATCAAACAGAAAAATAGATAAACAATTTGATAAGCTAGAAAAATATTAACTGAAACTTGTCTTAAACATAAGAGTAAATAATTAAACATCAACTTAAGTTGATTGAATAGTTGTTTCTTCAAGTCCAATACTATTCAATTCACATTAAACACATTAAATACATATACTAATAACCTGCTTGGTGTTAGGTCTGAACAATCTGTTCTTCTTCCAATTCTTCACACAGGAGTACTTACTATGGTACTACATCCTTTTAGAAACTTGGCCTGCAGAATATCCAACAAATCATGTGAGCAAACTTAAATGGCTCAAATTCAAATTTTAAAACAAAATGAGTGTAAATACAAAATTTCTATATTTAATAACTAAACTTCCATAATGTGTTAATCAAACTTCAAGAAGAAACATAGATGAAACTTCAAGATGAAACTTACGAAGAAGAAATTAAGATGAAACTCAAGAAGAAACTTTAAATAGAAGATGAAACTTGAAGAAATAGAAGATGAAACTCTTAATATGAAACTTGAAGAAGAAACAAGATGAAACTTCCTCAAGAAGAAACTACGAAGATGAAACTTCTAAAGATGAAAAGAAGATGAAACTTCAAGAAGAAACTCAAGATGAAACTTTGAATAAGAAATGAAGATGAAACTCAAGAAGAATCATAAGATGAGGCTTCTCGAAGAAGAATCATAAGATAGGCTTCGAAGAAGAATCAGAAGATGAAACTTAGAAGAAGAATCGAAGATGAGATCAAGAAGAATCGTAAGATGAGACTTCAAGAAGAATTGAAAGATGAAACTTCCAAAAGAATCGGAATATGAAACTTCGAATGAAGAATCGAAGATGAAACTCGAATGAAGAATCGAAAGATGAAACTCGAATGAAGAATCGAAGATGAAACTTCAAGAAAATGCTTGTCATTGTTTTAGTTCTATTGTCTATAAGAAAATGCTATAACAAAAACAAACTAATTTCCTCAAATCAAAATGCAATTAATAATAACATTATTAAAACTACTCATAGGACATTCTTAGTTGTAATAATTTATAATTTATTTCTCTAATAAAGTGTTTCATTACCATATTAACAATGAAAGTCGATGTGGCGGCAACATCGACTTTTTGTTTGTTTCACTTTCTCGTGGGCCACGATGGAATCATTCAATGCTTAACCAAGTCTTTCGATATGAGACTAATGGTAACCGAATCGAGTAGGAGTTGTTGTAAAAGAGTTCATGTATCTTAGGAAAACCGTGAAGGCAACGAGCTTATTCATCTCATGATTGTAGCTTCCTAGGCTACAACACAACCAACAAATACACATGTACAAATTTAGATTAGCATCAATTTTACCATTAACATGAATACAACAAAGATTCAACTATCAAACACATAAAAGTGTATTGTTAGAAAATATGTAAAACATAAATCAATGTCTCACCTTGTCCACCGTAGTTGTTACACTACCGAAACAATATTTTCACTTCAATATCTCCTTTGGTGGAAAACTTCACACACTTTTTAGATACCGCAATGACAACTACAACACCACAAAATTACCAACATTAAGTATTACTCTAAAAATAAATAACCAATAATTAGAAAACCTAAAAAGCAAGATCACCAATGCTACTTAGATCTTTGCAAATCCTAGCAAACTTGCATATGACATCCTAACAACGGCATGAAATTCAACTTTAGGAATTCCATGATGTTCAAGATTTAAAAGTATACTAACATTTATTTTCAATTCACTTAAAAACAATACTAATTAATTCCAAGCACCAAAACTACCAAAGACATTTAAATGAAACAATACCTATTAATTACTAATTTAAATCATTATGTGACTTTAAAACAATAAATCTTTTCACATATTGTTTGAAAAACTTGGTTTCAATTCACGTTAGAACATAGTACTCACAAGTTGGATTCACATACAAAGTATTAATCAAGTCCTTACAAATAAAAGAGATGTATAACCATTTTTATACCTGGACTCAACTGATGAAGTTTTTCCACTTTAAAGCATACCGATCACCCTCAATCATCACATTCCACCACCGCAATGCTGTAGGTATTGGCATCCGCTCAATATTAAAAACACTACACGCCGCTACATTAACGCAAGATAATTAATAAGAAAAAATAACTGAACACGCATAATTTATCATGTGCTCCACCAAGCTATTCAAGAGTCTCAATAACACAACGAAGAACCTCCACGACTAGGTTGACAAGGTTTCCTCGAACCGCAGCCTAAGATTGTGTGAATGCACATTGATTCTATATAAGCATCTTCATTCTTCTTAAAATCAAACCAACTTTTATCACAATAATTCAATCAAAATAAAAATTTTACCACAACAATTTATTATCGAATGAAAATTTGAGAATTACCATTTTGTTTTGTTGTCAAAACTTGAACCGAACTCATCAAATTCACCTTATTATCAAAGTTAACATTCAAGACAAGTGGATCTTGGAATTTGAATAGCCTAGATTTTCTTTTTCATCCTTCAATCGTGATATAGTTGATAAACCACAAAATATCTTCATGAGAGTTCTTAATCCAAATATATCTTTAACCTCGAAAGATCACAAAAGATGAATTTGTTTAGGCCTAACTATAATTTTTTAAATAAATCGAAAGGAAAAGTGATTTTACCATGCTTTTGAAAAAAACTGCTTAGCTCATCTCATCTTTCAATTGATAAGAACCTACACATACTTCTCAAACCAACCCATAAAATGTCTATCAAGAAAGAAGGAAGAAGAAGAAATCGGTTGAAAATGGATAGTTTAGAAACCAAACACACGCTAAAGCATAAAATGAGGAAGAAAGTGGGCTTAGATACACTTACAAACAATTGGATAAGAATGTAGTTCTTCTTCAAAGCTTCAAATGTTGAACCAGAAATAAGAGATCTTCATTTTCACAATTTTCTAGAGGCAAATCATCTCTAAACCAATACCGGATCACCATTGTTGAGAATAACATACATACCATCACCGCCATCCGGGATATACCATAGTCGCGTCTCCTCGTCCATCCATATCTCTCTCTCTGGCATATCCACCAGCCGTGCTCGAGTCGCCGATCAACCCGGCATGAAAAATCTAGGGTTTTACGAGATTCGATGATAGAAAGCAAGAAGAAATAAAGTTATCCAAAGAGAGGTGGTGGAGGTCGAATTCGGAGGATAAAGAGATGATGATATTAGGATTTGTATGTTCAGAAGAAGCTGGTAAGGAGACGAGATAGTAGGGTTTTGAGAGAGAGACGAATGTGACAAATGGAGAGATGGTAGTGTA
The DNA here is from genome assembly GCA_021764765.1 of Vicia sativa. NCBI lineage: Eukaryota > Viridiplantae > Streptophyta > Magnoliopsida > Fabales > Fabaceae > Vicia > Vicia sativa. The sequence goes on along the minus strand of CM038794.1, from coordinate 114,908,491 downwards.
AATGAATATAAAATTTTCCTTTACCCCTAAAGGAAAGACCAGAAAATTTGAAAATTGTGGTGACAATTGGCATAATGGAACGTAATTGGATATAGAGTGTGATATATTGAATGACCAAAAATATATTGTAAAATAAATTTAGGAAGAATGGGTAGAATATATGCATTCCAATATAATATTGGGTAAAGTAGTTGACTATTTGTCAGCAAAAAAAAAAAAGAAGCTGTTACATCATGCATAAATCGCGGTCGTGTCCTTTTATTCAAAATCAAGATTCTATGTACTACAAGATGCTAACATGATGTGACGTATGTCTAAGAATACGAAAGCAGAAACAAAGTGCAATAAATCCAACATTTCTTCAAAAATTTAGATGAATATGTTTATGTTTAAATGCCTGTCCGAATATCTTCAAGTCTGTCGTTTATTCATTTTAAGGTATATTGTGTTGGTCTCGTCCCTCTGTCTCTTGTATGTTTCAAATAAATTACCAGCTAGACAGAATTTTGTTGGATATTTGGTCGCTGTTAAATATTTTATTTTTGTATCATAATTTTTGTTGTACTGAATTTCTGTTAATTTCAGTACATAATTCACTGTCTTCTTTAGTTTCTCTTTTCAGAAGTTGAGATGAGATGAGTACTGCGTGTTTCAGATGATCAGCCAAGACTGGTCCAAAAGGATTGCAAATAAAGATGTTGCAGCTTTAGACTTCAAATTGGTTTCATAAATTTTACTTTAAGATTTGATTTGTATTATAATATAAAATTCATTTAACAATATTTGTAATAATTAATTGAGAAAATAAACCAATTAAGAGTACATTATTGATCATTTAACATCGTAAAAATATTAAGTTTAAAAAATCTTTAATTTTATTGTTGGCAACTTTTGAAAAGAAGATTTAAATCTATAATTAGACTTTGAATTATATTGATTCAAAAATAACCAATTGTTAGAATAAATTATTGATTATTTTAAAAAATTAAGTTAACATTTTTTAAATTCATTGTTGGTGGTAACTTTGAAAAAATTATTTCAAATCTTACTTTAAACCTATAAATTTTAAATTTTGTTGCTATTAATTTTAAATTTTACTTAAAACTTTAATATATATATAATATATATATATATATATATATATATATATATATATATATATATATATATATATATATATATATATATATATAAGTTTTAATTTGGAAACGAATGTTAAATTTTTACATTGATTTTATATAATAAAATTATTATTATTCAAAACATTGTTAATAATACATTTTCCTTAAATATAAGATTATTAGAGCACGTTATGAAAATTAAAAAAGTTAGTTGAAGTATTAAATTGTGTTAATAGTCATACACTAGTGCAAAATAATTTTATATTGTTGTTTTATAATAATTATTATTATGTTATGTTAATCAAGTAATTTTAAAAAATATTTTGATTTAGTAAAATGGAGGTTGTTTATTAAATGTCAGTATAAAATTATTTATATATTATTTTATATAAATGATGAATCTTCTATTTTGTTTATTAAATTTTTTTTAATTATATAATTTTACAAATTTATATTTAAGAAAGATCATTATTCAGTTTTTGTATAACAATATTTAATGTAAATGACAAAAACATGTGACATATATAAATGGGTAAAACATTATTAATTCCCCTTAAAATTTGAGAATTTTATAAAAATTAGAAATAAATAATTTATGAAAGTTTATATTTAGATATAGAAGTACTCCTTTTAATTTTTATCATAAAAATTAGTTTTTAAATTTATTTTAATTAATATATCCATAGTTTAAATAGATTAATCATCTAATAAAACTAAAAATTAATTTTTAAATAAAATTTGAATGAAGTAGTATTAAATATTAAATATTCATTTGTCTAGTTAGGATAGACTTGTTTTTTGGTTAGATCCAATCCAATTGTTAATACATTACCCTATTTTTAATTAAGTGATGTAGATTTCATCATAGAGATGAAAAACATTCTAATTACCAAATGGTTACTTTGTAATGATGGAAAGTTATTTGGTTTTATTTAACTAGATTAGACTACAGTTATTATTTGGATCCAGCACTCTAATAATCATTTATAAGCAATATAGGACCCACAAATTATAATTTTTGGATAAAACCAAATTACTAATATTTACTTTACCCTGATGTGAAATAATCATAGTTATCAACTAATTATTATTTTAACCAAAAACTCATCAAAGCAAAATTTTACCAACTAGTCATGATAATACAATCTAACTGCTACTAGTCTTTTAAAGATGTATAAAGTTTTTTATATTAAAAGATCCATACATTTTTAATTAAAGAAAAAAAGAATATGTTGGCGATCATCATTCATCCCAGTGAAAACATTTTTCTAATACTAGCGAACTCTTACATAACTCATCATCTATTTTTATAACTATTCCATACTAAATCAAAAATGAATAGTAGGTGGCGATGATCACAATGAAATCATTTGGGAATTTCTTAAGCCATGATAGATAATTAAACTATATATTTTTTCTAATGTTTTCTAAAATGAAAATATACTTTGATGTGATCATTTTTGAAATATTCGTGTTAAAATTGAAAGTATATTGTCGATTCTAAACCGAAAATATATTTTTGGTTCTGAGCATAACGGTAATCTATATATGTTCCAAACATATAAATTAGAAGTTGAACAAAAGACCAAAAATTGAACAAAAACAATAATTAGAAAAACTTTACAAATCAAAAATTGAACAAAAGACCAAAAATTAGAAGTAATCCAAATATGTTCCAAGCATATCAATATAATCCAAGTAATCCAAAATATTATCAAAGTAATACGAATAGTAATACAAATATGATATAATACAAGACCGAAAAACTAAAAACAAAATACAAGTGCATCATCAGTATAAACTACTGGATATGGCGGATTATGAGTTGGCCTGTCACCCTCAAGGCATCCCTCACTGCCTCCCATGACATAGCACTGAGCATCCGCCATGATGGCCTCCAAAACACCCTAACATCGGATCGCCAGAAACAACCTCTATCAATACCATCTTGTGCAAGCTCCATGATAACGGCACTTAGGTAATAGGTCACAGCATGATATCCTTCTAGCCCGCTCCTCCTTTAGGATTTCGATGAATTGACCTGGTGGGTTCCTGAGCATGCTTTACCATATATGGATGGGATACCTTGAAGAACCATATCATGTAACCATACTTGTAACCTACGCCACGATAATACACCCGCCTCATTTGCACAAGATGATTCTCAAAATCATCATAGAACACATGTGTCCCTCCACACTGGCTCGGGAGGAGCACATAATGTGATCCCGAGGAATGGTCTAGGTAAACTCGAATTGATGTATCACCCGCTCAAACATATAAGGAGCAGTCTTGCAAGTCCCGCACCAACAAACATGAACAAATGAAACCTCATCAAAGATCGTCAGACGGCGGTCAACGATGAATCGAAGTGAATGTCCTCATGCACTAGCCATCTGTAAACCACAACTCCTCTATCGTTCTAAGCGGCTTATGACAGACACATGCAACTTATCTTCAGATAAACCGTATTAAGTGACGCCTCGATGCGGAAGTGTTGTAGGATCTATCTCGAAATAACAAAATTAAATAATTAGTTTTAATCGAATAATTAACAAAGGCCAAAGAGAAAGAATTTATACCGCTACGAGTGACATGTTATCGGTCCACGCATCGTATTCCACTTAGTCCCCTCATCCAACTTAGTATACAAGTAAACAAAGCACGCAACCCCCCAGTTCCACCCATTGATCGCCTCAAAATTAGCAAAGTATCTCAGGTACATGATGTCAGGATAAATGGCACCGGTGTCCACAACGATCTCGCGGTGCCAACAAGATACAAGAGGGTGCTCATGGCATAACCTCCGTGAATGGTAACCTACTCGACATCACCATCAGCTTCTTATGCACCCACAATCTCATTCTCGAACACCGTATCCAAGAAGCTATGCCTAACGTGGGAAACACGTGTCTTATCAAACTTTCCCAGGGCACTACCAATGGTAACTCCCAACATCTCAACCAACAGATTTATGGCCTCCCCTTTGTCGATCTTCTCATTATCCAAGAAATCCCCTCTAATCGAAAATGAAGTGACACGCAACATCATCGAGTGTGATCGTCATTTCACCATGTGGTAGATGAAATGCCAACGCCTCATGGTGCCATCTCTCAACAAAAGCGCTTATTGAATAAACCCCAATTCACCCTCACAATTAATAATAAAATCGTAGTTTCAAAATTTCATCCAACAAAATGAGGCATCACATATCGCAGATTTCATCACTTTGCATTATAATGCACATCACAAAATCAAAATTGGATATACCGATTCATATCATAATTCATCATATACACATATGACTATTCACAAAGACAATGATGTGTTCACAAAATATACATAACATCATGTTATCATCAATACATAAAGTTATAACATCATAAGATAGTATACATAAACTATCCTATCAAAATAATAACGCCCAAACTCCGAGTGTTACTACGATCAAAGCGAGCGACTCAAAATAAAGAGACTCGAGCTAATCCTCATCATCCTCGTGATCACCGCACGTTACCAATATAAAGGCAACGATGAAACAAGTAAAGGTGATACTCAAAACATATAATTAAAGGCATGATAAATGTATAAATAGTTTTGGAATTATAAATGATATATTAATAAGAGTATGTCAACATATATCAAAACCTCACATACTTTAAATTAGCATTTAGTGTATAAAATTAACACTTTAACTTAGCTTACATAATCATTATACTCAGATCAACACAAGTATCATATATCATCGCAATTCAACATCATCCATCAATTAAAACCCAACGCTAAACAACTCAAACATAAACATAATCGACTCCATGAGACACGACTATGTTATGCATGTGGAAATTCGCCGCTTTGTCCATAATTAGGAACATTTGGCATAAAGCCCATCGTCACTTGGCATAAAAGCTCGTCGCCAATGCAATGTATGTGACTCGACAATAAAAACAACACAACAAAACATCATCATCGTCATCCAAATTGACATAAAGTCCACGCCGCCATATTTATCCACATCAAGATAAACATATCATCGCATCGCATATCACAAGTATTTATTAATAAATACACCGTCAGTAAACATCATGTTTAGTCACACCACATCATTATCAATTAATTCACCAAATTCCAATACGGAAAATAGTCAAAACACCAATAATCGTCGCAAAGCCATTCTTAATAACCGACATTAATCATAATCACAACATCGCACCGGATTGTCCATACGTGTCTTAAATCGACTAAAACGCAATCCGATTCAATTTAACCTTAATTTGGCCTATTTCGGGTCGTTTCGTAAAAACTCGTAGTTTCTAAAAACTAACCTCACCAGTATGTTCTACACGTAAAAATTAGCCAGTACGTCAATTTTCATTGAATTCGGAGTAACTTGCTCCGTCGCCGAATTTACCGAAATCGGAAAATCGGAACATAATCCGGTTCCAAATTTAATCGGCTAACTTATGTCCTAATTATATTTTATTAATACCAACTAGTAGTATAAGGAATTAAGGAAATTGAAGGAAACAGAAGCTAGCAAGAAAATAATGCAAAAATAAATCACGAAATGTAAAATGCAGACATGTAAAACGAAACCTCAAAATTCCTTCTCCTCCCCCTGCATAAAGGGACGCATGTCCCAACCTTGTTCCTAGTGGAGGCGGGCGCCTAGTAGTGGGGACGGCCGCCTGCCGAGGTGGGCCCTTGTTTCATTGACAACACATCTTCTTCCTCCACGTTCTATAAATGCATGTATTTTTCTCGGTTTTTTCATAATTTGCAAATTCCATTTTATAACTTCTAGTTCCTACAAGCTAGCAATAAAATACCCACAATCCATACTCATAACTCAACCTTTCTAAGTTATTTGATCAATCATTCAACCAAAACTCATGAATCAACCTATCAATTTTTCCCAAATCCAAAATATATCACCAAACCCTAACTATAATGGAATGGAAGATCAAACCCTTACCTCAAGTGATTGGATGATTCTTGATGATTCAACAAACCCAATCCTCAAGCTTGCTTCTGCTCTCTTCTTCTTCTTCTTCTTCCAAACCCTCTATGTTTCTAAGCTTCTATGTTTGCTTTTGGTGTTGTAAATGGAAGGAAAATGAGGAAAAGTGTTTTATAAAGGTGTATTTCTTACTAGCCAAGGGTGTACACTCAATTCTACACAATTAATCCTCACACCCCTATCTATTCTTATTAATTAACACACTAATAATATCTAATAATATTATTAATTCAATTAATTAAAATAACCCGGAATTAAATATCGGTCCAATAATATTTTACCGAACCGAACGGAATAAAAATTGGACCGAACGAAACGTCGCCAAATATATTAATAGATATATCGATTAATATAAATATTCTCGTCGCCAAAACAATCGTCAAACGGTAACTCAAAAATATTAATATAATATAATATTAAATAAAACGGGGCGTTACATTTATCATCCGCCGACCACCACATAGATGGAAACCATCAAACCATGGCTTTACAGGCGTAACAAGTCTATTGATCTTCCGCCCATGGTTAATGAACTTTAGTGTATCACACTCCTGAAAAATAAAATTCATAGTTAAAATTCATAATAAAATTCATAGTTAAAATTCATAATAAACTTCATAACAGTAATAAAAATTCAAATTTCATACATGTCCATCCCATATATCTAGATACATGGTTGGGATAAAGATGCAAGAATGATTAATCAACGTCCTCCTCCAAAGACCCGAGGGCCTAAGATGCGCTGAATAGATCTGACATCCAGACTCCCGGCCTCCCACTCTGTGCCTCGGTGCCTCCGGTGGTTGCTTGCAGTAGCATCGAGTGTACTCTGTCTCAACCGATGGAAGTTTGACCGAGGTCAGGTGGATGTCTAACACTCATGCGTGACATGTGTATCAGAACACCCCAATTCTACCCCAAGTAATTATTCAATAAAGTCGAGTATAAAATTTTCCAAATATAATGTCACACTTTTCAACTTAAACACATAAACTCGTCATTTTATTCAAAATGTATACATAACACTTTAAAGAGGCGTAACTAACACAACGCATTTTTTTTAGTCTTCAAACATAAATGACTTTATTAATCACGCAGCAGAATCATAATAGTTTTTCACATAAGACATAGCATCTCTTTGAGTCATAAACAACATCAACATAATAAACTCCTCAATCAACGACTATAAAATTCAACATTAAAACAACAAAATAAGACAAGTGTTCATTTTTCCCTAAGTGCTACGTGATCGTGGCAACGATAATCGAACTTGGATTAAAATGGTAACGGCTACTCCTCCTTATTACCGCATGTTACCAATATAAAGGCAACGACGAAACAAATGAAAGGGTGAAATATCAAACTATATAATTGAGATCATGATAAATAATATATAATTAGAATTATATAAAATCACTATTTTGTCATCTCACAACCAATCAACAACAAACACAATTTAACCACACAACAACATCATTATGCACTAGAGCATGTAACTTGGACAAATGCAAATGCATGTGGTTCCATCACGAGTAAACCTCCCAATTTAGAAATATGTCGGCCATCGAGGCATCAACAAGGCATAAGCCTTCAACTTTCAACATTTTTCCAATCCAGTTAACATGGGTGAGCATCGCTCCAATTTAATAAAATTTAATGGCGACTATCATGTATGGGATACAACAACAACATACACAACGAGACAACTTAGGACAACAAACAACTTAGAACAACGAACAACTTTCAACATTGATTTTAAGCTCCAACAAAATTTATCCATATTTAGGACATCAACCAACTTTATACTTGTAATTCATTACATTCAACATAAATTGGGAAACACGCTACTTATAGCTTACATTAGTGGATACTTGAGCCATTCCTTCAATTCCTCTAAATTCTATTAATCGGCCACCGCATTTTACAATTACCAACATATAATTCTTAACTATTTCTAATCAATTCGACATTCCTTATTAATTACTAGCATTATTTTACTCATGAAAGCCTACCCAAAGCTCCTGAAGTTCAAGTGTTTAAATCAGAAGAATCCTTTAAGGACCACATGGACCAACCTCACCATATTTATTAACACCATTTCAAATTTTAAGGATCAGCACTGCCACACACAGATAGCTAGAGGAGATTATAAATTCTCCAAATTATCACCATGTTCCCAATTAGAAAGCAAGAACCCCACCCTTACCTTGTGAATCGGAGGTTGATTTGCTCCGAGATGGAGATTTGGCCAAGCCTCAAGCTTGAAACTTCTACTATCTCTCTTTTTCCCAAACCCCTTCTCCTCTACTCATAAACCAACACTTTCTATTTTCCTCGTTTCACTTCTCTAAAATAATAACACTATTATTATTACTTATTGGGCTTACTAGACTATACTCCCACTTTGCTACACCCAACATAATACCTTAGCCCACTTAATTGAAATTTCTACAATTTAATATTATTAGAATTATTAATATTATTCTACAACTTATTTTAATTAATCACCCTATAATCATATAATGACTTAAATTGGCATTCTACAATATTACCAATTATTCAAAAAATATGCGAAAATATTAAATTAAATAAATAATTAAATAATTCTGTGTTACAACTCTCCCCACTTAGAATATTTTCGCCTCGAAAATTTACCTGGTTCAAACAACTCGAGATAGGAGTCTCGTGATCTTGCTCTCCAATTCCCACGCCGCTTTCTCCACAGCCCCAACCGCATAATCTTCACCAACGCAATCTTTTCCTCTTAGAGTCTTCATTTCGCGACCTGTAATTCTCACATGTGTCGCTCTACCGTGAGATTATCGTGTACTTGCACATCGTCCATTTGAATCACAGAGAGACGGATCATGATTATATCAAGTCGGAGTTGTGATGAAACTCATCGTGCAAATTAGCAAGATTTGGCGGTAACGCCACTCGACAGGCCACTTTTCCAACTCTATCTCGATATCTGATACGGACTAATTAAACAAGGATGAGCTTCTTAGACTCGAGATCGCCATCCCCAATCACAAGGTGTGACTAAAACACATGATTTCCAACGGAATTAAAATCTTTTCTTCTCTTGTCATGGTAACATTTCGCTTACCGAAGCCTTCATCTTTTCCCCGATAAACTTCACTTTCTCAAGAATATCTCGAACAATTTCGTGTTCACCTACCACACTTTCACCGATTCATGCCACACAATGTAGTCTTACCTCCGACATACAATGCTTCAAAAGGTGCCATCCCAATACTATAATGGTAATTATTATTATAAGTGAACTCGATCAAAGGAAGATAAGTATCCCATGAGCCTCTTTGCTCAAGAACACATGCCCTCAACAAATCTTCCAACGAATGAATAGTTCTCTCGGTTTAACCATCCGTCTGAGGAAGATATGCCGAACTCAACCTCAACTTAGACCCCAATGCTTCTTGCAACCTCTTCCAAAAATCAGAAGTAAACCTCAGATATCTATTTGACACAATACACAAAGAAACACCATGCAACTTCACAATCACCCTGACATATACCTCAGCCAACTTCGCAATCAAATAAGTAATGTTAATAGGTATAATGTGCCGACTTCGTAAGCCTATCAACAATCACCCAAATCGAATCATGTCCTCTCAAGGTATTAGGTAGTCCTACAAAGTCCATTAAAATGATATCCCATTTCATTCGAACTTCAACGGTTGCATCAATCTCGCAGGCTCCGATGTTCGATCTTTGACTTTTGAAAGTCAAACAGCATACACAAACCGTGCCACATCACGCTTGCCGTGCCACCAAAACAAACCTTCAAGTCTTAATACATTTTCGTAGCTCCTAGATAACATTCCAACTGCTTCATGACTCTCTTGAAGAATCAATTTTTAACCGCTTCATCATCGAGAACATATACGATCTCGGAATCTCAACACATTTCGCGATCCAACTTGAAATTATCATTCTTAGGTCGATCGGTTCACCATTAAATCCACCAACTTCACATCTAGCTTTTGAGCCTCTTGTCAAGAAAGTCATCATAATATTTAACATTCCCATTATAACACTATGATGTGTCATCACAAACCAAACTCAAATCTCGAATGCTCAATCAACTTCAACCGTAACCATCATGGTCGATATATACAAAGTTTTTGGCTTAAAGCATCGACTACGAAGATTAGCTTTTCCGGGATGATAATTTAAATCGAAATCATAATCCTTCAACAACTCTAAACACCTTCACCGCCTCATATTCAACTCTTTGCAAGCGCAGCCAATTCGCGAGATCATGCGTAGGATAATTCTTTTCATGAGTCCTCGCCTCCTAGACGATAAGCAACCACTTTACCATTTTTTGCAAGCACACCACCTAACCCCACCGCATGCATCAAAGTACACAACCTCGGATTAGCAAAAGTCAAAATTGAGTCGACGCAACCCTTTTCAACTCACTAAAACTTTCTTCAAATCGAACATCCCACACAAAGGCTTTTCCTTGCAAGTCAACTTAATCAATGGAAGTTCCAACTAGAAAACCTTTGATAAACCGCTTATAGTAATCGCTAATTCAAGAAGCTTCTAATCTCAAGAATCGACTTGAGCTTCCCATTGCAACATAACATCAACTTTAGAAGGATCCACGACAATACCATACCGTAAATGACATGGCCAAGAAAAACCCTTCAAACTTAATTACACTGGACAACTTTGCATACAACTTCTTCTCCTTCAAAATCTTGCAACACGACCTTAGGTGTTCTCATGTTCCTCTTCCGATTTAGAGTAAATCAAAATGTCATCAATGAATACCACCACAAATTGATCCAAGTAAGTATGAATAATACGGTTCATTTACTCCATGAATACTCCAGCGCATTGGTAACATCAAAAGGCATCATCAATACTCGTAGTGTCCATACCGATTCCCCGAACGCGGTTTTCCGAATATCATTTCCTTCACTCTAATCGGTGATATCCATCTCAAATCAATCTTCAAAACACACTAGCACCCACCAATTGATCCATCAAGTCAACAATTGAAGCGATATTCTTCTTAATCGTCACTTTATTCAATCACAATAATCAACACAAATTATGTTGCTCGACACGTAATACTGGATGGGAAATTGCTATGTTTTCATTTTTTACCGTTATACATTATTTTAAGAATTTTGTTGAGCCACTGCTTTGTGGAATTTGATTTGATGTTGAGGCTAGAAAGCCATGAAAACCAATTATGTTGTTTTCCGTTGCATGAATAATTATTTTGAATAAATGATGAAATAAAGTATATTTTGGAACTTTATGATTATTTTGAAAACCATGACATCCCATTTTGTGGACCACTCGATAATCGTTGTGTATTTTACTATATATTTATTAGTATTGGGAATGGGGTGTTATAAAATTGACTAAACCCTTTCAATGTATTTTATATAAGACGGATGCGAATCGGAAGTATACTGGTTTTGAGGAGCATTTATGGAATTTCACGTGGTGCCTAAGAAATGTACGGGTGGATTAAGAAACTCCCAAACATTTTAGTAAATATTTCTAGTAGTCATTGATAGGGTATTGTGATGGGATATTCTAAACTTATTCGTGTTCGCTAAGCAAACTAGCTACCTCGTCCACCTCGAAGGATGATTTCGCCTTATCCAAGGACTTAATCCACTATAACCAAACCGATTACACTTTCACGGAAATTGTGGTGACTAAATATACAATGAAACGCTCAATGATCTAACCGATATAACGCATTGACCCAATAGAACTTGTCATACCCCATTTTGACCAATATACCACCTTACATTTGCATCATTGCATCACTACAAGCCTTGTAGTCAGATTAATCCGTGTAGCTTCTACAGTCAAAATTAGGGTTTCATCAATTTTTCATTTGATTCAAGAGGCAATCAATCAGGGTTTGAGCTTCATTCACCTCATTTGATCTATCTTGATCAAATCATCAACCGATCTTCAGATATCAAATTTTCCTCATGATCTATCGAGGATCGACCAATTAGGGTTTTATCGAGGATGAGCAATCACCGATTTTCTCGATCAATGAATGACTTTTTGATCGAGATTGATCTTCATATCTTAAATACAACATGTTGACCTAATTTCCTCGGATTCAAAACATCACGTAGTTCATGCTTAATTCATCACCATCTAGATCATCCGGATGAAATTTCATCTCTGACCGAAAAGTCAAACTTTGACTTTGGTCAACTTTTTCAAGACAAAACTTTTTCAATCATCAAAATACTCAAATGATCCATCATGATCATAAAAATCAAGAAATTGAAAAGTCAACAAAAGTCAAAATTTTCAACACTTAAATTTTTCAAGTGTTAAAATTTCACATTTTTCCAAACTTCATGGCATTTTTTTCACATAGTTCCACTTTGAATTGGAAAAACTCAAAACAAGAAAAGTTGTAGCTCTTGAAACAAGCTTTCCAAATGTCCAAGAACTCTCAAATCCATGGAGTTCAGCTATACTTTTGATTTGAAACACGAGCTCCAAAATCCTTGATTTTCAAGTACTAAGTTCAAGATTATAGGTCATTGAGTTTCTTCTTCTAGAAGCCATGCCACCTTGCAAAGAGAGTTAGAGCTGATAAAAATCAGATGGAGAGTAATTATGATAGGATATGACAAGTTGAAAATTAACCATGGTTAAAAGGAAGCTTCCTTGCATTTAATGCAAAAATGACTTCTTGCCTCTAAGGCAACTTGTAAATACCAAAGCCATTTCCTTCCCTTGCCATTCTCGAACTTGTGACCCATAAATGAGGTCAGTGCTACCAACCAAACCACATTAAAGCTTGTAAGAACATGTTTTCTTCTTTAAAATTCAAGAAACATAGTTCAAATTGAGAAATTTTGCATTTTTGAAATCTTGTGAAAAACCATGAGAAATTTGGTGTCTAACATGTCTTAATATCAATATAGAACTTGTTTGAAACTTAAAATCAACACAAGAGACACTAAAAATCAGATTTTGCATTTCATGTTTCAAACTTGTCCAAAACTGCCTTAAACTTCAAACTGATAGTTTGGCTCGAGCTAGTTATGTTTTGATCATCCAAACATCATCAATATACTTCATATGAATGATCCAAACCATCATCTTTGATCTCAACTCCATTAACTACGAATTCAAGTTTCACTTTGAGTAAACCGCAGTTGACTTGGTCGTAATAATCCGGAGCAAATTCGTGATGTGCGACT
>CM038794.1:114834195-114895015 GCA_021764765.1 Vicia sativa | reverse complement strand
AACATAGATGACTTGACCATTCCTCCGCACCGTTAAGAAGAATTTGTTGCAAGCCGTCAACCCAGATGCCAGAGATCGCTGCTTGCCCCTCCGCTACCGATGGTTGTGCTTGGCTGAGAAGACGGTTCAAGGTATGATGGATAACCGTGAGATACTATTTCAAGCCACCCAAGTAAGTCGTGTGAAGAAATGTCTAAGTTGAAGATCGACAATGCGAACGAAACCTGCCATCTGTGGGATACCTGGGGCAACCAAGTGGAAAGTATGATTACATGGTGAAGTATAACGTCCTCGATAGTTACAAGATTCCTATTGAAGATGTTAAGGCGACTCGGACGGGGTGACGATTTCCGTAAGACTACGATGTTAACACCATAAGGATTTCCTCTCACGATCCCGCGGCTTCCAGAGTGGCACCTCTCATCACTTCTCCAAGACCAGCCATATTCCTCCGACAAAGCTATCCCTTGGAACTATGGAGTCGATGTTCACTATCATGGCCAAGCAAGACCCTCCGACCATTGAAGATCTTACATTGAAGCTACTATCCCGACATCGACAACATCACCGGATCCAGAAGGTGACCGTAACCGAAGGGTATTCTCCAGATCTCCTCCAAAAGACACCGCGACTCCACTGCATCCCGCCTACTCAATCGACATCCCCAGCTAGAGGGAAAGAAACTGACTCATCGCTCAACCGTATACCAAAGGAAGTTATCAAGACACCTCCAAACAAGAAATGGAAGAAATCAAGATTATCAAGAAGAGTGATTACAATGTTGTGGAACAATAGATGCATCTGGCCCAAGATATCCATGCTTGCTCGCCAGGTTCGAGGCTCATGCTAATGCTCTTTGGTGAAGTTTCAAGAATGCTCATGTGCCGCAAGACACTACCACCGACCAGTTCAAGTTTGTATTGCTAGCCTGGCCGCCAACAACGGCCTAGGGCTTCTCTCGATGTCGATTTAACTCTTCCGTAAAGAAACATAACAAGGCCTTCACATCTCGCTGAATGCAAGGGTACTACCTTATCTCATGTTTTGCTGGATACCGGTTCTCGCCTCAATATCCTTCCAAGATCGCTTGATCGACTTGATGTCAAGGGTTGGTTCTGACCCAGGACATTATTGTAAGAGCTTTGATGGTTCTAAGCGTAATAAGATTGAGAGCTCATCACTCTAAAGTCGGTTCCCACTTTTGACTCCACTTTGTCATGGACATCCGTCCTACATTTTGCCTACCGGGACGCCTGGATACATGGGCAAGGCCATATTCTACCTACATCGTAAATCCAAATACCCAAAGTGAAAGGAAAGGTACGTATGTGGTGAAGAAGAGTATATGGTCACCATCTAAGTCATTCCGCTATCTCGAGATGGAGGGTGAATTTTTCAAACGCCCGCCAAGCTTTTGAAACAATACCCGTAGTCGTGCCTGCTGACTCTCCCAGCGTTCCGCCTAGGATGGCCTCATCGAAAGATGCTGCCACTCTGAACAAGGAGGTAAAGCTATTTGGATACCGATCATCTTCCTTTCAAACCGATAAGACCGGTTTAGGCTTCACCATCAAAGGTCGAAGATGATACGCTAACGCGCCGCCAACTTCCTTTCCGCATCACCGTAATGGAATCCATGCTATGGAAGATTTACAACAACGGCTTAACATCGCAAGTGGATCTTCCCAACCTGCATCATGGGCTCAAAGAATTGGAAGATCAAGATCGCCATACCAATCTCCTTTTAGCCGTGAGTAATTGTTTTTGTTTTGTTTTGCTTTTCGATTTCTTTTATGTTTTGAACAATAAACTTTGAAAGCCTAGTGCCTCGCCTGGGCATCATGGGTCGCTTATGAGGGTTATTATCCGTCGTGCATATTTTCATTCAATAAATCGCTGGACTTTTGCATTCAATTGTTTTCTTTACTTTATCACCCCTTCAAAAGCTATGTGTTTCTTACACACACCCACGTGATACATCGCGTAATCACTCCGAATCTCATAATAAGCTATGCTAATGCTAAATATGACTTCGATAATCCGATCTACCAAGTCAAGACGAAAGTGACGGAAGATTGTGAAGTGCGTGAGAATCCCATGACCGCTAAGAAGAAGAGCGGTTATACAAACCCACATAAGAGCAAGTCGAGGTTGTGAATTGGCACCGAAAGATGTAAAAGAGATCAAGATAGGAGCGGTCTTGAGAATAGTGTTAAAGAAAGGTTGGTTCTGTATACGAGACTATATTGAGGTTTTTCTTGGTCATACGAAGACATGCCCGTTTAGACATTGATATCAGGTACACCGATTGCCAACAAAGAAGGTTTTCTCCCGAAATGGTGTCTGTTCATGCGCCCCGAGATGTCGAGAAAATCAAAGCCGGGTTATGAAACAGCTCAACGCTGGTTTCTTAGTTGTCACCTCCTATCCCTGGGTTGCAATGTGGTACCCGTATCTAAGAAGGATGGTAAGGTACGAATGTGTGTGGATTACGTAGATCCGAACAAAGCAAGTCCGAAAGACGATTTCCCACTTCCTCATATTGATGTTCGTTGACAATACCGCCAAGATAAGGTTTTCTCCTTCATGGATGGTTTCTCCTACATAATCGATCAAATGGCCCTCAAGACATGGAGAAGACTACTACATACGCTGGGGCACCTTCGCTACAAGGCGTCGGACCGAAGAACGCACGCCACTTATCAAATATGGTGACATTGTTTCATGACATGATTCATCACGAGATGTAGGTCTACGCCGACGACATGATAGCTTCGATCACTGATCAAGAAGAACATCTAGATCATTTGCAAAACTATTTGATGATTGAAGAAGTATGCATCGAGACTTAATCCTAACAAGTGCACCTTGGAGTCGATCCGAAAACTCCTAGGGTTTGTTGTCGGTAAAGGTATTAGTTGATCCCGCCAAGGTTAAAGCTATTCAAGAGATGCCGCCCCCGCACCGAGAAGGAAGTCGAGGTTTCGGGCCGATTGAACTACATTGCCGATCTATTGCACACTTAATCGCCATTGTGGAGCCAATCTTCAAGTTACTAAAGAAAGATCAAGTAGTGGAATGGAACGATGATTGCCGATCGCTTTTGACAAAATCAAGGAGTACCTTCGTAATCCTCCTATCCCGATGCCCACCAAGGAAGACCTCTTATCATGTACTTGACAATGTTGTTAGAGAACTCGGGATGTGTGGGGCAACATGACGAGTCCTGGTCTAAAAGAGCATGCAATATACTACCTTAGCAAAAGTTTACCGACCAGAAACAAGATACTCACACCGAGAAAACTTGTAACGCTATTTGGGCTGTCACCGACTAAGACAAAGATATGTTGATCACACTACCTTGTTGATTTCTAAGATGGATCCGATGAAATACATATTTGAGAAACCACCGGAAGAATTGCAAGATGGCAAATGATCTTTGATCGAATATGACATCCAAAGACACTTCTCGTAAAGCGATCAAAGGGAGTGTAGCCGATCATTTGCTCACTGTCAGATGACTATCATACCTATGCAATTTCCGCATAAGATGTTTTACTAGTTACGATTATGTAAGAACTGTGCCCGCATTTAAGGACCGAACAAGGATCCCGATGGACTATGGTCTCGATGGAGCCTCAAATGCACTTGGCAATGGCATTGGCGCCATCATCACATCCCCCCTGCAGTGGACATACCTCACCGCCAGATTATGTTTCTTTCACGAACAACATGGCCGAATACGGCTGCATCATGGGAATCAAAGTCGCTATCGACTTAAGAATCAAGTTCTTGCAAGTGTATGGAGACTCCTGAATATCTCAAGGGCATCTCATAATGATAAGAAGTTCATGAGAAGATTTGCTTCCAAATTCTTCTCAAAGAACGGCATCTTATACTGCGCAACCACGATTTGTGCCATCTACCTGTAGACCGTGAAACAGAATGCTGTGATCATGGAAGAGTTACACGAAGGCGAATTTGGTACTCACTCCAAGGGACACCATGGCTAAGAAGATTTTGAGAACAGTTACTATTGGTCACCATGGAAGCCTGATTGTCACCGCTTACACTCCTCGATCTTGTCACAAGTGACGATGCCGACAAAGTAACGACTCCAAGACCAATGTTTTAACTTCTCCTTGGCCTTTGCAATGTGGGCATTGACATGATCGGAGAAACTGCCCATGCCTCCAATGGACATCGTTTCATCCTTGTGGCAATAGATTATTTACCCGTGGCAGGTTGTTCGTATGCATCTACCAAGAATGTTGTGGCTCGATTCATCAAACATAATCTTATCTCGCTAAGATGGCACTCCGAAAGGATTATCACAATCTGCCCAATCTCAACAATAAGATGATCACCGAACTCGCACGCAGCCAAGATCAAGCATCACAATTCATCTCCCTACTGCCTAAGATGAATCGCAGCGGAAGCCGCCATAAGAACATTAAGAAGATTATACAAGATGACAAGATTTACAAGATTGATGTTACCATTTGCTTCATGGTTATCACACTACAACACTTAACATCAGTCAGGCAACCCCTTGTTACGGTATGGGGCTGCCTTACCCATCGAGGTTCAGATATCTCACCGAGTCCTCCGTGAGGCGTAGTTAGGCGAAGACGATCGGGTCCGGATCGCTTTGACCGCATTAATTGATTGATGAGAACGACTCGATCCATCTCGCACGTGACATTTATCGTAAACGAATGATCGTAGCATTTAACAAGAAGGTCAAACACCGAGTCTACCAAGTCGGATCTAGTAGCCGCATCATTCTTCACAAGGTGATCCTGGCAAATGGACTTCACCTATGAGGGACCATTTGTAGTCAAGATGATTTTCCATGGAGCTATGATACTTAGCACCATGGATGGTTAAGACTTACACCGTGAACGCATATAGTCAAAAATACTACGCATAAAGAGACCCGCTAGGTCGACTTAACCTAGTAAAAAATAAGAGATCCATGCTAACCAAAAGGTTCGCAAAAATAAAGGATATATACAAAACATGTACACCCTGCAAATCGAAACCCGAAAAGGCGGTTTGGGCAAAAAGGGTATCCCGAGACTAAAACCCGAAAGGGCGGTCTAGGCAAAAGTTAGGGATTTAAGCATTTACTATGTTTCTTCCAGATCATCTCGCCTGCACTACTATCAAAGATTCAAGATTCAAATGGCTAAGATCGCCTACTCACTTTCACCGATGCAAGGAGATGAGATAGTTGAAATATATGAGTACTAGCATAGTTGGAACTTAACGAGATTGTTTCCGACAGCTTTTACCTTCTTGTGTATAAACCACTTGGCCACACCACCTTTCAAATAAACGCAAACTTCTTTCTTTACAATTTTTGTTGTCGTTATAATAAGTCCAACGCTTGTTTTGAATGATTATATGCACTTGACAATAAAACTCTTTGCAAACATACGAAAAGTGGACATGCAAAGTACTTACTATGTGTTCCGTGAATGGGATGACGACGAAGTCACCAAATAGTTCCCATGTAGCATAAAGGTGTCACCACAACACACCTTCCCCAACGGAGTATATGTTAATCCACAAAGTGATTCCACTAACCGAGCAACGTTACATCGGCCTCCAAGCAAGACACCATCCCCGCTAACACTTCCTCCCCAATGGATATTTCTCAATCCTCCCTTCTCCCAAAGCAGTATCCGTAACTCCAAGACTTGGTCGAGTAGTGCATCGGAGGAAACATATACCTTTACTCCCTAAACCAGATTACGATTGACCTGCACTCTTCTAGCCCGGCCTCAATAACTATCAAATGCCTCCCATGAGATTTACACTGTAATCCCTCAGTAGAGCGCCTCTAAATTTCCTCACAGGATCTACATACAAGGTCCCCAACGGATCGCCTCCCCACTCTCCTCAACAGTGGTCTATGAGATCTCCAACAACGAAGTTTTCGCCTCTACTGGTCCTCAACAATGTCTAGACCCAAGACTTGGTCAATAGTGCATCGGAGGAATCCAGATATCTTTCTTCTTTTCAAAAGCGGGTTCTCACCCACCAATTCCCCAAGCGGAAGTCAAAAATCTTCAAGTAACATCCGATCTTCTTCAAGATGGATATGTTTTGAAATATCACAACATTCATCATTCATACATTTCATAAAGTCATAATTCATGCATATGTCATTCATATATAACCGTCATGCATCATACTTGCATAAGACTAACAAATATTCTATCAAAGTTTTTTGTTTTCTCCAAAATGTAATACTACTTCCGACGCAAACAGTCCAGATTGCTTCCCGAGCCGACGGAAAACTATCTCGAGACCGCCGCAAACAATGTCCGGTGATTAAGCCTCAACCGACGGAAAACTATCCGAAGACGCCCACATCGGGTCCGTGATTAAGCCCCGAACCGACGGAAAACTATCCGAAGACCACCTCTTAGTTATCCGATAATGTGCAATGGATCAACACCGATGTACAATGTGTTATCCACATTCTCATGCCACTACAATCTCTCCTAGTAATCAAGACTTAAGATTTATTCTGATTATCACGCCGACTACAGTAGTCTAGCAGCATTTACCCAGCTTGCCTTGGATGGCATCTTAAGCCCATCTCCTCTCCATTCCGTGAACATCTACAGAGTCTAACGTATTTGCCCCCAAAGATCGACCTTCAGATGGCATCTTAAGCCCATCTCGCCACCTCCTATTTAACGACTCCAGTCTCAGCGCATTTACTGCTCCCCAAATAAGTCTCCAACTTCTCCAAATGGCATCCGTAAGCCCATTCCACATCATCCACCAACAATGAGTGCAAATTTTCAGTATTTTAGTGTTCAATCATCTTCTACCTCCAGTCACGAAGACAAGCATGTCAATCTAACCCTTCCAAAGACAAGAAGATTGAACAGGGCAGTTGTCATACCCCAAAAATTTGCCCTCCATCTACTCAAGAGATTTCATACATCCATACTCAAGGATTCCTCAAGAGTTGATCGACAAACTCTCTCCTTGACAATCAACTCAAACTAGGGTTTGGTATCTCTCAAGTCAAGATGGATTTCAACATCTCCAATGGCCTCATGCCTCATATGCTTCAAAGATTCTCCATGTCAAGTTTCAAGCCTCACAAGTCAAGTTTTCGCATAATTGCTCGATGGTGAAAATCGGTGTATTGGACAAAAGTCAATCTGTGGTCAACATACAAACAAACTTCGATTTTGGTCAACATCTTCATTTTGAAGTAACATTCATCATTTGATCAAGGGTTGATCATGATTCATCAAGAAAACTCAAGATTTGCCCAAAAGTTAAACTTTCTAAATTGGGTTTCTAGATGAAAAGTCAATCGAACTTTGACTGATCATAACTTTCTCATACTTTCTCGTAAATTTTTCCACCACCTCTTGTTTTGAAGGAAATTCAATTCTCTACAACTTCATGTCTCACAAGAATGTCCAAAAAATGCTTCATTTGAGAGGTATAGCTCGTAACATTAGGTGTCATTTTCAAAGTCAACAAAAGTCAACTTTTGTTTTGAAGATATATTGAGCATGGTAACTCCAATTGAGATGAGACCAAAAGCATTGGTTAGAGGACTCTTAGAGCTTCCAAAAGTCCAAGAACACTCAAAATGTGGAAAATTGAGCAAGATACACTATTCGAAGTTGGGCAATTTTGACAATTGCAAAAGGACATTTTGGTCAAATGCAAAATTTTCCGGGCTCTATAATCTTTTGATCCAAACTTGTTCATGATGTTATTCTTGACCCATAAAAGCTTGGTGATTTTCTATTTTCATGGTTTATATTTGAATTTTACAACATTTAATTCAAAAATAAATTATGTAAAATATGAAAATTAAGTTATTTTTTCAATTGTTGGATTTATATCTCTCTAATGTCCAAGAAAGCCCACACCATTTACCAAATTGCAAAAGCCATGGCATTGATGAGAAAATCATATTTTCTTCAAAATTTGATTTGATTTTCAAAGAAAATATTTGCACATTCAATTCCCAATCTTTTTTCCTTGTTTTTCTCTTCCAAACCTCCTATAAATATCAAGAATACACACAAGCCGTGAGGACTAAACCCTAACCTAAAAAGAACCCAAACTCTTGCAAATTTTCCAAGAATCTTTGAAATTAATTTCAAAATCCAGCCACTTTCAAATTCAAACCCACCATCCCATTGTCTTCTGGAGGTAAGTTTGAGTAAGCACACTCATGCCATGGTTTAAAATAAGCCGGATCGATGCATACATGATCATACATATTCAAAACTTTTGATTTTTGCATTTTAATCATCTCTCGCTTTAATCAATTCTAATGTTTTTATTGTGTTCATGAGGCTTTACTTGACCGATCCGGGCCATCGCTTGAAAGGTTGAACGAAGAATCATGGTTTGCCATGTTTAGGGTTTCTCAGTCGTCTTTCTTCGAACCTAACAGCGTCAAGCCAGCCAAAAATAACACCACCAATGGATTCAGAGGTCCGATTTAGGGGACAAGGTCCTTCTTCTCTTTAAATTTCGTGTTTTGTAAGTTTGAAATCGTCGGCCGGAGAAGACGAACGAGCTAGGCCCGCTGGGCGACTTGTTGACTCCGTTCGAGGCAAGGCGGGCCAATGGAGCCTGATTCGCTTCTCTCATCCAACGAGGACCCCACCATTGATTGGCCTCGACTTCTAAACCAAGCGACGCGTGTTGCTATCACCACGCTTATTCCATAACACGCCCGCACACACATGAAAGCTGTCAGATTGCTTTGTTTGAAAGGGATGTCTCGGCCTGATTCCCTCGTCAGACAATCCTTTTTACACTTTTCCAAACTCTATTTTCATATTTTTCACATTATTTAATATCTTTGCATTATTTTAATTCTTTTCATAATTTTTATTTTGCATTTAAAAATTACCAAAAACATTTTTCTTTTATATTATTCATAAAACCTTTATTTAATTTAATAAATTTAAAAATATAATTTTTGCATGCATATTTATTTTATTTTTATTTTAGCATTTAAATCATTATAAATTGCATTTTAATTATTAAATCTTTTCCAAAAAATTATTTTAGCTTATTTATCTTATTTCCAGCATATATTAATTTTCTCATATTAAAAATTGCATTTTTTCTAACATCTTCTCTTATTTCAATTTCATCATATTTCCCGATTTTCTTATACTTTCACAGGTTGCACCGATTCGGACGTTTTTCTTTTATCATTTTCTTTTTTTTTCCAATTATGTAATTGCTCATGGGATGTAATAGTTTAATTAGGCTTTTATTTTCCGCAAGTTTAAATTATGTATCTGCCCCAAAGCCATGTAATAGCGTAGGTTTATCTTTCCGCACTTTACATTCCGTGATTTTACTTTCCGCACCCTTATCAATTGCTAGTAATTAGGCGTATGGCAAGATAATAATTGACATAGCTCACACTAATCTTCAAGATAAAATATCCGAATTTGACACACTTTTCTTACACACGCACCCTTAGGGTAATTCTTCTCGATGCCTTCGATTCAAAACGGCCATGTCCTCAACGTAGAGGTATTCTAGCTCGCTACCTTCCAAACAAATCATCATAGTCCTTCGATACAAAGATCATAAGACCCACGATGTCGCCTCCTACATGATCTTGACCTCGATTGTCGCCTACGAAAAATGATGATAGTCCTTCGAATGTGCTAGGATACTTCCTAAGTTGCCTTCTATGACCATCCGATGTCCCTTCGAACGTCCCGCTTACATCCAAATCGAATGGAGCTACCTACTAACTAATGGTATGGCTAGCTATTCTAAAGGAATGTAGAAGCAACAAAACGACCAATTCCGAGTGGGTAAATGTCTCTTAGTTGCTTCTTTATCAAATGCTTTTCACACACACTTTCTTTTCAAAATTCAAACTTTTCAAAACGAATCATTTCCTAACACTTTGTATACACTCCTACATGAGTCATTACAAAGTCAGCGAAATGCCTTCTTCAAAACATCTTGTTTAACACACGTAAAGCAATTTTAAAAAGTGATCTAGAGCAACTAAGAGCCCGTGAGATAACTCACGGATGGAAAGTAAAAGCTAATACCTTCCTTTAACCATTCTTTAACTTTAATCTAACAAGGTCTTTTTCTCTACTTTTTACCTTCCTTAATTGATAAAATAAAAGTCGGTGGCATTTGCTATCCGTGACATTTGGATACAAAATGTGCCAAAAGTCGGGCTCACCGTAGAACACAAAGACGACGACAACGGCTTCGACATCGCTAAGTGGATCTTCCTAACTCCGCATCATGGGCTCAAAGAATTGAAGATCAAGACGCTATACCAATCTCTCTTTAGCCGAGTAATTGTTTTGTTTTTGTTTTGCTTTTTATGTTTCAAACAATAAACTTTAAAGCCTAGTGCCTTGCCCGGGCATCATGGCTCGTTTAAGTAGGGTTATCCGTCGCTTATGATTTTCATTCAATAAATTCTGGACTTTTGCATTCAATTGTTTGTTTTCTTTCTTTACTTTATCACCCTTCAAAAGCTATGTGTTTTTACACACCCACGTGATACATCGCGTAATCATCCAATCTCGATACCATTTATGCTATTGCTAAATATGACTTCGATAATCCGATCTACCAAGCAAGACGAAAGTGAGGAAGATTGTGAAGTGCCGGAGAACTTGTCGACCGCTACAAAGAAGAAGAGCGAGTTATACACCCACATAAGAGCAAGTCGAGGTTGTGAATTGGGTACTGACGAAGATGTAAAAGAGATCAAGATAGGAGCGTCTTGAGAATAAAGTTAAAGAAAGGTTGATTAGATGCTACGAGACTATATTGAGGTTTTTGCTTGGTCATATGAAGACATGCCTGGTTTAGACATTGATATTGTGGTACACCGATTGCCAACAAAAGAAGGTTTTCTCCAAAGAAACAAGGTTCGCCGACATGGCCCCGAGATGTCGAGAAAATCAAAGCCGGGTTATGAAGCTTCAACCCTTTCTCTAGTCACATTTCCTATCCACAATGGTTGCAAATGGTACCCGTACTCAAGAAGGATGGCAAAGTACGAATGTGTGGATTACGTGAGATCCAACAAAGCAAGTCCGAAAGATTTTTCACCTCATATTGATGTTCCGTTGACAACACCGCCAAAGATAAGGTTTTCTCCTTCATGGATGGTTTCTCCTACATAATCAAATCAAATGGCCTCAAGACATGGAGAAGACTACTTTTGTTATTAAATACCTTTCGCTACAAGGTTATGCCGCTCGGATCAAGAACGCGGCGCCACTTATCGCGGTTATGGTGACATTATTTCATGACATGATTCATCACGAGATAGAGGTCTACATCGACGACATGATAGCTCTGCTGACCAAGAAGAACATCTTGATCATTTGCGTAAACCGTTGATGATCAAGTACAAATCAGACTCAACTTTTGAGTCGATCCGAAAACTCCTAGGGTTTGTTGTCATGTAAAGGTTGAAGTTGACCCCGCCAAGGTTAAAGCTATTCAAGAGATGCCACCCCGCACCGAGAAGGAAGTCGAGGTTTTGGGCGATTAACTACATTGCCGTATCATTGCATCTAATCGCTACTGTGAGCCAATCTTCAAGTTACTAAAGAAAGATCAAGTAGTGGAATGGAAACGATTGCCGATCGCTTTGACAAAATCAAGGAGTACCCAGTAATCCTCCTATCCCGATGTCACCGGCCAAGGAAGACTCTTATCATGTACTTGACAGTGTTAGAGAACTCAATGGGGTGTGTCAGCAATGACGAGTCCGTCGAAAAGAGCATGCAATATACTACCTTAGCAAAAGTTTACCGATCGAAACAAGATACTCACACCGAGAAAACTTGCAACGCTTTTAATGTCACCGACTAAGACAAGATATGTTGACTCACACTACTTTGTTGATTTCAAGATGGATCCGATAAATACATATTTGAAGAAACCAGCTTCTCCTAAGAATAGCAAGATGGCAAATGATCCCGACCGAATACGACATCCAATACACTTCTCGGCGCATCAAAAAGTGGTAGCCATCATTTGGCTCATCAAGCCGTAGATGACTATCGCCATGCGTCAATTTCCAGACGAAGATGTTTTACTAGTTACATATTGAAGAAACTGTGCCTGCATTTAAGGACCCGAACAAGGATCCCGATGGACCATGGTCTTTGATGGAGCCTCAATGCACTTGGCAATGGCATTACGCCATTATTACATCCCCAGCTGACATACGCCTTTCACCGCCAGATTATGTTTCATTGCACCAATAACATGGCCGAATACGGTTGCATCATGGGTATCAAAGTCGCTATCGACTTAAGAATCAAGTTCTGTGTATGGAGACTCACTTTAGTGATCAACAAAGTTAAGGGCGAGTGGATACGAAGCATCCAACCTCATTCCGCATCGAGAGCATGTTTTGAGTTTGATCCCCTACAAAGAGATTACTTTCAATCACATTCCACGAGAAGAGAATCACTAAGCATCGATTGGCTACTATGTCATCTATGTTCAAGGTCGATGGGACAACGAGGCCCCTAGATCATCATTGAGAAGTTTGACTAACCAAAGATATTGTTATGAGCTTGATACGTAAGAGAAACCTTGGTACTATGACGTGAAAAGGTATCTTGAGACTCGGAATATCCCGCAGGGCATCCGCAATGATAAGAAGTTCATGAGAAGATTTGCATCCAAATTCTTCCTCAAGAACTTATCCTATACAAGCGCTAACCACGACTTGTGCTTATCTACCGTAGACTAAACAAAGAATACGTATCATGGAAGAGTTACACGGCGCATTTGGTACCCACCCAAGGGACACACCATGGCTAAGAAGATTTTGAGAACAAAGTTACTATTGGTCCACCATGGAAGCCGATTGTCACCGCGATACTGATATTGTCACAAGTGCGACGATGCAGACAAAGTGCACGTACTCCAAAGACTCCGAATGTCCTAACAGCTCCTTGGCCTTCGCAATGTGGGCATTGACATGATTGGAGAAATCAAGCCCACCGCCCAACGGACATCATTTCATCCTTGTGGCAATTGATTATTTCACCAAGTAGAAGCATGTTTCGTCAGATTCATACCAAGAATGTGTGGCTCGATTCATCAAGCATAATCTTATCTCCGATATGGCACTTCGAAAGGATTATCACGTATAATGGCTCTAATCTCAACAAGATGATCACCAAACTCGCACGTAGTTCAAGATCAAACATCACAATTCTCCTTATCGGCCTAAGATGAATGGCGCTGTGGAAGCCACCAACAAGAACATTAAGAATATTATACAAAAGATGAAGGACTTACATAAGGATTGGCATGAGATGTTACCATTCGCTCTTCATGGTTATCGTGACCACCCCGACATCAACAGGGCAACCCTTCTCTCTTGTGTACGGATGGAAGGGCCCACCCATCGAGGTTCAGATACCCTCAACCAGTCCTCCAGACGCAGAAGTAGGCGAAGACGATTGGGTCCACCCGCCCACCAGCATTAACTTGATTAATGAGAAACGACTCGCATCCATCGCCATGGATGATCTATCGAAACGAATGATCGTGAGCATTTAACAAGAAGGTCAAGCACCGAGTCTATCAAGTTGGTGACCTAGTAGTCAAGCGATCATTCTTCCACAAGGTGATCCCAGGGCAAATGGACTCCCACCCATGAGGGACCATTTGTAGTCAAGATGTTGTTTTCCTGGAGCTATGATACTTAGCACCATGGATGGTGAAGACTTCCCACACCCTCGTGAACGCAGACATAGTCAAAAAATACTACGATGAAGAGACCCGCTAGTCATTTCACCTAGGCAAAAATATGAGCATCCCGCGAACCAAAAGGGTTCGCAAAAGTTAGGATATATACAAAACATGTACACCGGCAAGTCGAAAACCGAAAAGGCGGTTTGGGCAAAAAAGGTATCCTAAGAGACTAAACTCGAAGGGCGGTCTAGGCAAAAGTTAGGATTTAAGCGCATTTACTATGTCTCTTCCAGATCACCTCGCCTGCACTACTATCAAGATTCAAGATTCAAATGGCGAAGATCACCTACTCACTTTCATCGATAGCAAGTGAGATGAGATAGTTGAAATATATGAGTACTAGCATGTTGGAACTTAACGAGATTGTTTCGCGATAGCTTTTACCTTCTGGTACAAACCACTTGGCCATACGTCACATTTCAAATGAATACAAGTTCTTTCTCTTTACATTTTTCACTATTGTCGCTTGCAATAAGTCCAACGCTTGCTTTGAATGATTATATGCATTTGACAATAAGAATCTATTCACAAACATGCGAAAAGTGGACATACAAAAGAAGTTACTACAGTGCTCTAGGAATCGAGATGACGACGAAAGTCACCAATGCATTTCCTCATAGCATGATCCCACACAGTTGTCACTCACAACAAACCTTCCCCAATGAGTATACGTTAGTCCCCGAACTGATTCCACTCAACCTGAGCAATGTTACATCGCCTCCAAGCAAAGAATACTTCATCCCCAAAGGTATTTATCATCGGAATATCTCTCAACACCCTTTTCTCCAAAGCAGTATCCACTTAAGACTTGGTCGATAGTGCACCTGAGAAAATCTACATCTTCAAAATCCCAAGAGCCCAATTTTTCCCAACAGATCTACATACAAGATCCCGTAGATTTCCTCCCTGCACTCTCCTTAGAGTGGTCTATGTGAGATCTCCAACAACAGCCATCTCTACCTTCAACAATATCTAGGCCCAAGACTTGGCCGAGAGCATCGGAGGGGTCAAGTTCTTTTCTTCTCGTGATCTCCATCCCCAAACAGGTTAGGAATCCTCAAGGTAATATTCTGATCTTCTTCAAGATGGATATGTTTTGAAATACCACAACATCTATCATTCATACATTACTCATAAAGTCATAATTCATGCATATGTCATTCATATACATTGTCATGCATCATACTTTGCATAAGACTAACAAATATTCAGCTCTTTGTTTTCTCCAAAACAGTGGAAATCACTCGACGCAGTCGGTCCAGATTAAGCCCCGAACTCGACGGAAAACTATCCAAAGACCGCCCCGGTTGTCCTCCCACCTGGTCCGTGATTAAGCCCCAATCTCGACGGGAAAACTATCTGAAAGACCTCCCCTGGTTGTCCTCCGACAGCTGGTCCAGGATTAAGCCCCGAATCTCGACGGGAAAACTATCTTAAAGACCCCGTTGTCCTCCCAATGGTCCAGATTGAATCTCGACTTCCGGAAAACTATTTGAGCACCGCCTCGTGTCCTCCGACGATCGGTCCAGATTAAGCCCCAATCTCGACGGAAAACTATTTGAACGACCGTTGTCCTCTCGACAACGGATCCGTGATTAATACCCGCCGACGGAAACCCTATCCGAACGATCACAAGTTATCCTCCGAGAACAGGCAAAGTGGATCAATACCGATGCACAACTGTGGACGAGATCCACACTTGCCGACACTATCCCTCGTAGTAATCAAAGACGTAAGAACTATTCTCAATCCTTCTTATTATCAATCAAGAACTACGTAGTCTCAAGGGCTTAATACTTGCCCGGATGGCATCTTAAGCCCATCTACTACTTATCAACATTTCTCCGCTTAATGTCGTGATATTTGGTTAAAATCAATACAAATCAATAACTTCATTCAAAGATGAGCACTAAGTTCAACGACGACTCCTGATGGCATCTTAAGCCCATCTCCATGCTCCTTCCAAACGACTACAGAGCTCAACAGATTTTACCACCCCAAAGATCGACCTTCCGTGATGGCATCTCAAGCCCACCTCCACGATTCTCCTCCTATCAACAACCTTGAGTCTAGCATACGACTCATCCCCAAATAAGTCTCTACCTTCTCCAAATGGCATCTATAAGCCCATTCCGTGCATCATCCACCAAATGTGGAGTGCAAATTCAAGTATTTTGAGTGTTCAATCATCTTCTACCTTCAGTCACAAAAGACAAGTATGTCAATCTAACCTCCAAAGACAAGAAGATCGAACAGGCAGTCATAACCCAAAATTTGCCCTCCATCTTCTCAAGATATCTCATACATCCATACTCAAAGATTCCTCAAGGGGTCGACTGCACAAACCTCTCCTAGACAATCAACCCAAACTAGGGTTCGCAATTCTCTAGATGGACTTCCAACAACTCCAATGTTCATCATGCCTCCTCATATGCTTCCAAAGATTCTCCATGTCAATTTCAAGCTATGTCAAGATTGCCTGCATAATCGATCGCGACTTTATCGCCTAAATTAATCGAGACGCAAGTATACAAACCTATCGCTGTAGTTTTAAAAGATATCGAACCAAAGGGACTATAAATTGAACTAACGTAATCTAAGCTATCGTAAAGCTATAGCTATCGAATAAATAAATTGGGGAATTTTTGGGCAATAAAACTTAATTTTAATTAAAATAATAATAAGGCTAATATCGGTATGTATTTCGTTAATCCTAAAGAACTTGCCAATCGCTTATTTTCTAAAATGATAATAATTTCTTTTTCAAAGAAAAGTATTTATTTAAAACCTATTCTCAAACTGTCATTTATTGAAGTAGATTATAATTTTAAACTCTAATGTATGCTTTCGCTATCCCATCGATTTTAAAATTACTTTTTGAAAATAAATAAATTTAATTGGTTTTAAATGTCGCGGTTTTAAAAACAATACCTAGTATCTACTATCCGATTCTAAACCTCAAACTGCCGCCTGGTTTCTAATCTTAGTCACTTTATTAACCTCAAACTTTCGCCTGTTGGTTTCTAAACCTTTTTAACAAAATAAATTAGATAACTAAATCAAAAAGTGTTTATTTTATAAAATATAATCAAGCCGCTTTATTCCGGATACTTTCAAATTAACTCATTACATACCGATATTTAAATAATTTAGCCGTATATATTCATAAAACAAACATGAATAAATTAAAGGTTTTAACATTCATTAATAAATTCATGGCAAAATAAATATATCTCATGCAAACAATTAATTAAATAAATAAAGCAATGTAAATAGAAACCAATTAAATAAATGCCGAAAGAATTCGAAACCGAAGTAACCTGCATAACGCCCCTGTTCTTCAACAGAATGTAAACAATGCGGAAAAATAACTTCAATTCAATTACAATGGAAAATAAATGCAGGAAAATAAACTTTGAAACTGGAAAATAAAGTGAGAATCGGTGTCTTCAATTATGATCCGAGAGGTCCTTATATAGTGGTAGGAAGTAACCACTGCTCCTAAAATATAGTAGCATTTTCTCTCAAATCTCTCGCCCAACCGCCTTGGTCGTCCTGATTTTCCTCCTATTTTCCTCCACGTGAGACGGCGCCCCACGCAACTCCTAGGGCTACGTGGAGCGGAGACGACGCCTCCTTTAGGAGAGTCCGAGGCGGCGCCTCACTTTAGAAGAGGGTTGAGACGCGCCTCACCCAGAACGTGGCTTTAGGGTTTTGCTTCGCTTGGGCCTTTGGCTGCTTGGCTTTTGCTTGCTTTGGGCTTTTGATCCATTGTTTTGCTTTGCACACCCCTTTTCTTCATTTCTGCATAATTAATTAAATAATCCTCTTAATTTCTTCACTTTGCTCAATTTGTTTATTTAAAATAAAATACCAAACAATAAAAATACCAACAGTAATATGGAAATAAAATGAAATAATTAAATAAAAATACTAACATTATTTATGAAAATTAAATCAAATATACTATATAAAATCGTGTTATCAAACTCCCTATATTGAACCATTGCTTGTCCTCAAGCAAAAGTAAAATGAAAATCTTTGAAGCTACGTTAAACACAATATATAAAACATATATCACTTTGTATCAGTTGCAAATTGATTTTTCATCGAAAATTAAAGTTGAACTTAAACACCAAAGTTATCAGAGAAACACTAGACAACCCCATCTATGCACAATTCAAGTCATGTCATTATAGCTTCAACCTAATACTATGTTTTATTTCACCCGCTTTCATTCTAGTGCAATCACATTAAGCCCATTACCGCATACGCACATAGTGGAGTAACTGTTAGTGAATTTGATCTTAGTAAGCCGCTAGAGTTCCGTAATAAATATTTGGTACTCCTTTTTCCAATTTAAAATCATGGGATCGAACTGCATCTGCCTACCAAGTTCAAAGACCGTGGACCACCGAACCAATTTTATAATGGATTATTTTGCATAAAATTCATATTTTTAGAACTTTTGGATTAAACGATCCGTAAGGACCATCTAACTTAGTAAGTGCATCTTAAATAAAAGCAATTTTCTTAAAGATATTTGATCAATCACTTATATTCATCGGTTCTCCACGAGTTTGTGTTTTAAGGTGCCGATCGCTTAATAAACTACTGGGGCTAATCTAAAACTAAGTTTTAAAGGTTTGGTATAATAAGTACTTAAATCGATCTACATATCGGGGTTTTAAAGTGTTAGACGATAACAATTTTGCTAAGTTTTACTGAATCCTTATTTAGATTAAGCAACCTTAATACTAGTTGAATATGTTTATAAATGTGTTTTAAATTTTCGTTATGGCTCAAGAAATAGGAAGAATTCAATAAACACTAAATTTTGCATATAAGATTAAAATTGACATAAACATGTATTTTATTGAATTGAAATTTATGATACAAGAAAATAAATAAAAGGGAAATACTACAAAGAGAGCAAAGGCAATATAAAATGAGCAAGGAAATGATCCGACTTCTATACTTAAAAGGAGCAATGTCCTCATATAATAACAAAGGAGAATCGAAATGAAAGATGGGTGAGTAAATCAGAGCAACAATAATAATGCAACTTAAGAAGAATAATGCAACAAGAATAATAATGTAATATAATATAATATGCAACATTATAATAAAGGAAACATGAATTGCATTAGAATGGAGAGCAAAGTTGCTTACAATGTAGGAATCAAGTATTTGGAAGAGAAACATAATAAAATAACATAATGAAAGCATTATAAAATCCTAATGAAATCAAACTAAACTAAACTAAATAAAATAAA
The DNA here is from genome assembly GCA_021764765.1 of Vicia sativa. Taxonomy (NCBI): domain Eukaryota; kingdom Viridiplantae; phylum Streptophyta; class Magnoliopsida; order Fabales; family Fabaceae; genus Vicia; species Vicia sativa. The sequence goes on along the minus strand of CM038794.1, from coordinate 114,875,945 downwards.
TTAACTACTAAAGAACTCTAGCCACTAGATGGTCCCGCTTTAGAGCAGAGGGAGAATGAAGATAAGAGAAGACTTCTTGAAATTGTGCGTAAACCGATCCATAAAACTAAAGAAGTCACCGCAGAGTAGTGAACTCGCCCTCAAAGCCCGATGTTCCACCCGGAGAGCGTGGATAAACTGATAATCAAAAGGAGGAACCTCATGCATAATAAAGGTCGAGCAACAGAGGGATGTGGAAGTGGGTGAGGAGGAACTTCCCGAGGCCCTAAAACATCAAACCGTGGAATCTCAGAGTTTCATGAAGGATGTCGATCAAAACCATAAAGCCAATTGGCTTTGTTATGCACACTAGTAGTGTGGTTAGGCAAGGTAAACAATGCATAACTTGACCATTAATCAACAAGGTAAACCGAGTGGGCCAAGATCACCAATCATACCAAGGTTGAAACAGTAACTCGATGGTCATGGAAGTAACACCAAAGAAAAGCATTCTGATGCTTAAAAGGTCGTCAAGTCCAACAACATTTGTAATCATAGTAACGAGACTCCCATCCGAATGGGTGCATGATCGTCAATGAGATTCACAAAGGTACGGAGCAGATAAGGGATCGATTAACCGACGATTCGCTAAGCACAAAACATGATAAAAAGCTCATCCTTAGAAACAGAGTGACATTCCGGGTTTTCCAAAACGGTATGGGCAAGAATCTTATGGAAATACCAAGGCCAAGTTATGGATATTCTCCGATACAAGGTCCCTGCCTGTGGTTAAGGATTCCAAATAGATCCCCAAAATAGTCAAGATCTCTAAATCCAAGATACTCCTCCCGAGTTTCAGATAAACTCCTAAACCACTAGGAAAACCAAGAAGATCACCAATTCCTTATGGGTAAACTTGAAGGTGAAGCCAAAAGTCCGAAAATAATAAGTCCACGGCAGTAAGCTATCCCATGAGTAGGAAAATAAGCTAAAGAGTCGAGGAATTCCAAAGTGAGGTTCCGATAAGTGGCAAAGCAAGTCATCAGCGTGAATTATCCCACCTAACTGATTTAGCGAAAAGACACTATCACGAATGCCAAGAGCATCCATAGCACCATAATGAAAGTAGGTAGTAGGAAACATCTCACGCCGATAAAACTCCATATTTGGTGCTACCGATTTCTTCCTCCTAAACCGACCGCATATCATCAACACGAGACATAGTGGAAAGAGAAAGAAGTAGCTAGAAGAATCCCGAGGAGAAAGAATAAAAGAACATCAAGATTGGCCAAATGCCGATAAGAAGAGAGATATAGAATAGAATATGATGTAGAATAGAAATAAAAGAAAATAGAAAAAGAAATAGATATTTTTTGTTTGTTTTTGAATAGAATGAAGAAATAAAATAAAATAAGAAGAAAGAAATAAATACGGTGGGTTGCCTCCCACAAAGCGCTTTGTTTTATGTCGCAAGCTCGACAAATAAAACTAGAGATTAGTCGCCTAATCGAGCTTGTGGCTCGCCTAGATTTATCTTTGAGAATATCCCTCGATTTCGTGAGATGGTAATGTTTTAGACGCCCGCTTACTATAAACGGTTCAATCAAGGTCCCTTAATCTCTATTGCTCCACTTGGATAAACTCGAGTAATTTCGAAAGGTCCGCACTACCTAGATCGTAATTTCTGTGAAATAATTTTAATCGTGAGTTAAAAAGTAATACGCAATCACCTATATTAAAATTCTTCCTAGATATACGCTTATCGTGCCATTTCTTTGTGCGCCTTTGTAAATCCTAGCTTTGTACGCATCCCTGCCTAAGTTCTTCCAATTCATTAATATCCGTGATACGCTTTTCTCCAAATGCAAGATAACTTAAGTTCGATTCTTAATGGCCCAATAAGCCTTGTGTTCTAACTCAACGGGAGATGGCATGACTTTCCATAAATAAGCTTGAAAGGAGTAGACCGATGGGAGTTTTATAGGCGCTCTATAAGCCCATAAAGCTTCATGAAGTTTAAAAGACCAACTTTTCTCGGATGTAGCGACGCTTTTTCAAGGATTTGTTTTATCTCGCGATTTGAAACTTCAACTTGTCCGCTAGTTGGGATGGTATGTAGCTATGCGGTGTCGAACTCCATATTTCCTTAATAATTTTTCAAAGATTTTGAAATGAAATGAGATCCACCGCTTATAACGAGCTCGGGTACACCGAACCTAGGAAAGATTATGTTCTTGAATGTTTTAAGTACCACTGGTGTCATTTGTTGAAGCTATAGCTCAATCCATTTTGAAACATAATCCATGTACCACGAGTATATACTTATTAATGGATGAAGATGGAAAGGGTCCCATGAAGTCTATCCCCACACATCAAAGATTTCACTTCTAAAATGCCTTTTGTGGCATTTCGTCACGCCTAGATATATTACGGCATGCTGACACCGTCGATTTTAAGATGGTGGCACGTACGCCCTTCCATAAATTAGGCCAATAGAGACCGGATTGTAAGATCTTTGCACATGTTTTGATGTACTAGCATGTCCTCCGTAAGGTGCGTAATGACAGGTGTTATAATGTTTTCAATCTCTTCTTCGCACACATCGGCGAAAATTCCATCGGACCTCTTGAAAAGTAAAGGTTCATCCCAAGAATATTGTTTAAGATCATGGAAGAATTTCTTCTTCCGTTGATAGGTAAGTTCAGTGGTAGAACCTCAAAGAAGGTAATTCACAAAATCAAAGATACCAAGGCATGTAGGAAATAGCTAAAGTGGTTTCCATGAGTTTATCCGTTCTGGTCTTCCAAGTGGGCAATCGCTTATCATATCGAATTCATCATCAATCGGCACTTGTTCATGTTTAAGATTTTCTAGTCAGAGATGATCCGCTACTACATTTTCGCCCCTTTCTTATCTTTGATTTCTAAATCAAATTCTTGCAGCAAGAATATCCATCTCGTGAGTCTAGGTTTAGCCTTTTGGTTAGAGATATCTATAGCATGATCTGTATATGATTATTTTGGATCCTACTAAGTAGGAACGGAACTTGTCTAATGCGAAGATCATCGCTAAGAACTCTTTCTCTCAGTAGCATAATTCATTCGCGTCATCCGTAGTTCTTGCATAATATATGACGGAGTCTTTATCCTTTCGCTGTCCTAAAACAGCCCTACGCGTAGTCACTGGCCACACATTATTTCAAAAGGTTCATTCCAACTGAGTTTGCATGATAGCGCAGTAAATTAATGCTTTCTTAAGTGTCTCAAACGCTTCTAAACATTTTTCGTCAAGATAAATTCAAAGATCTTCATTAATAGCTCGCTAGGGTTTAGTTATCTTAGAGAAATCTTTAATGAATCGTCGAGAAACCGCGTGTCCCAAAAAGCTCGGATTTCTAACGGTTTTGAGGTCAAGGTTCTCAATAACTTCGATTTTAGCGTAATCGACTTCAATTCCTCTTTGGATATAATGTGTCCTAAAACAATTCCTTCTTGTACCATAAAATGGCATTTCTCCAATTAAGCACTAGATTAACCTTCACACAACGCTCCAATACCCTTTCTAAATTTTCTAAACATTCTTCAAAGCTTTGTCCATGTATCGAAAAATCGCCCATGAAGACTTCCATAATATTGTCCGTAAAATCAAATATTGCCATCATACATCTCGAAAAGTTGCAGGAGCATTGCATAAACCAAAAGGCATTCTTCTATAAGCAAAAGTTCCAAAGGGCATGTGAAAGTTGTTTTATCTTGGTCATCGTGATGAATAGGTATCCAAAGAAACCGAATAACCGCCTAAGAAATGTAAATGAGAGTGTCTAGCTAAACGCTCCAACATCCGATCAATAAATGGTAGGGAAATGATCTTTTCGTGGCTTTGTTAAGTTTTCGATAATCGATGCACATTCTCCATCCGTATTCGATTCTTTTAGTTATGATTTCTCCTTTCTCATTTTCGACCATCGTGACACCTCCTTCTTAGGTACAACATGCATATAACCATTTGCTATCGATATAGGATATATGATTCCCGCCTAACAACTTCATTACTTCCTTTTCACAACCTCGCCAAAATCGGGTTTAGTCTCCTCCGTGTTCTCTTGAAGTTTTACAATCTTCTTCTAGCATAATGCGATGCACATGACAGAGGGACTTATTCCTTTAAGATCGTTGATATTATACCCTAAGGTTGGATATTTTCTAATCTGAAAGTTTTTCGTTTTATTCTCCAAGTTTTATGCTGACTATCACCGACGCTCGAGTTCGAATCTAGGAATTGTACCTTAAATTTTCGTGAAGTGTTTTGAGTTCTAGGAAGGTTTCTTAAACTTTGTGTGGATCCGTGCTATAGCTAAGCATTCACTTAGATTATTATCCGCACTTTCATCCAGATTATCCGATTTTCAAGCTCACCTTCTTTTCTCATTCATCGATGATATCCATGAAATAACAAGTATCTTCTATTGCGTGTGCTTTCAGAATGAGAGAGGATAAATTCGATTTTCTTCGCCTACTTCAAAAGTAAGTTTTCCTTTCACATCTATTATTGCACCTACCGTGGCTAAGAAAGGTCTTCCAAGAATGATTGAGTAACTTCGCCCTCCCTTATGTCCATGATAATGAAATCGCTTGGTATATAGAATTGGCCAATACGCATGTGAATATTTTCAAGTACTTCGCAGGATATTTAATCGACCTATCCGCTAGTTGAACTGACATTTTGGTTGGTCTCACTCCCATATCAAGTTTTGCATGGATAACGGATCACACTTATACCGCTCCTAGATCACATAAAGCTTTGTCTATGACAAATTTGCCAATTACACATGGAATAGAGAAACTTCCTGTGATCTTTGAGTTTAGGAGGCATCAGGTGTCTTGAATAATTGCACTACATTCAAAGCAGAAGCATGATGCTTCATTATCCTCTAGCTTTTTCTTATTGGATGAATCTCTTTAAGGAATTTAGCATAGAGGGCATTTGAGTTATAGCTTCTAAAAAAGGAATTGTAACATTGTTGCTTAAGATCCACAAATTTCTTGAATTGTCCCACATTCTTAGTTTTAACTAACCTTCGAGGGTATGGAATAGAGGTTTAGGGTGGGGTATATAAGGTCTGGCCCTTTGTGTGGTATCTTCATTATTATCTTTCCAATTTCTTTTTCCGGTTTATCTTTAGTTTCGTATGGTTTGATGAATTTTGTTGCATAGCCGGGCTATTGTTTCGGGATCTATGTCCATCATACTTTGTTCCGCTTCTTAAGATAAAAGATTTGCATGTCCTTTGGGATTAGGTCGAGGTTGACCAGAAATGAAATAGGAGCAAAGGTTGTTGTTGAGCTACTTGAGATTTGTGTTTCTAACATTTTATCAGGTGTAGCTAAAGCATCGCTTGTTAGAAAACCGCTTCATTTGCTCATTAATGTGTATATTCGATTTTGAACTTCCTTATTAGTCCGGCTTGAGCACTATTGGTTTGGTTTTGAGTAGCAATGAAGTGCTCTATCATGATTTCCAAATTAGACTTCCTAGGAGCATTTGTGTTAGGACCATTGTTGGGGTGATTTGAATAGCTTTAGGATAACCAGTGGTGTAGCGTGAGCTTGTCCAGTGCATATAACGCGTTGTTATTCTTGTAGGAAAAGTTAGGATGATTCTTCCACCTGTGATTATATGTGTCACTGTAAGGATTATTCTGCACGTAATTGCTTGTTCAACGAACTCCTGTTGAAGTGGGCATTCGGAGCAAGATGTGATCAATACCACATAAGTCGCAAGTTTGAGTAATCAGCAGCAAAGAGTCATGAGCGAGTAAGTTCCTCGAGCTTTGAGTGAGAGCTCCACTTTAGCGCTGACTTGATCCGCACTATTCACTTCAACCATGGCACCTTTAGTTTGAGATTTTCTACAAGAACTCTCTCCATACCCCATTGGTAATGGTTTCGAGCCATACTTTTGATAAGTTGCTTTGCTTCAAAGATATGGTTTATTCATCGCGCCACCACCGCAGCTGCCTATAGTCAATCTTGATTATACAAGAGACCATTGTAAAACGTGAATGATTAACCATTCTTCTAAACCATGATGAGGACAAAGTCTAAGCATGTCTTTATAACGCTCCCAAGCTTCAAAGAGTGATTCATTGTCTTTTGTCCGAAACCATTGATATTGGCTCGAGCATAGCGCTTTCTGGAGGAAAATATCTAGCCAAGAATATTTCTTCAACTCATCCCATGTGGTGATTGAGTTGAAGGAAGAGATTGGAGCCATGCGCGAGCTCGTCTCCGAGAGAAAAAGGAAATAGGCGCAATCGACGCTTCGGGTTTACACCATTCGCTTAAGGTTCTGCATCGCACAAACATCGATGATGAAGATTTGGTCGCAAGAGAGCTCCAAAACCGGTTCTCACGAACGGCGGAAGAAGCGAAGGTTTTAGTTCGAAATCGCTGAGCGATAAAGCAGAGCAAGAATATTATTATGAGGTCCGCTGAGAAGGAAAAATCAGTAGTCCTTAAGAGGACGAGGAGCGAGGAGCTATATCACCATCTTCTTAAGTTCTTCAACGCCGAAGTTTGTTGAAGGAAGATTGTTGTTCTAAATACTCTTGAATTCGCCTTCTTAATCTAAGATAACGCCGACGTCAGAATTGGTATATGCAAAGGCGCCGAGAGCGAGTATTTGGCATACATGTAGGAAAAGAAATAGTTGCTATAGTCTATACTGTAATAAAATTACGATATCAACTTGAATAGTCCAAGAACGGCGCCAAAACTTGATCGCGACTTTATCGCCTAAATTAATCGAGACCGCAAGTACACACCTATCGCGTAGTTTTAAAAGATATCGAACCAAAGGGACTATAAATTGAACTAACGTAATCTAAGCTTACTGTGTAAAGCTATAGCTATCGAATAAATAAATTGGGGAATTTTTGGGCAATAAAACTTAATTTTAATTAAAATAATAATAATAATATCGGTATGTATTTCGTTAATCCTAAAGAATCCGGTTTTCCACTGGCTTATTTTCAGAAAATGATAATAATTTCTTTTTCAAAAAAAAGTATTTATTTAAAAACCTATTCTCAAACTGTCGCTCTATTGAAGTAGATTATAATTTTAAACTCTAATGTATGCTTTCGCTATCCCACTGATTTTAAAATTACTTTTTGAAAATAAATAAAATTTAATTGGTTTTAAAATGCTGTCGCGGTTTTTAAAAACAATACCTAGTATCTACTATCCGATTCTAAACCTCAAACTGCCGTTGGTTTCTAATCTTAGTCATTTATTAACCTCAAACTTTCGCCTGTTGGTTTCTAAACCTTTTTAACAAAATAAATTAGATAACTAAATCAAAAAGTGTTTATTTTATAAAATATAATCAAGCCAGCTTTATTCCGGATATTTCAAATTAACTCATTACATACCGATATTTAAATAATTTAGCCGTATATATTCATAAAACAAACATGAATAAATTAAAGGTTTTAACATTCATTAATAAATTCATGGCAAAATAAATATATCTCATGCAAACAATTAATTAAATAAATAAAGCGATGTAAATAGAAACCCGAATTAAATAAATGCCGAAAGAATTTCGAACCGAAGTAACCTGCATAACGCCCCGGTTCTTCAACAGAATGTAAACAATGCGGGAAAATAACTTCAATTCAATTACAATGGAAAATAAATGCAGGAAAATAAACTTTGAAACCGGGAAAATAAAGTCGAGAATCTGTCTTCAATTATGATCCGAGAGGTCCTTTATAGTGGTAGGAAGTAACCACCGCTCCTAAAATATAGTAGCATTTTCTCCTCAAATCTCTCGCCCAACCGCCTTGGTCGTCCGGATTTTCCTCCTATTTTCCTCCACGCTGAGACGTCCCACGCAACTCCTAGGGCTACGTGAGTCGAGACGACGCCTCCTTTTAGGAGAGAGTCCGAGGCGCCTCACTTTGTGAAGAGGGTTGAGACGCATGCCTCACCCAGAACGTGGCTTTTAGGGTTTTGCTTCGTTTGGGCCTTGGTTGCTTTTGGGCTTTGCTTGCTTTGGGCTCTTGATCCATTGTTTTGCTTTGCACACCCCTTTTCTTCATTTCTTGCATAATTAATTAAATAATCCTCTTAATTTCTTCACTTTGCTCAATTTGTTTATTTAAAATAAAATACCTGAAACAATAAAAATACCAAATAATATGGAAATAAAATGAAATAATTAAATAAAAATACTAACATTATTTATGAAAATTAAATCAAATATACTATATAAAATCGTGTTATCAATTGCTCGTATGGTCAAAACGCCTATTGACAAAAAGTCAACTCGGGTCAACATACAAACAAACTTCATAATTTTTGGTCAACATCCTCATTTTAGTTACATTCATCATTTGATCAAGGTTTGATCATGATTCATCAAAAAAGTTCAAGATTTGCTCAAAAGTCAAACTTTCTAAATTAGGGTTTCTAGGTGAAAAGTCAACCGAACTTTGACTGATCATAACTTGCTCATACTTTCTCAGAAATTTTTCCACCACCTCTTGTTTTGAAGTAAACTCAATTCTCTACAACTTCATGTCTCACAAGAATGTCCAAAAAATGCTTCATTTGAGAGGTATGGCTCAAAACATTATAGGTCATTTTCAAAGTCAACAAAAGTCAACATTTTGTTTTGAGGATATATTGAGCATGGAAACTCCAATTGAGATGAGACCAAAAATGTTGGTTAGAGGATTCTTAGAGCTTCCCAAAAAGTCCAAGAACACTCAAAAATATGGAAAATTGAGCAAGATACACCATTCACAAGTTGGGCAATTTTGAAAGAGTGCACAAAGAGAGATGCTTCTAAAAATCAAAATTTTTGCAAATGGGCTTTCTTTTTCTTCATCCAAACTTGTTCCTTATACAATTAGGAATATCCAAGCCCAATGCCACAGATTTTTATGTTATTTTTCTATTTAATTTGGAATTTATTCATTTAAATACAAATTAAATTCAAAAATAAAGTATAAAATCAAAATTAATTGCAAACTTGATTTTTCTCTTCCTTCGATCCAAGCAACTCAACAAAGCCAAAAATTTCAAATTTGGATTGGTATGGCAAGATTTGATTGAAAATTGATCAAATATGAAAATTTGATTTTGTACAAAATCAAATTTGATTTGCATTGATTAATGATTGATTCTTCCTCATATTAACTCCAAATCCTTCTACTATATATACATAACTCATGCCACACAATTAGGGTAGAATTTGGTCGGAGAAACCCTTATTGCAACTCAAAAACCGTGGTACACAAGCAAATTGCAACCTAGCTCCATTGCTTTCAATCGATTCCAAGGTGTCCATTGCATTCCTTGATACCTCTTGAGTCGATCCGCACTTCACATTGCTCAAACCATCAAGAATTGGAGAATCCGAATTCGGTTTGTTCAAGAAAATCTTAAAATCGTATTTCAATTATCATGCATTTTTAACTTGTTTCATTGTTGTTTTTGTGATTAGTGATGAGTTTGCGTTTATCCGAGTGTTAATCGTATTTCTATGGCCTGAACTCGAATTGCCATGGCTAGGGTTCCCAGTTCGATTTAGGTTTTGCTTATTAGGATAAATGGACCTAAGACCATTTCCAATGAATTCGAATGATGTCCCTAATAACCATGGTCTTAGAAATCATTTATATTATTTGGTGTGATTTTCAATTTTGTTGGACGAAGGCCGAGCAATGGCCGACGCTATATTTTCAAAAATTCAAAACGAAAGAGATGAAGTTTGCGCTTGATTGAGGCAACGGAATGCGACACTTGTTCATACACCATCCGCTCCGATTCAAAGGACACGCGCCCAGATCGATGGCAAGGCATGGGAGCTGTGAAGCCAAGGTCTCCAATTCGAATCCTGGCAAGACCATTTGTGTTTTTTACTCTTTTACAAACTTTTCATATTTTTCTAATTTATTTAATATTTTTTTATGCATTTTAATTCTTTTCAATATTTTTATTCATGCATTAAAAATCATCAAAAATATTTTTCCTTTTGCATTTATTTTCAGAAAATACTTATTTAATTTATAAAATTAAAAAATATTGTTTTGCATGCATATTTTATTTTATTCATAATTTAGCATTTTAATTAGTTTTAATTATTACAATGCATCCAAAAATCCCAAAATTTATCTTAGCATATTTATGTTATTTCCAGATGTCATATTTTTCTCATTCAAAAATTGCATTTTTACTAATATTTTTCTCTTATTCGATTTCTCTCAGATTTCGATTTCTCATCCTTTTACAAAGTTATCTCGTTGGACGATTTCTTTTATCATTTTTATTTTTCCAATAATGTAATTGCTCATGGATGTAATAGTTAATTAGGCTTTTATTTTCCGTAAGTTTAAATTATGTATCCGCCTCAAAGCCATGTAATAGCGAGGACATTTATCTTCCGCATCTTTACATTCCGCATTTTAATTTCCGCACCCTATAAATTGCTAGTAATTAGCGTGTATGGAAAGATAAAATTGAACAATAGCTCACTCTAATTTTCAAGATAAAATATCCTAAATCAACACACTCTTTCACACATGCACCCCTTAGGTAATTCTCTCGTTGCCTTTACTAATTCAAATGGTCATGTCCCGAATGTAGAGGTATCCTAGCACCGCTGCTTCCAAACAAATCATCATAGTCCTTCGATACAAAGATCATAAGACCCACGATGTCGCCTCACGAATACATGATCTTTACCCGATTGTCGCCTACTTAAAATGATGATAGTCCTTCGAATGTGCTAGGATACTTCCTACAAGTTGCTATGACCATACGATGTCCCTTCGAATGTCCCGCTTACATCCAACAAATAGAGTTACCTACCAACTAATGGTATGGATAGCACTATTCTAAAGGAAAGTAAAAATACGAAAACGACCATTCTGAGTAGGTAATAAGACTTTTAGTTGCTTGCTCAATCAAAATGCTTTTCACACAACACACTTTTGTCAAAGTTCAAACTCTTTTCAAAACGAAACATTTCCGAATACTTTGTATACATTCCTACATGAATCATTACAAAGTCAAAGCGAAATGCCTTTTCAAAACATTTTTGTCAAACACACGTAAAGCATAATTTTAAAGTGATCTAAGAGCAACTAAGAGTCTGTAGATAACTACGGATGGAAAGGGTGCTAATACCTTCCTTTTCATAACCTTCTCCTTACTTTAATCTAAGGTCTTTTTCTCGTACTTTTACCTTCCTTAATTGATAAAAGAAAAGTCGGTGGCGACTCTTGCTATCCGCACATTTGCGATACAAAACCTACAAAGTCGGGCTCACCGTGTTACACTCATCCCGATATGGAAATGAAGATTAAAGAGAAGTTTTAAAGTAGATTGACGCAGTTTCCTTGTGACATTAGACCTGCCCTCGGATTTCAATATTGTGTCATTATCAAAGAAAGATGGAAAAGTCCGGTGTGTTTACTAAGATCTCAACAAAGTTAGTCCGAAGACGATTTTCTTTGCCACACATTGCTATGTTGGGACACCACAAAGAAATGCAAAGTGTTCTCATTCATGGATAGATTTTCGGATACAATCAAATTAAGATGGCCCCCGAGGACATGGAAAAATAATATTTATCACACTCGGGAATATTCTCATATAGAATGATGTCTTCTTCGGTTGAAGAACTGTGCACGCACAGAGGGCCATGACGACCCTATTCCATGATTTGATGCATAAAGAAATTGAAGTGTATGTTGATGATATGATCGCCAAGTCTCAAATCGAGGAATATCACTGGAAGACTTGTTGAAATTGTTTCAATTCCGAGTATCATCTCGTTGTATCCTAATAAATGTAACATGCTCAGTCCAACTGAAATGGGTTTCATTGCATCCAAAAAGAAATTTTAGTCGATCCTGATAAAGTTAGCCGATTCAAGAGATGCCTACACTAAGAATCGAAAAGCAAGTCGAGGCTTCCTTGACGTTGAATTACATCTCTCTGTTCATTTCCCATATGATCGCAACAAGTGAACCAATCTTATAGTGTTGAAGAAAGATCAAGATCAGGTATGGACGGATGATTCCAAAGGGCATTGAAAGTATCAAAGAGTCTTTACCGAGCCTTCTATCTTGCTCCCCATGTTGAAGGAAGACCACCGTTCAATATCGATCGTGTTGGATAACCCATGGGTTGTATTTTGGGACAACAAGATGAAACCGTAAGAAAATAATATGTCATTTATTACCTAGCAAGAAGTTCACCGATCGTGAGTCACGGTATTCCATGTTGTAAAATACTTATTATTCTTTAGACGTCATGCGAAGCATCTCCGCAATATACAATATGTTGAACCATACTACTTGGTTGATCTCTCAAATGGATCCAATCAAGTACATCTTTGAAAATCCCGCCTACAGAAGAATCGCCTGTTGGTAGATGTTGTTATCTAATATGATATTGAAATACGCCCAAAAGCTATCAAAAGCAGCAGGTTAGTTGAATACCGCCATAAGCAGCTTAAAGACGGCCAACTGTTGGATTTGATTTCCCGAAGAAGATGTATTTGAAAATGAAAGATTGTGATGAACCCTTACCCAAGGTCTAGATCCTAAGTCCATGGGGTATGGTGTTTGATGGAGCGAATACTTATGGAACAGAATTGGTGTTGTAAACATTACTCCTCAAGGATCTCATCTTTCTTCAAAGATGGTTGATGTTTGATTGTCATGTAATAATATGGCGTAATATGAAGCTTGTATCATGGGTCTCAAGAAGCCATGGATCTCGTGGATCAAAATTCGATGTGTATAGTGATTCAGCTTTGGTAATAAATCATTTTAAAGGAGACTAGAGACTCTTCATTTCGACTTAATACCTTACAAATATTATGCAAGGAAACCGTTGACTTTCTTCAATAAGGTGGAGCTTCGCCACATTCCTGATGAAAAACAGATGGCATATGCTTTAGCAACATTGGCTTCCATGTACAAAGTAAACCAATAGAATGATGTACCTGGGATCACATTTGAGCGCTTGGAAAGGCCGACTTATATATTTTTGTGAATGTGGAAAAGGATGATAAACCCTGGTATTATGATATCAAGCACTTCCCGATGACCCAAGAGTATTCTATTGATGTGACAAGAAAAGATAAAAGATGTCGAGATGGTTGGTTGGTAGTTTCTTCCTCAACGGTGTATTATACAAGAGAAATCATGACATGGTTTTGCTTAGATGCTGGATGATACGAAGAAGATATGTTAATGCATGAGATTCCCAGGGTTCTTCGGGTACCATGCCAAGGATACTTAAGGCTAATAAAATTCTAAGGCGGGTTACTATTGGTCGATTTATGGAATCATTGTTACAAATTTGTGTTAAGTGTCATAAGTGTCGATTTATAATAAGATTCATGGCCTCCTACACTTCTCAATGTTACGCCTTCCCATGGCCTTTCTACGGGTATGACATGATCGGATGACTGAACCCAAGGCTTCATGTAGGATTTTTCCGTGAACAAAGTATTTTGATTATCGATTCCATGTGGATCGTGCATGTTATAGTCTTTCAATAGAAAAGTATGTTTTAAGATGATGTAACCAAAGGGTTTGTTATCTACTCTACTAGAACCATGAGTTTCCAAACAACAACTAAATTAATGCTTTCAAAGAGTTATGATTTGGATTAGAGAGAGTTTGAGATTGTTTTCTAAGTAAGGCATGTCAAGATTAGTTTCATTGATCTAGTTTCATACATATTCATTTTAATCAAACTAGATGATCTCTACATACATATCCTCTCAATCTTGTAGATTTCTACCAAGATTGTGGAATGTTATCATGTTAATCCTTGCATGATTCCTCACTACAACTATTAGCATGATAATCATTAAGTTCAATATTTTGTAAACTCTAACACACAAATCTATTCCTAGCATTTGTTTGTGAGAGGATGAATATCCCAGGTCACTTTGAAATATTCTTTTCCAAGCAAAACTCAAAGCATAAAGATGAAGAACAAAGATATTCAACTATATTAATCATCAACCATGTTCATACACAAATGGATTAAAATAAATACATATTATATAGATCAACTACCTCTAATCTTGACACAAAAGGAGCTTAGCTACTCATTTCCATGGTTGCCTTGCTCTCAAGATTGTTGGTAGAGATGATGAACATGAGAAAAATCAAGAGAAAAGCTATGGTTTTGTTCCTAAACTTGCCCTAGATTTACAAAGATGAAAGATAATGATGGTCTATGTTTTTGCTTCCTTTACAAGCCAAAAGGTCCGTGAAGTGATGGGTTGGTGGCTCCAAGGTGAAAGCATGGGCTGTCCTTTTTCCGATTTCGCAGATCGCTACCGAGGCCATTAAGTCAGTCGAGCGCTGTCATGTCGGGCATCAATGAGCGACCGTAGCATGCTTCCTCTTCCAAAATTATCTTCAAAAGAATCATCCCTAAAGCTCTTCAAGTACCCTTGAATCCAAGCTTGGGAGAATTAGTTAATAAATTCCTACAATTAAGAGTAACTAAAGTCAAATAGTACATATGTTAAACAAAACTAGATAAAACCTAATTAAAGCAAAATACTAGAATAAATATACAAATTAAATATAAAGACATTGTTAAGGACCACAAAATAATGTACAAAATAACTACAAATTGGTCCTTAACAACTCTCCCTAACTTACCTTTTGTTTGTCCTCAAACAAAAGTCAATAATCTTACAAAGCTAGAAGGAACAAAATGCAAGCATGCAAACTTACAAGAGTAATGGTTCAAACTCGACATACCAAAAGCATACATCAATCGCTTCTTCTAAACACAACATGGCCATGAATTAAGTTCTAAACACAACATGTCAACATATAACAAAATAAAAGATATGTTCACACTTGAATCACCTAATCATTTCTTCAAAGTTCATGAAGAACAAAATGCATATTCACAAAGGACTAAACACTCTCACTCATAATTATGCACATCCGTAGTAATTCATGCATTCATCGAAACAAGTTAAAAGATAAAATGGAAACAAAGATCACTAAGGACTTTCAAGGTCAGAATTGGCTTAGGTTAGAAACAAGGGATATTTAAGTACAAAGCCATTGAAACGAATTGGGTAAAAGGATATGAAGAGCATTTCACAACTAATTCCCATCTTATTATTCGCAACCTTTTCTTTTCTACACAATGATCCTCTTTCTTTTCTTTTTCTTTTGTATCTTTTCATACACAAATTTCTTTCTTCTTTTGTATTTTTCTTTCTCTATTCTTTTCTTTCTTAGGATCATTGTGCCATCAATTCTAGGTTCTTTTGATCCACCTCCCAACTTCATTTATATCAACTTTTTATTCAAGAACATGCTCTTCGGGTTAATTAACAAAAGGGTTGGTATTCATAAACAAGAAAATTTATAGAATGAATTATCATTGAATTTTTCAAAGATTATCAACAACTATTAAGTGGCCTACTTAACAATTAGTCGATTTGATACATTCATCCTACAAATACTACTTAAGCTCAAAAGGGTCTACAAGGATTCGCCTCTCACGGTAATGAAGCCCTTTAGAATTGGTGGTTTTCCTCATAGTGCACAAAATTTCCTTGATCATTTCTTAGCTTCCAAGTTATCACAAACAAGTAAAGATTAAGCATGAATCACAACGAGTTAACACAACTACAAGACACTCTATATTTGGTAAAAGTGGAAGCTTCTCACATATGTGGTTTATGTCCTAATGATTCGAATGTGAACAAATTTTTTATTTGTACATGCCAAATATCTTGCATAAAGAACAAATTTCATAGACATGTTATGTTTCTACAAAACGATAAATGTGTACCTTCCTTGTGGAATGAATCAAGAATTTTATCATCACCATCACTTTGGTGAAACACGCTACTAGCTTTGAAGACCCGATGAAGAATTCGGACAAACCACAAGAAGTACATTCAAACTAAATACTATAATTTAAAATATAGAATAAAATAGAACAAAATAAAAGAAACTAAACTTAAAATAAAAAGACACCCCAAAATGGTGTTTAAAACTTAAAAGAAGTATTTAGGCTTCATGCCTACAAAAATTAATTGAATTACAAGCCAATCCCCAAAATTGGATGGCAACCAACAAAATCCAAAGTTTAAAACTAAATTGCAAAAGTAAAATCTAGACTAGAATAAAGTAAAATAAAAGCAGGAAATAGAGAAAATCAATCGAGGTCTCGAGAATCGAATCTCCAATCGACTTTAGTCGAACTCGAACTGTAACCGAACTCTTCACCGCCATCCTCATCTCCCACCTCCTCTCATCATTTGGCCCGACCCCGCCAACCAAAGATATGCTTCGAGTCAGCCACCCGTAAGGAAAGTGAAATGGTTCACCCTGCTCTCTAATCAGAGCAAGGTGCTCCATGCTCATGCATAAACATAAATGCTCTCTCATGAGCAAGATGCATCCGTCTGCTCCATTCTTCCGATGGACTAGCTCAGGAAGTGCCGCGAATCGACAAAGGGCAGTAAGATATCAAGGACCTTACAAAATCGATCACAATAGTGATCATCAATACCCATCAATGGTGAGGTGTCCCATCACAGAAAAGCCACCTTCGCTTCTCTTCAAACCCATGATCAAGCTGTGATAAGTGAGAGCACACTTTATACGCCTCCTCGAGGTATAACTCAACAGAATCCTCTTCAATATCATATCGATCGACTAAAATCAATTTGCTCCTCATCGAGCATGTAAGCAATCAACCCTGGCCCTCAATGGTTATCAAGATGTGGGTCTCTGGTTTCAGATTGTACAGAGCCACACACATCATAACTCCGCACTAGTTTTCGACCGGCCCCTGTTGAATTTCAAAGGTTGACCAATTTCATTCAACTCATAAGAATGCCCCGACAAATGTAGCTTAGTCCTCAAGATGTTATGATCCCATTACCACGAGCGTGTGCTCATGGTGACATCCAATGGTCCTCCGGGCTGTCCAATGAGGCCCGAAACTGCTGATAGTGCGAGAAAGAAACAGATTTGCCTCAACAACTAAGCAAATCGAACTCACATCCCTCGGCCGGATAGCATTAGCATAGAACGCGAACAAGCTCCACGCTCACCTTTGTCCGAGGGTTACAAAGAACGTCCAACCTGTAATTATCGAGGATGACATGAGGCGGTGGTAATGCCCTTGCTCACGGAGGTCGATGGTGCGCCACCATATGTTTCGCCTCCCGAGCTCTTTGTAACGAGCCTCCCGAGCAGCCCCAAGAATCGCACAGATCGAACGCAAAGCAGCGAGGCCCAGCTCCAAAGAGGAAACACGCTGACGCTTAGGTGCCATCCAAATTTTCAACACAAAATCAATTTAAAAGTGACACCGAGGTGTCCATTAGCAAAGAATCATGCAAACAAAGAAACAAAGCAACCAATCAAGGATTACAACTAATCGAAACACTAAATACACAAAGAAGAATTTTTCAAAATTGCATCACACAAGTGCTCATGATTTTCGTAAAAATTCTTCCGAAAATGTAATTTTCTCCACAACAACTCCTTTAGGCAGCAAAATAACATCCTAGTACTTTCTAACACAAAACATCCTAATCTTAAGAGAAAATCAAAATTCCTAACCCTAGGTTTTCAAAATCTAACCTAAACATGCAATGTACACAAATTGAGAAAGGAAAGACATAGAATACTTACTAGGATGCCTGAATGATTGATTTGACAAAGAAATTTGCAAAATTCGGAGATTTTGGTGGGATTTTGAGATTTTGAGAGGATGAGGAATGGTGAAGAAAATAGTGAAAAGGGTTTAAAAGAGCCCTAACCCCGATTTAAACATCTGTGCCACGAACGGGCCTCCAAAATGTAATTTTCAAATTTTTTTTTAAAATCCAGATCGCTGAGCCGCTGTCCCTATCACTGAAAGTTTCGCCAGATGGTCAGTGCTACTGAGCGGCTCGAGCGGTCTCAGAATTTTGAATTTTCGTGAAAACAAAAGAAATTAACAGTGCAAGTGTAAATGAGTTCAAGGAAGAATACTTACAATGTGGGTGCCTCCCAACAAGCGCTTGTTTAACGTCAGAGAGCTCGACGGCTCATGATGATCATTGATCATCAAAGAAGGATTCGCTATGTCATGGCTCACCCTCCGCCAACGCACTGCTTCAACCGCTGCCCATTCACCGTCCATATTTTGTTCGTGCAAGATCTTGCAAGACAATTGCACCATATTCCTTGACTTCTTTGATTAAAACGGACCGACCACTTTGTTTTGAGTTTTCCTAAAAAGCCTCATCCGGAGTGAACAAGAGAACCTTTGTCCCGCCTAAATTCCTTGATCTTTATCTTCTTATCATGAGAAACCTTAACCTTTGCTTTATACCTCCTTTGAATGATAAGCCTCGTCACGATTTCATTCAAATGAACAAGTTGTATTTTTCATTTTCTCCCGCCAAGGATGGATCGAATTCAAGAATCGGAGGGCCCATAATGCTTTGTGCTCCATCTCACCGGAGGTGACAAGTTTTGCCATACACAACCTCAAACGGGTTAGTCCATAAGCTTTATAGGCGTTCGACACGCCCACAAAGCTTCATCTAATTTTTGTGACCAATCTTTTCTAGAACCCAAATGCTTTTTCCAAAATCTTTTGATTTCCTATTAGACACTTCGCTGGCCATTTTGAGGGTGATAGGGGGTCGCACTTATGCTTGACACCAAATTGTTTCAAAAGTTTTGTAACAATGCTGCAAAAGTGCCACCCACCATCACTAATGAGCACCCTAGGCACACCAAAACGAAAAATGTTTCTTTTCAAAATTTGATAATGTTGGCGGCGGCCTTAGGCGAAGCAATGGCCTCTACCCACTTTGACACGTAATCCACAAAGAACAAGAATATATTCATTTGAAAACGAAGATGGGAAAGGACCGACAAAATCAATCCCCCAACAATCAAATACCTCCACTTCCAACATATTTGTCAATGGCATTTCATCTCTTTTTCCTATCCCACCACTTCTTTGACATTTGTCACATGATTTAGCGTGAGCACACGCATCTTTGAATAATAAGGCCAATAAAACCCCGATCAGGACTTGGTGGCCGGCCCATTCCATTATAGTGTCCCCCACAAGGGGAATTGTGACAATGCCAAAGAATGTTTTTGGCCTCTTCATCGCTCACACACCTTCTTAGCAATCCATCACTACTCAACCTAAAAATGTAAGGTTCATCCCACACATAATACTTCGTATCGGCTAAAAATTTTCTCTTCTCATTCCAAGTCAAATCTTCCGGCATTAATCCCGCGGCCTTGTAATTTGCCATGTCGCAAACCACCTCGCCTTTTGGATTGCAAATAACTTCTCATCCGGAATTCCTCCTCACCTCTTTTTCCTTGTCCGTAATTTTTACGTTCACTAAGCGAGACAAATGATCCGCTACCATATTTTCCGAACCTTTTTTATCACGGACCTCTAAATCGAATTCTTGCAAAAGAAGAATCCATCGGATTAGCCTTTGTTTAGAGTCCGGTTTGGTAAGCAGATATTTTATCGCCGAATGATCCGTGAAAACTACAACCTTGGAACCAATTAGGTAAGTGATTTAAACTTTTCCAATGCATATACAATTGCGAGCAACTCTTTTCGTTGTTGCATAGTTTATTTGAGCATCATTCAAAACTTTGCTCGCATAATGTATAGCATGGAAGATTTTATTCTTCCTTTGGCCTATCGGCTCCCACCGCGATAATCACTAGCATCACACATTAGTTCAAAATCAAGTTTCCAATTAGGTGCGTGATTATGGGTGCATTTATCAAATTCTCCTTTAATTTTTCAAAAGCTAACAAACAATCATTATCAAACAAGAAAGACTTATCTTTGTTGAGCAAATTGCTCAAAGGTTTGGCTATTTTGGAGAAGTCCTGATGAATCTTCGATAATCCCATGACCCAAAAAGTCTCAATGCCTTTGACATTGGTAGCGGAAGCCTTGATAACATCAATTTTGCTTTGTCAACCTCGATTCCTCTTGAAGATATCTTGGCCAAGGACAATTCCCTGGTCACCATAAAGTTGCATTTCTCCCAATTCAAAACCAAGTTGGTTTGCACACACCTCTTCAAGACTGTCCAAATTTTCCAAACATAAATCAAATGAAGCTCCAAAACGGAAAAGTCATCCATAAAACTTCAATTGTCTTTTCAATCAAATCGGCGAATATAGCTTGCATGCACCACTGAATGTTGGCGATTGACAAGTCAAAAGGCATACGCCTATACGAAAATTCCAAATGGACATGTGAACTGCTTTCTCATGATCTTCGGATTCACCGATATTTGATTATATCCCTAATAACCATCCAAGAAACAATAGTATTGTTGTCCCGAAGCTTTCTAACATTTGGTCCATGAACGGAAGAGGAAAATGATCTTTCTCGCCGCTGTTGCTCTACTTATAATCAATACACATTCTCCACCCCGCCACTTTTCTTGTTTGCACTAGCTCATCCTTATCATTAGATACAACCGTCAATCCTCCTTTCTTAGGAACCACATGAACCGGCTCACCCACGCATTATCCGAAATTGGGTAAATCATCCCCGCTCAAGCATCTTCACTACTTTTGCGAACTACCTCCTTCATCACCGGATTCAATCTCGCTGAGGTGGGCTACCGATTTGTACTCATCCTCCATCATAATGTGTGCATACAAGGCCGGCTTATGCCTTTCAAATCGGCTAAGACCCAACCAATCGCATTTTGTTCGATTTCAAAACTTCAATTGCTTTCCTCCTCATTCTCCGACAATGTATTGCTAATGATTACGGGCTTTTACCTCCCTCCTCAAGAAACACATACTTTAAATGAGACGGTAGCTCTTTCAACTCAAGTTTTGGTCATCATCTTTAGATCTTTTTCAAACTTTCCTCTTCTTCCTCCCAAGGTGCATCTCCTTTGAAATCTCCACTCCTTCCAAACACTCCTCAATATCTCGACTATCATCATCGATCATTCACTTCTTGTGTTGCTTCCTCAATAACGCCAATCTTAAAACAATCTTTCTTATCCATGGATGCTTCTATGGCTTCAAAAAGATTAAAGCAAATCTCTTCATCTTGTACTCTCACCTTCATTAGGCCATCATCTATATCAATCATCATCCTTGCCGTCTTCATGAACGGTCTTCCAAGAATTAAAGGTGCATCAACATCTTCCTCCATGTCTATGACTACAAAGTCCACCAAAAAGAATTTGTCCACTTTTACCAACAAATCTAAAGCTACGCCATGCGGACGAGTAATAGATTTGTCCGCTAATTGCAATGTCATTTTTGTGGACTTTAATTCAATCTCCCAACCTCTTCACAATGGATATGGAATCAAGTTGATGCTTGACCCCAAATCAATTAATCCCTTCCGACGCACACATCTCCAATGGTCACGCAAAGTTACACCGACCCGGATCACTTTCTTTCTTCTAATAGTGCTGAATTATTGCACTACAACTAGCATCCACCATTATGGTTTCTTGATCCGTGTACCTCTTCTTTTGTCAAGATATCCTTCATGAATTTTGCATATTTAAGATTTGTTTAATGCTTCCTAAATGGAATATTTATTTGCAATTGCTTGAAAATATCCATAAACCTTGCATAGGTTTGCATCATCCTTTTAGAAGGAAGGTGAGGATATGGCAAACTTCTCAACGGATAAGTTACTTCTTTCCCTTCTTCATTCTCTTCTTTTCTCCTCTACTTTCTCCCTTTCAACTACACCATTTTCCTTTTCATTTTCAACTAACACCTCATTTTCAACTAAGTCATCCTCCACCTCAACATTATCATATTTTTCAACTTCAACCTCTTCATCTTTTTCAACTACCTCTTCCTCCACTATAACTTCTTCATCCTTTCCACTACTTTCTTTTTCTTTCAACTACCTTCCTTTCTCATCACAAACTCTTCCACTTCTTCTTGTTATGGCTTTGCAATGCTCTTTAGGATTTGTTTGCGTAGTGGGAAAATGATGTCAAGCACTTTGTTCGAAAGTTGCTTAGCTAGTTGTCCCACTTGAGTTTCCAAGTTCTTGATAGATGCCTCCGCTCTTTTGATTAGCCATTGAGGCTTGCATAAATTGAGCTAGAGTGTCTTGAATGTTGGAAGATCTCACTTGACTTTGAGGTTGGTTTTGTTGTTGACTTTGATTTTGTGGTTGACTTTGATTTTGTTGTTGTGTTTGATAAGGATTTTGCCTTCCTTGGTTATTGTTATCTTGCCTCCACCCTCCTTGATAACCTTGATTACCCCTTTGTTGGTAACCTTGGTTTTGATTTTGATAAGGGTAAAGAGCTCGTTGTTGGTACCCTTGGCCTTGGTTGGCCACATAGTTAGCTTCCTCATTCTCCTGAGGACAAAAGCCGGTTTTATGATCTCCTTTGCACAATTCACAACAAGCTATTTGGTGAGCTTGCTTATGTGATGCTCCTTGTAACTCCATGATTTGTTGAGGGAGTTTAGCCATTTGTTTTGTCAATTCTTCAACTTGTTTCAAACAATTTATTTTGCGCCACAAGTGCTTCATGACTCGAACCAATTTCTAAAACTCCCGCTTTCACTTGTACACCTCCTGATCATGTTGAGTTTGATGATCATTCCTACCCATCTTCTCAATTATTTGGATTGCTTCATACGGTGTTTTGCCATCAAAGAACCTCTCGCCGTGGCATCCAACAACAATTTGTGTTGAGGTTGAGACCATTTCGAAAATATGAATTTGTGTAAGCTCGTCAAAACCATGGCTCTGACACTTCCTTAGCATAGACTTATATCTTTCCCATGCCCGATTCAAAGGCTCGCTTACTCCTGCGAAAATACCGAGATAGCCGCCTTAGCCTCCATGAAACGTGATTGAGGGAAAAGCGCTCAAGAAACTTTTCCTCCAAAACGCTCCAATTAGTCATTGTCTCTGCAATTGATCAAGATACCAATCTTTGCCTTCCCACTAGAGAACGAGAAAAGCCTTTGGAAATATTGTTCTTCTTGGTCTTCCGAGCACCTGCTGGCCCCGCGATCTCATAAAACTTGGTAAGGTGAGTGTAAGTGGTCTTCATGGTCGTGGCCATGAAATGGACTTGCATAGAGAAGTCAAGCAAGCCCGCTTTCATTTCAACCCTTGCATTTGCTTGCTCGGCAATTGAGCATTATGGCGAGGGCTATCGACACACGGCCCCATGGTGGTGGTGGTGGTGGTGATTCTCCTCCATAGTGGTGACTTCTCCAAACACGGTGGTGAAGAAGTAGATGCTTCTCCTTCTCTTTCTTGTTCTTTGTCGGCTAATCTTTCCGCCTTTTAGCACTACTATTAAGTCTTCTAGCCGCCTTTCAATTTCTGGATCGAAAAGGAGTTGGTCGACCGAATACTTCCCCGCATAAACTAATTCCTAAAAAGTCTAGCCACACAAAAGAAACAAAGAGAGATTAGTGGAAAAGTCTTAAACACACAACTATTGCTATACTAACAACATCAAACGCCAATCCAGAACTAGCCATTTTTTGTTGTAGGATTTTTCCGTGAACAAAGTATTTTGATTATCGATTCCATGTGGTGCATGTTATAGTCTTTCAATAGAAAAGTATGTTTTAAGATGATGTAACCAAAGGGTTTGTTATCTACTCTACTAGAACCATGAGTTTCAAACAACAACTAAATTAATGCTTTCAAAAGAGTTATGATTTGGATTAGAGAGAGTTTGAGATTGTTTTCAAGTAAGAAGGCATGTCAAGATTAGTTTCATTGATCTAGTTTCATACATATTCATTTTAATCAAGTGATGAACATAATAGATGATCTCTACAAATACATATCCTCTCAATCTTGTAGATTTCCTACCAAGATTGTGAATGTTATCATGTTAATCCTTGCATGATTCCTCACTACAACTATTAGCATGATAATCATTAAGTTCAATATTTTGTAAACTCTAACACACAAATATATTCCTAGCATTTGTTTGTGAGAGGATGAATATCCTAGGTCACTTTGAAATATTCTTTTCCAAGAAAAACTCAAAGCATAAAGATGAAGAACAAAGATATTCAACTATATTAATCATCAACCATGTTCATACACAAATGGATTAAAATAAATACATATTATATAGATCAACTACCTCTAATCTTGACACAAAAGGAGCTTAGCTACTCATTTCCATGGTTGCCTTGCTCAAGATTGTTGGTAGAGATGATGAACATGAGAAAATCAAGAGAAAAGCTATGGTTTTGTTCCTAAACTTGCCCTAGATTTACAAAGATGAAAGATAATGATGGTCTATGTTTTCTTGCTTCCTTTACAAGCCAAAAAGGTCTGGTGAAGTGATGGGTTGTGGCTCCAAAGGTGAAAGCATGGGCTGTCCTTTTTCTCGATTTCGCAGATCACACCGAGCCGGTTAAGTCGTCGAGCGCCATATGCCTGGCACCAAGGCCGACAAAGTATGCTTCCTCTTCCAAAATTATCTTCAAAAGAATCATCCCTAAAGCTCTTCAAGTACCCTTTGAATCCAAGTCAGAGAATTAGTTAATAAATCCTACAATTAAGAGTAACTAAAGTCAAATAGTACATATGTTAAACAAAACTAGATAAAACCTAATTAAAGCAAAATACTAGAATAAATATACAAATTAAATAAAAGACATTGTTAAGGACCACAAAATAATGTACAAAATAACTACAAATTGGTCCTTAATACTTCTAATGGACATCGCTTGTCTTGGTAGAAATTAATTACTTCACCAAATATGTTGAAGCGCCTTATGCCAACGTTACCAAACAAGTAGTGGTTTGGTTTATCAAGAATAATCTCATTTGTCGATATGGTGTGCCAAGTAGGATCATCATTAACAATGGTTCGAACCTAAATAATAAGATGATGATGGAGCTTTGGACAAATTTAAGATTGTCCATCACAACTCTTCTCCTTATGCACTAAGATGAATGGCGCAAAGGGAAGCGCCAATAAGAATATTAAGAAGATTATCCGAAGATTGTTGTTACCTACAAGGATTGGCATGAGATGCTACCTTTTGTTTGCATAGGTATCGGACTCGGTTCGAACTTCAATAGAGATACCCCTCTCTCTTGTTTATGGTATGGAAGCAATGCTCCCTTGAAGTTGAGATTCCATCTTTATGTAATTATGGAAGTTGAATTGCGGATGTGAATGGGTTCAGAACTGGTTTGATCGATTGAACTGATTGAGGAAAAGAGAATGATCGTTGTGTCATGTCATTTATACCGTAAGAATGAAGAAAGTTTTGATAATAAGTTCAAACCTCGTATATTCGTAGAAGGGGACCTCGTGCTCGTAAAGATCATGTCTTTAAGCTCTCGATTCAAGGGGCAGACCTCAATTTCAATGCCCATATTGTCAAGAAAGTGTTCTCTCGTGGTGCATTAATTCTGAAACTATGGATGGCGAGGAGTTCCCATGTCCTTTGAATGTTGATGTAGTCAAGAAATAATTCACCTCAATAAATAAAAGAACAGCTCACTGTTGAAAACCCTAAAGGGCGGCTTAGGCAAAAAGAGCGCCTCGACTCAGATCGAAAACCCGAAGGGTCGCTTAGGCAAAAAGAGTGTCTCGACTCCAGATCGAAAACCCGAAAGGAGGTGGGAAAAGTTAGAGACATAAATGTAACAAATTTCCTAGTAGACTGAAAAACCGAAAGGGCGATCTAGGCAAAAGTTAGGGACTTTTATGGCAAGTAACTACATTAAACAAGACTTGATTGTAGAATTTGCATGGATCATCGTCACACTTCAACTAAAGCCAATAGTTCAGGGGTTCAAAGTTGTTAGGGAGGATAGTGGTCATTGTTTTTTAATGTACCTTTTCCATTTATTTACCATTTTTCAAAACTCTGTAATCATCCATGGAGTCATGTTATTGGCAGGCTACCATTCTATCAATAAAATTTGAGCCTTTATCCAATTTCTTTGCAATCTTATTTTATTCAGCTTATGAAATTTTCTTTTATTATTGAAAATATGTTTCAAAGCAAATAGATTCAGTAGAACATACTTGTGAAATTTTTTTTGCAATTAAATGTGTTTACTTTAGATGTAAATCAAAGGAATAGAATGGCATGGTCCTAATAGCAAAGGGATCGTTGATGTTCGAAATAGGCCCTAATTGCTCCCAAAGGGGTCCCTGAGATGAATTCTCTCGAACATGAGATGTTAATGCCAAGTTGCACATCCTCATGAAGTTTCTTGAATTTTCCCAGAGAAATTTGTACAATCACTACTCTGTTTGTTGAAGCAAGTTGGCGTTTCCTCCGCATCGCATGTGGCATTTATGTCCCCGGTGAGGTCTAGAGAAGTTTGTTTCCCCATTTTCCATTTTTGGGTTTTAGTTGCCATAAGATAGAGATTCGACTGTTTTCAAGCCATGATTATTTCCTAAAAGAAGTTGAACTTTGAGATAGGATGTCGTCCTTCAAGTTGATGGTTTGTTCTGAGCTTCGGCCGAGTGTTGTCCTTTCTAAGTTGGCCCTGCATGAGTATCCCTAATACAGTGTGTCTATTTTGTCAATATACATGCATATATACGCTCATACATACATTCACTCATGCACAGTAGAATTACAATTTTTTGCTTATTTGCATTCATTAATGCTTTGTGCTTCCTACCTAATAGAGTGTTAACCTTAAGCTGAAAGTGTTTATTTTTTCATCTGCCCCCATTGAGTTATCCCTTGTGGAGGAACAGAGTCTTAACCTTCTTACCCAGCTCTTCGGTTATTCAAATCTCTTTCCCCAGTATGGTTGTGGTTTGAATTCTGATCTCCGAGCAGCATTACTATCATTATCTCTTTAGACTGAAGTTCTAGATGGAGGGTGCATTTATTTCGCACAGGAAGACTTTATCTCTTCAACAGAAGTGAACTTGATTTTCCCCAAGAACTGTTTTCATCCTCCAACAGTATTATTACAATCTTCACTTTCCTAATAGTAGTCGGTGGTCTCTTTATTTAAGCAACTCATTTTCCCCAGCAAGTTTGTTAATTCCAATTTGATAATCCAACAAGGAATCTCTCATTGTGGATTGACCGTATTTCTCCAGTAGGTTGAAGATATGTTGTTGAGCGCTCCAATGGGTGATTTACAAGCTCATCGATGAATGTTCCCTTTGGGTGAATTACAAGCTCATTGTTGAACATTTCTTCACGGTATTCCTTTGGGTGAATTACAAGCTCATTGCTAGTTAGTCAGCTTATTTCGATGGGTGATTTACAAGATCATTGATGAATGTTCCTTTGGGTGAATTACAAGCTCATTGCTAAACATTTCTTCAAGATATTCCTTTGGGTGAATTCCAAGCTCATTATTGATTATCCATTTATTTTGATGGGTGATTTACAAGCTCATTGATTAATGTTCCTTTGGGTGAATTATGCTCATTGTGAACATTTATTCACTGACTTTTGGGTGAATTACAAGCTCATTGCTTATTAGCCATTTATTTCTAGTGGGTGATTTACAAGCTCATTGATTGGTCGATTTTCCGATGAATGGTAGCCTCCATTATGGAAGGTAATTTGTCAAGATTTGTTTTCTGATAAATGGTAACCTCGTCACTACGGGAGGTAGTTTTTCAAAGATTGATTACTCGATAAATTGTAGCTCGCATTATGGAGGTAGTTTATCAAGATTTAATTTCCGATAAATGGTAGCCTCGCATCATGGGAGGTAGTTTGAAGATTTGTTTTACCGATAAATGGTAGCCTCATCATTATGGAAGTTATTTTGTCGAAGATTTGATTTACCGATAAATGGTAGCTCATTCATGGAGGTAGTTTGTTAAGATTTGATTACCGATAAATAGTTCGTCATTATGGAGGTAGTTTATCAAGATTTGATTTACTGATGAATGGTAGCCTCGCATTATGGGAGGTAATTTATCGATGATTTGTTTTACGATAAATGGTAGCCTCGCATTATGGGAGGTAGTTGTCAAGATTCGTTGAATGCTCCAATGGGCGAGATCTTAGCTCATTGTTGAATGGTCGTTTGTTACCCTTTGAGGAGGAAATGTCTCGATTAAAGAAGAAGTTGAACCCGTTCTCAAGAAATCACCGAACTCTTGGGAAACTTAGTCCATTATCGATGTTTTCTTACCGCTTTGTGGTGGAAATTTTTGGTGTTTTTCGGATTGATAGTTTACCATCTCAGAAAGTGAAAATTCTTTTGTTTTGTAACCTCTATTAGGAGATAGTTTGTCGTATAGATCGTTGCTATCATTTCCTTGTCCTCTTCCTCGCGATTGGGTCGATGTTATATCTCTTATTTGGGCTTTACCACAGTAAAGTTGAGTTCCCTATTACC
This sequence comes from Vicia sativa, assembly GCA_021764765.1. NCBI lineage: Eukaryota > Viridiplantae > Streptophyta > Magnoliopsida > Fabales > Fabaceae > Vicia > Vicia sativa. Next base: position 114,847,551 of record CM038794.1, on the reverse strand, counting down.
CAGAATTTTTCTCGCATGAATTATCTTTCTTAGTGTGTCTTCATTATTTTTGCTTCCCGGTGGTATCCTGTGCCCCGCAAGTTTATCCTGCTGATTGCATAGTCATGAAGCATTGCATAACATCTTAGGGCCAAAAATAGGGTTGGTTATTTAAGATCTTCTATCCCGAGGAGAAGGTTTCCTTCATTCCTGATAGAAGACACTTAAATAAGGGAAGCTGTTGTACCTCAATTGTTTTCTAAGATTCTCCCATGTCTCATGTCATTGCATTGCACAAAGATCACAAACTAGGTTTCTCTCTATCTTATCTTTGGGTTTCCCTGGGAGATCATCAACTAACTTGGTTGTTTATGTTTTGTGTATGATAATTGACACTTGACTAATCATGATTTGTGTATTATTTTCTCTTTAGATATTGTGATGTAGGTGAAGGATGCAAATGTTTCTTATTCAAGAGATATAAAGGTTCATGTGTTTATTTCCATGCCTTCTCTCCTTAACTCTCAATGTTTTGAAGTGTTTGTCCTAATTGAAGATTACTCTTGTCATATACTATTGTTTCTCACCATAAGTGTGTTTCCATATGTGAAGAAGATCATCAAAGTGAAGAATTTTCCATGCCATGGCCATCTATCTTGGAATTAGGGTTTTGAGCTTCTAAGAGCCATATCTTGATGTTTGTGTGAATTTTGTGGATGATTCCAAAGCCATTGAACTCTTAAAAGGACTTCTAACATGTATACTCTTTGGTCCAAGGATGTTATTTGATGAAAATATTGTTTTAAAGATCATTGATTGCAAGCTCTAAATTGATAGTTCATCTCTTGTATGACTTCAAAGGATCATAACTTGGTAATTCGTCTCCTTGAGATCATTCTTTTTCACAATGAACCTAATAATTTCTAATACAACTTAGCTCAATTGGTAAGAATAAAAATGCTTGAAATTTGCCTAAGAGGTCAAAATATTATAAGTCATTGATGGGTTTCTCAATTCTTGATCAATCAACTTCAAGAGATCATATCTTGATCATTATTTATCACCTTGAGGTCATTATTTTTGCACAACAATATTGAAGATGTGAACTTTATCTCCATTTATTTTCAAAGATTGAAATTGTTTGGAAGTTGCTTGAAGATGTCAAAAGATTATAGGTCATTTCATGATTTTTCATCAACTTCACAAGGCCATAACTCTCTTAGGTTTTGGATTTTTTGGTTGGTTCTTTTTGAAAAATTCTCTTTGAAAGGTCTACTTCATGTCATCTTTGAAAGTCAAGAGTAAATTTTGAATGGAAGGCCATGTTTGGATGGAAAAGCTTATAAGTCATTTTTGTGAAAGACTTAGAATATTTTCTAAGTGTAGAAAATCAGATGATTTCTCACGATTTCAAGAGGATAAACTTATAGCTCAAGATTCCAAATGATACCTTTCCAAGCACATTGCAAAGTTTGTAACCTCGGCTTTCCAAAGAGTCCAAGATTGTATCTTAAAGGTCCTTGAGTGATGAGAACCATGGCTGCAAAGTGGGTACCTTGAAACTGAAGTTTTCCTCAAAGTCAGAATTTGTTTTCAATAATGTGGCTTCTAATGATCAAATTGATGCACTTTTTTACTTAAACATGATTAACAAAGTTCCCAATCGTGTTTAGAAGATTAAAATGCACGATTTTGGCTGAGTTTTGATCATGTGCAAGTCACACATTTTTCACTACACGGGCTGACTTGGTTTTCACGATTTCACCACAATTCCTTCTCATTTTCATTACCATTCACTCTCCTATATATAGAGGATCATTCCTCACTCATTTCCTCAAGCTTTGAGAGCCAGAAAATCGTTGTCAAACTCACACCAAACTCCACATTTCTGCAAATTTGTCTTCACTCTTAAAGCCCTTCCAGTTTGAAATTGACCATTATTTCTTCTTCCTTGAACTTTAGTGAAGCTACCGTAACAAGAATCATGCCTTGAAACTCCCTTAATCGTGCTATCCAAGTCAAGTTTCAGAGCTCTGAAAGTGAAATTTGTTCAGGTAGGATTCGTGACCAAATCGTTTCAAATCAAGCACTATATTATTCTCCTCATCCCCCTGATCCTTGTGATCTTCACCATTTGTATTTTCATTGAGAATTGATTGTGAATTTCCGAAAATAAGTACTCGTTATTTTTCTACATTTTCTCAAACCATTCTTTGTACGAGTGAAATAATTTTTTTGCGAGGGCACCATTAGAATCGTCTTGAAGAGACGAATCCAATGGTACTGGTCCGAAGAATTTATTTCACAATTTGTGGAACGAGCATTTGAGGATGGCTGGAGGTTGAAGACGACCTACGTGTCTGTCTTCAACCAATGATAGCACGCCATGTAATTTTTTTGAAATAGATCTAGTGATGATGTTTTACCGTGCACGCGTTATAGGAGCCCTTGGATCTGATTACTTTAGTGAGTCAGACTCGATCTAACACGTGATATATTTTCTTGTTTTGTTTTTTTAATTTGTAATCAGGTGTGAAAACAAAGGAGGTCCATATCAAGCACAACGCGTCTGATCTATTGGATTAGTTTACTAACGCGTTTTGACTGTGATATAATGGTCCATATTTTTTTACTTTTATTTTATTTTCTAGTTTTATTTTTAATGTTTTAAACTTCAAAAAATCATAGAAAATTCAATTTTGACTTAAAAATTATGAAAAAAATTCACAAAAATATTTTCAAATATTCTTTTTTTTATTTTTATTTTTTTCATAATTTTATTTTTAAATTTGATATTTTTTATGATTTTTCTCTTTTATTGGGTGTTTTAAATGTTTTAAAATACTTTTGACATTTAAAATTTGAAAAATTATGGAAGGATCCAATGATCATTTGACAAATATTGGTGACCTCATTTTATTTTTAATTCTGATTTTTGTATTTTTGGCAATTTTTGGTTTGTTTCACCATTTATTTTATTTTAAAAAAAATAGTTTCTGACTTTTAAAATTTCTGGAAATTTTTGTCAACACTTGTTTACCTTTGTTTGACTTTAGATAATTTTCTTCAAATTTTATTTTGATGTATGAATACTATTTATGCATTTCGTCAATAAAATCCAATTAAATAATCTAATTTCAAGTTATATTTTATTTGGTATTTTTTTTTTTTACTTTGCTAATTGTTGGGCTTATTTGAAGTTATAGACTTTCTCAACATCAATGGAACTTGGGTGTTGATAGGCCTCTTGGCCAAATCTACCAAGATAGTTGGTTGATTTTGACGAAGTTAGACCAGATAAATTCATCTGATGCATTGTTGACTTTGAGACTTGCTCCTTCTTCCCCATTCTTTTTTTTGTCCCGAATCGAAAAGTGATCAATTGGTGGCATGAGCTTTAATGTTCAAAAACCCCAAAAGATGACTTGAGCTTTGATTTTGGTTCAACACTGTATACTGTCGTGTGGTCGCTATGATTTTTATTCAAGCTTGGCAAGTTTTCACCAACTTTGTCAATTGAAATTCTCAATCATCTTTGTTCAAGTGATCTGATAGTTCCAAGACCAGTGATATACTTGACAAGTTTCAAGATGGTCACCTTGCTAACCTTACTAACAATTAACTTTTCTGTGATATACTTGACAAAAAGCAATTGAAACTTGTCGTGGTCGCTATGATTCTATCAAGCTTCGGTAAGTCTTCATGCGCAAGCTTCAAGATCATCACTTGCTAACGACTATTACTAACAATTAACTTTACTTTATGCTTTTATTTTATGCCTTTATCTTTCCATTTTTATTTTTTTCGCTCTTTACTTTATGTACTTTACTTTAAGCATTTACATTTCATGTCATTTTTTTTCTTTTGCTCACTTGAGAATTTTATTTTTTTTTCATTTTGGATTTGCTCACTTGAGCTTTATTTTTCCTTTTATAAAATACCTAATAATTCAACTTAAACATAAAAGACTTTTGATTGGACTTGGTTATTATCCCTATGCTCGGAGTTTGACCTTTGGACTTAGGATTAGGGCATCTACCTCAATTCGTAGATTTCTGTGATCTTGGTGTTATTCTGTTTTGTCTGATTTATTATCTTGTATGCAGGTAATTTCGATTATACTCAATGATGAGTGGATTTCCTCCAAATACATTTGTTACTCTGTCCGTTTTTCTTGAGACATGAATTTATCTGAGGCACCGATTTATCCAAGCTTAATTTTGTCCGATTATTTGTTGTTTGTGGTAATCCAAAGGATGAGAATGTGGTATTGGCTTCGATGTCAAGTTCTACCCGGTTAGATCTTTCTTTACCCATACCTTTTATTTTTTTGTACATAGGTTAGCATCTTCCTCTCCTCCATATTCTTTAATTTTCAAAATCTTCCCTCTTTTTCAAGGGATTCTTGTTTTCAAACTCGAATCGCTCTCATAAAAACTTGGACTTAGATCCATGCATTTTCAAACTTTTCCTTAATAAACTTTCAATCTATTTAATAATACTTTGACCATTTTTTGTTAAGATTAAAAATAATATAACCTCATTCAAACTTTTGAGCCCTTTGTGTTTCTTTTAAAAAAAAAACATTTTTTTTTAAAATCAACTAACACACCAACTTTAGCCTTTTTTACTCGAACTACATTGGATTTTGATTTCAACATTGCACATTGTTGGTATGTAGGTCTGCAACTTATTGGAAGATCCATCAAATCAAAAAATAAGGTGATAAATTGAAATAAGAGTATCAGAGATGATGGTTCACGTAAGAGACTCAATTCTTGTATGAAAATGGTTAATAAAATAACCTTTATGATTAATTAAATGATAAAATTGATATGATATAATTTTATATTTATATTATAAAATAATTTATATGTTTTTACTATAAGTCATTTTTATTTCTTTTAAATTAAAAAAATAAACACTAATATAAATATGGTGAATAGTATATTGAAGTAGGTAGTTGTTGTAAAATGATATAAACATAGTCACGTGAGCTCTGTTGGTAGTTGTATAAATTGATATTAATTGCGAATTGAATCTCATTTGTTCATTTTTAAAAGGTAAATTCATTTGTTCATTTTTATGCTAACATAACATTGTTATTTTAATTAAATGCATAGAAAACAAAGGGGGAAAGACTTCTTAAATAAATTCTTTAATCCTTAGCCAATCATGTTTAAAAAATTATAAAATATTAAGTTCAATTTTACTAGAAACAATGATTGACAGTGCTATGAACTCTCAGCACAAGCTCTAGATTAGCATGGTGTGTTCCCTGAAATTAGAACACAAAACCTGTAGAATATTCTTTTAAAAGTTTCAATATAAAATATGTTTTAAACAAGTCGATTAGTAAAAAATGATAAGATAAAATTTAATAAATAACTCGATCCAGATATTTAGAAGGTAAAGCTTCCCTTAAAATGAAGTATTTAGCATATAATAGATCATATTCAAATTTCCAAAATAAATTAAAAGTAGATCCAACCTATTTAAAAATAATTATGTAACTTGACTAACCTATTTTCACGCCCTTACTCCTCTCCTCAAAACAATAGTATTGTCCAAGAAACATCCTAAAGTTGAGCTATATATTACAAGTTACAACTACAACAACATATATCCGAGGCAATGGCAAATAAGACCGTTCCCTAAACGGAGTGACAACAGCACCACCAGTTATGATAATCCACTAATTAGATTATTAGAGCTTAGATATATCCAATTAATGCAAATTTCAAAATCAAGTCATTTTCTTTTTGTATTCATAACTAATGTGTAATATATTTATTTGTCATTAATGATTTGAAATTCAAACGACATCTGAAATGAATGAGGGTTGAATACAACAACTATAACACAGCAACATCAGGGACAAAACAGATATGCCATTATCCAACAAAAATATATACATATCCAACCTTAAGGAAATAATCAATGACTCATGAGAGCTGATATCAAATCCTCTCCAGCAACCAATCTGAGATCCACATTATCTTAACATACAAAAGCTACATTTGTTCATAAACTTATTCGCCTTCACTTAGTATAGGTACTATGAGTGGTTTCATTTGTGCCAGATATACAATCGCCCACCTGATACAGAAAAGGGAAAATGAAGGTCAGTATGACAAAAACAAGGCAGAATCAAATGCCTTCGAGAGCATTCCATCTAAGGTAAGTTCATCTACAACTCCCCTCCCAAAAACAATCACCTGGACATACGGTCAGGTATCATTTACACATAATGAAGCGCACATATCTATACACATGTTCATCAGATTGTATCACTCTCCTTGAAGGTATGATGAAATGGGCATAACGATGAACAGAAACTCAAAAAACTACGCCTTTTCCATTTTAAATGGTCGATTAGTAAGAACACATTTAAAATATAAGTACAACATATATTAAAATGAAAATGGGTAGTTTAATCAGAGAAAAGCATAATCTTCAAACTACCTAGTGATTCACAGAATATTGATAACATGTCATCATATACAACCATCAAAACAGACTATTGATAACAGGTCATGTCATCACATACAACCATCAAAACAGACTATTGATAACATGTGAGCATGGGGGCATGGAATCCAACCCACAATACCCTCTTTTCCACACGAGTGTTTGAGTTTTCTGTTAAGATATTTGACACCCTTTTCCACACGAGTGTGTTTGAGTTTTTCTGTTAAGATATTTGACACCCCCAAAAAAATCAGTGAACATGGTTGGTGGTGATGATGGATGACCTGCACAATTCCCAATAAAACATAATGCCCTTCTTTGAATGAAAGTAATAACAAAGCTCGAGGATGATCAACGAAACTGCACGACTTAAACATGGCTAGTCTATCTAAGATTGCTCCAATTACAATTCTATAGTGAGGGCAGCTATGTGGTATCTTTAATATGACTCAAAACACACATCATATGTCGGACATAAAAGAAAGGCTAAGCACTTGAAAAACAAACAGCTGCAATAGTACCTATCCGGGGAAAATAAATAACTGTGTACATGTCAACCTGTGAGTGTGAACTGTCAAGTTATTTCATAGCCAATAATGAGGTGTCATTTGTTATTATTATTCTTCCAATAAATAAATTCCCTATCCGGGGAAAATAAACTTAGGTGCACAATTTCTTTTTGCTGTAATTCCATTATTGACTTCATACAAACGAAAAGAAGACTTAAATCTGAACTTACATCATCCAGCAGCATATTGTTGCAGTAGTAACCAGAGTTAAGTGAAATCTGCATCAAAATAAGAGATTAGAAACAAGGAACATTATACATGTATTGAACAGATACAAATAATCAAGAAAATATACAAAATGAATGTTCAAGGGAATCGTGGATAATATCAGTATGTCAATAAATTTTTTTAGAGCCCATTGGCATCACTAAATGAATTTGAATACTAAGTTTTACAACAATAAGTTGGCATTAAGAGTCAATGACATGCATTCCTAAATAAGACAATAACAGATGTGTGAAATGAATCTTATACATTCTCAGAAGCTTCATACTTGAAAAACACAAGAATGATTTAGAGTTAAAAAATTGTTGAGTATGATTCGTTAACACAAAGAGAAACACATTAGGTGAAAATTCTAAACGGATCATTGTTGTTGGAGGGTGACTCTGCCCTGCGTACGGTTTTGGGGTATTATGTAAATTGAGCCCAAGTATTATACAGTATATTGCTTGTAACACTGTAAGCCCAGTTATTAGACAGAAATCAAATATGAGATAACACTAGCGCAATTCAGCATTTTCAGAATCCAGAAGCTCAAATCGAAACAATTCATAAACGCCGATTATACTTCTATCATATGTAGTGCAGATTACACTAACTCATTAAATTCAAAGCTCTCTAAAATTGAATCGAATCAAATCGATAAAATTGAGAATAAACAACAGAGAACATAAATTGAAAAATAACCAGACGCATAAAAATCGAAAATCGGAAAGAAAGAAAAAATATTACAGATTAGCAGAAGGTCCTCTGTTGCAGCAAATTCTGGTGCAGATACACGCGATGAACCCAACCACCACGAAGATTAGCGTCGTTATCAAGAAACCCATTCCGATTCGTCGATTCCAGATTCCGATCGGTCAGAGAAAATGGATTCCTGATTTGAAGAAGAAATCGAAAACGATGCAATTTGAATAAATAAATAATTTTCGATCAAAACATTGTTACGGAGATGAACAAAAAGGGAAATGTGAAGAGAAAATTATGATTGTGAAAAGGGAACAAAATTGAGAAATTTGTTACCTGTGAAGTCTTGAAGCAGAGATCTCACGGCTCTATCGGTTGATCACCTTCGTGCATATAGAGACGCGTTGTCGATTTTCTGATGACGAATAATTGGGCTTTGGTGAAAATACTTTGAAATATTAATGGGCTTTTTTGCATGGAAAAAAAAAGACTATTTACACCTTCATACAATGCGATTTTCTTTTCAATGCAAGTAAAAAATTAGTAACAAGTGAAAAATTAATGGTTGATATTGTTACTTATATTAGTATAATTGAAGCGCATGTTATTGTAGATTATAAATTTATAAATAATAATAGATTTGTAATTTGACATGACCGATGAATCATTCTAATTATATAATGATATGAAAAATAATTGGAAACTCGTAGTCATTAATTGAAGAGTTGAGAGATTTATTAGATTTAATAAGTTCTCATGCAGTTAAAATAATTGAAGGAGGTTGGGAATATAAGTTGGTTATGAATCTCTATCTATTATAAAATACCTTGAAACAATTACATGAGATTTATTCACTAATTGTCATTTTGATGGAGAGAGAGAGATGGAAATAAATTATCATTGCCTCATTTTGATCTCCAAGCTAAACAATGTGAATTAAAAGTTCAAAAGATAATTCACTTACAAAGATTAGCAAATCAGTTACCAAAGGCACTCATTGATCCAAAAAGGGTGACTAAGTCATATATATACCACCAAATAATGTTCTAATGAAAATGGATGACCATGTTGAATAATCTAACAAATATCAATCGCATGAAATATGACGTACAATCAACTCTAAGATAAAATCCTCTAACAAGAAAGAGAGCTAAGAGTAAAAGTGGTTTGAATCGATATAGAAAATCTAAAAGAGTCTCATTTATAATAAACATTTTTATCTCCGAAGAGACTCAATAGATACTTGATATTCGAAAAATAAATAGATATCGACAAATTATGTTCATAATGGAATATAATATAACCGACACTTATTGACAATATGTTTACATATAATATAATGCTAAAGGGTGATAAATGACAACGGTATAATGAACCAAATTTATTAAAGATTAGACAAAGTTAGAATTTTCCAAAATTAAGATGAAATTGAATAAGAATTAAACTCACCTTATAAGAGACAAGTTCTTAGACTTGTATTTTGGAATAATTGTGAAACTAGATGAAAATAATAAAGTGTGAGATACAAAACTCGACTTACTACGCAGAAGTTTGGCTAGATCCTGAGATTGATTTTCATGAGACATATTCACCTTTAGTAGATGCAAGTACTTTTAGATGTTTAATTAGTCTTGTAACATGAAAGACTTAATATGCATATAATGAATGTTGTAAATTTATTTGTGTCGATTATCTCGATAGCAAAATTTACATGACGCTCCCCGAAAGTGTTTAATGCCTAAGGCACATAATTTTGATCACAAAACACGACTCCATCAAATAAACAAGTCTCTATAGGCTAAAACAAGTGGTATAATCATGATTATTATTTTCTAAGAGATGGATATACAAATAAATTTTATTTATCCTTGTATTTTCTATGGAAAGATCTAGAAAAGAATTTGCAAGAGTTTTCAAAAGTTATAAATTACTTAAAGAAAGAGTTCGAGAAAAAGAGTTAGAAAGACACTATGTATAAGTTTACAAACCGAGCATTTGATCAATAGAATATTTATACATCAAGAATCTTAAATAATGAGTTTCAAAATGCTTATATATAAATATCATCCATTGTCCATCTCAATGGTTATTAGATCATGAATATGGAGAAAGATCCTTTCGCACCTGAGAAAACAATTAAAAAACCACTTGATTGTGAAGTACCATATGTTAGTGTGATTGCAACACTTATGTACCTTTCTAATTATACATGTCTTGATATATCATTTAACATCGATCATTAAAATATATGTAGTTCTTCACTACATTATGACATATTAGAACAATAAAACATATACTTCATATTCTATGGTACAATAGACATAAGTTATCTATTAGAAATATATGTAGTTCTTCACCTACTAGAATACATTGAACAAAATTTACATATACTGTTATCTTAGAAAGTACTGTAGAATGAAGTTATCTATTAGAAATATTCAGAGGTCTTCATTACAAGAAGATATTAATTAAGTTTAAACATTTACTTTATTATCTTAAAAGTACAATAGGTACCTACTGTTTATTCTAGAGACAAATTATAATTAATGTATTGTGGATGCAAATTTACTCATCGAACTCCTCATAGTATATCACAAATAAATTATGTCTAGTTATTGTAGGTACAACTATTTCATAAAAATTTATGAAAAGGATTATGAGATGCAACTTACTTATCGATCTTCATAATAGTATCACAAATAAATTATATTTTTAGTTATGCTAGTACAACTATTTCATGAAATTTATGAAAACAAACCAAGCTAATAACTCCACCAAATCATACGGAGCTTTTACACTTCAAGAAACAGAGCCTAATTCAACCCAACAACATATTTGTAGTTTTTCTTTTGAAAAATAACTTTTAATTTTATGATATATTTACTTTAGTATTAATTATATTTTAAAGGCTAAATTATTCTCGAGGTCTTTAAGCCATTTAATCGTAATAGACGGCTTTATATTATTTTATTATATGTAGTCCTTTGTTAAATCTAACGCTGTATCACTTTATGTCAGCTTTATTTTTATATTAATTTTATTTTAACTTTTAAAATTCATATTAAACTGCTTTTGGGTACAAAAATCCTACAAATATTTCTTCTTGTTTTATACATTGTGTAATTTTCTGAGAATTTTAATTTTGCTTTACTATTTTTCTTAATTATTTTTGTGCATTTTAATTAGTTTAAAATACTTTTATGCACTAAATAAATTTGAAAATTTTATTATATGATCAAATGATGGTCTCTCGACTGATGTTAAATGACATTCGCATTTATTAGTGTCACTTTAACTTTTAGAAAGGATTTAGAAAAGATCAAGATACAAACGATACACATAAATGACCTATATTGCCGGAAAACAACATAAAAGATCAATTTGTTATAGTTAAATAACTTAAAGAAATTTAGCCTATTTTAAATTATTTAATTAAAAACCTAATGACCTGAATATTGAATTAAAATATCAATTTCAATAATGACACCTCACTGCCACCACGTAATTAAAAAGAATAGGCCTGGAAAACTTTTGAGAAATGGTAAATAGAAGGACTAAAAATTGAATTTTTAAATAGGAGGACTAATAGATTATTTTTATTAAAATAGAGACCAAAATGAAAGAGAAGAAAAATTTCAGTGAATTTTGTTTTGGTAGCAATGAAGTTTGAATGTATGATAATGTACATGCAAATTAGTAAACTCCTCACAATTAACCTAATCTGAGTGGCTTTAACTTTTTCATATATGCTAGTATTCAATAACCTGGTACATTTGAATTCCACATGCAGATGTAATATATTGGCCAGACATTAAAATTGAAAATTTTTTGTCAGCATACATTTTAAGTAACTTATATACACACTCATTCCTTCAGCATACAGTCAAGGACAATTTCTTGAAGAGTTAGTAAAAGCGTTCTCCACAATCAAAGAATGAGACCATAACCAGAATCAAGTTTTAAATATTTTTACAAAAGGTTAAAAGAATGAAGAAGCTTAAAAGAAGAGCTTTCATGGGATGCTTTAGATGCACTGTTGAGGAAAACTCTGAGCCTTTGAGTGGAGGGGACGTTGGTTGCTTTTCCCACTGGTAATCTGTCTAGAAGCTTGGCAGCCCTTGGATCTGTTAGTAGTACCTTTGGAAGGATTGTGAGAAGCCTGTTGCAATGATGGTCACATGAATCTCGCCATTGTAACGACCGCCAACAACAGCTCCAAATATTATATTGGCAGAAGGATCAGCTAAACTTGTCACAACCTATAAAATTATCGGTTTTAGAAAAAGGGATACATAAAATAAACTAATACAAATAGATCATTAGTACAAAAGAAATAAAAGGACTTCTTCAACAAGTGCTGATAAAATTAAGTACCTGAGACACTCTATTCACTTCCTGCAGAGTTATGTCTTTCCTCCGTAATATTATACACTATTCCGTAGCTGATTGAATAGATGAACCAATTAAAGGTGCCAAAGTAGCCTGTTCTGCAGCTTTTCCCACGGTTTTTACCAGAGGAAACACCTACTCCAAGCATTGCAGTTCCAGAGTCTTTCATCACAGCTTTTACATCAGCGAAATCCACATTCACAAGACCAGGTATCTGTAAAACACGGATAGTTTGTATAGTCAATAGGAGAAGTGGAGAACATCAAAATGTACTTGACGGGATAATTCATATCATCACCAAATGAAAAAGGAGGTAGAGAATTTATTCAACTTTTAATAACCTAATTCTTTTTGCAATCTCAAATCTACTGTGATAAACTAAACTTTCTCACATTACAGTGACAGGATAGGAAATATAAATAAATTGTTGATCAACTCACTGTTATGATATCTGATATTCCTTGTACCCCTGTCGAGAACATCATCGGCTAGCTGGAAAGCATCCTGAAGAGGTGTCTGCTCATCAGCTAAGTCAGAAGTCGTCGCTTGGAATAACTATAAGTGTGTCCACATTTTTCTGCAGTTTTCTATGGCTTCTAGTGCCTGAAATGATGACATTGGAATTTTTAACCACTTAGAAGCATCTTAAAAGCACTATAATATATTCAAGATAGAAAATACACATCAAGCCATTTATACCAACAGATTCAAGCATAAGATAACTCATGATTACTGAAACTGTGTATGATAGAAAATTTACATTAAAATCAATATTTTGTTTAGCATACTAGAACAGTGTTACTGTTAATAACTTTTGAAGTGCCTAAGTTTACAAAGTGCTTTTCAACTAAGGGAGAATTAACCCATGCCTGCAAGTGATCTTTTAAATCCTTCAAAACTGAATGGATAGGTAACAACACCCACGGTTAAGTAACCAGCCTCTTTTCGCAATCTGGGCCACAACAGGGCAGCACCCAGATCCTGTACCACCACCCATACCAGCAGTTACAAACACTAAATCTGATCCTTGAAGAGCATT